>JAWNMF010000520.1:0-144594 GCA_035044305.1 Drosophila nigritarsus | reverse complement strand
TTGATTAATATTTTTAACTTAAAATTAGTTGTTAAGCTTGACCAAACACGTGTATATGAAAGGTTTTTTTGGGGTTTAAAATTTTTTTATTACTTTTATTGGTGTGACAAAAAAATTTTAAACGGCGTAAAAAACGCTCTTTACCTACCGCGCAAGTTGTACTACAAAATTTACTCCTTCTAGTGATCTCGATAAACAGGAAGCCATCTAGACACATGCGATTAAAATAAAAAAACGTCAAAAAATGAATACGATGAGAAAAAAATAAAAAATTTTAAGGAAGCGCGAAATAACGCCTTATTGTCAAAAGATCAAAATTCCAACCTGTTCATTCATCAATCTGCCTTGCTCCTCTTCCTTTTTTAACTTTTTTATAGCCTTGTCTACCGCTTTTGATTTGTGATGGCTGTCATCTGCTGCATCTGAGTCACTTCCACTCTCGCTGTCCTCTGAATTAGTGTAAGAAGATGAATTCGATCCCGATACAAATCCGTCTCCCTTGCGCTCCTTTTCCTGGAATTTTTTCGATTTTTTGCTAGAGCGATTTTTTCGACGCTCTTTTTGCCGCCGGCGTTTTTCGCGTCGAGATTCACGACGCTTCGCATGCCTTTCTCCTAAAATATACCAATAATAAAACAATTAAAACCATTAATAATAAAACAATGAAAACCATAATTACCAATATCAATAAAATCAAAATTTTGTAGCGCAGAAAAACTGCAGTCATAAAACTTTACAATAAACTTTTTCAATTGTTAAAAAATTCAATTTTTGTCAAAGGTTTGCTCAAAAAATAATAATATCAAACTTAAAAAAGCAACTTACTTCTTTCCTTCTCCTCTTCATCCTCCTCGACTTCATCTTCTTTGGCCACACCAGAAGAGGAATCGCTTTCCTCTTCGTTTTCGTTTTGCAGAGATATTGAGGAAGAGGCAGGCATTTTATATTTCACAGCTTTAAACGGTTCATCCGCCAACGACTGCTCTATCAAAATGCCCTGT
This sequence comes from Drosophila nigritarsus, assembly GCA_035044305.1. Classification (NCBI taxonomy): domain Eukaryota; kingdom Metazoa; phylum Arthropoda; class Insecta; order Diptera; family Drosophilidae; genus Drosophila; species Drosophila nigritarsus. The sequence continues at coordinate 143,593 of JAWNMF010000520.1, read as the reverse complement.
TCACCGACACAATACGAGTTATTAAAAAAGGAATGACAGCATTTGAAGCCCCAGCTGCCGTCTTTCCAATACGATCCCCAAACAGTTGTGTGATTGTTTATTAAACTAAATTGAAAACAAATTATAATTAAACGGGATAAAAAGATTACCAACTTTGAAATTTAGATTGACTTTTTTTAAATATTCAAGTGACATGTCCCTCAAATAAGTTTAATTGACAGAAAAATAAAGCTCCTTCCTAACAAAAGCTCTCACTATTTGTGAATTATATTAATCAGAATAAAAACAAAGTTTACTTACACATCCTCATCATAACGACTTTTGACCCTGGGGCGTTCTTCACCCTTTAGAACTTTTCCTTTTCTATTGTATTCGACGTAGTGCTCGGTCTGCGCCAAAAGCATTTCCTTTTGGGGTGCGTTCAAATGCTCCTAAAAAAAAGAATGAGTTATTAAAAAAACAATACTAATGCGTGCGCGTACGTAGCAAATATATAAAAAAATTAATTTTCATCAAAACTACAATTAATCGTTAAGCGCAAAAATAAAATTTTACTCCACCTGAGCTCCATATTTGTCCACTAGATCCTGGGTAATGGCGCCTTTGAACTCCTTTTTCTCCTTTTCATACGAACGCTTTAACGCCTCTAATTTAGTAGGTTCTGCAAGCGCGTGTACGTCGATTCCTTTGCAGCGCGCCTGCCACGCAAACACTTGCGCCTCGTTGGCGTCCACCACTTCGCCAGTGTAGCGAATAAAATTTTCGCCGGAGAATTTGGCCGCCTCCTTTTCCTTGCCCACAGTATTCTGCAAAAATAAATTATAATTAAGTCAAAAAAATTCAAAAAATTTATACCTCAAACGGATTTTCACGCATCGACCTCGACTTGGGATCATAGTATGCGCTCTCTTCATTCAGATTGTACAAATATTTTGCAGTGTCTTCTCGAATTCTCAAATTGCGAACAGTTATCCTAGTCCGGGAGTCCATGTCGACACTCTGGCCGGGTACCATGTCGTCGGCATACTTGTCTTCATCGTTCGCCAATTCCTCTTTTTCAAGATCTTCTTCAGCGTCATCGTTGACCTAAACTAAAAAAAACGTAACAAAGCATTCAGAGTGATAACAAAGGTGTAAATAATTGCAAAATAAATCCAACCATTTGAGCGCGAACAAACTTTCGCTTTTCAAACTGATCTTGAACTTGCTTGTACTCCGCGGAATCATAACCATTCCATCGATCACGCTTTGCATCAAAATTCATTTTCAATTTCGACTAAACATTAAAATAATAAAAAAAACAAAGAAAAAATTAATTGAAAAATAAATGCACACCAACACATAATCGTCCGCAGCGGTGACTTTATTGGAATATTTAGCGCCGACACAGTGCTGCTTTTCAAAACAATCCTTTTTTACATGTCCCATAGCGCCGCAGTTCTCGCAAGCGCCTTTTCGATACTTGAAGGCAATCTTGTCTGTAGTGCCTTTTTGATACCACTCTCGAATAGACGTCATTCGTTGTTCGCGCTCCGGATGTGGGCGCTGATGCTTTAGGGTAGGTCCGCTTGTCGGGACATACCACGGCGTCTTTTCAATAAACTCGGGAATGTGTGGATTGATGTCACGACCCGTTTCAATGTCGACCATCGCAGGCGCTTGCCCGGCTTTTCGTTGTTCTTCCAAGTCTTTTTGTCGTCGATATTCATCCTTTGAACGGCGTTTGCCTTCTACGTCTTCTAATTGATTGCCCTGACGGATCAGTGCCGAAACCGGGAGCTGATCTTTTCCCGACATTACTATGTTGCAACTATGTTGTCAGTACTAAAAAAGGTTATTTAAAAACATTACAGTAAAAATACTTGTAAAAGCGCTCGCAAATAATATAACATTGTGATCGATCAATTTGCTATATAAATATTCAATCAAACAAACTTTGTATTTGCATAGAATTTAATGTGACTGAAAACGGTTTTTTTTCAAATTTAAGGAACATCGGGAAAAAATAGTTTGTGATGTTACAGTCACTTGTAAGCAACACAATCAAACACGACTAGCTGGTTGTCCAATCTGGTCGCAATCAGACCACTCTTCACAAAACGTTGACTGAGAAAAAACAGGGGAAAAGGTTAACTTGTTTCTCAACAAAAACTTTTGTTCAAAAAGCAAGAAAAATATTTTTTTTAAATATCTTCTTGTTTTAAGTCACAGAAAACTGCTGCGGGACCCAGCACATTTTGATTTCTTTTTGGGGCGTGAATTTGAATGAAAAATGAAATGAATTTTTTGAAACGAACTAATGACGGAGGGAGGAGACTATCGTTCCTAAGAAACCAGTTATTGTCATCCCGGCGAAGTCATCCCGGCACAAGAAGATATTTAAAAAAAAATATTTTTCTTGCTTTTTGAACAAAAGTTTTTGTTGAGAAAGCAAGTTGTTAAAATTTTTTAAATGATTTTTGGGTGTAACGCATTAACGCAAGAATAGTAAAGACCAGAAAAAGAGTATTTTATTCCAATTTAAATGAGCAGAAAATCACAGCCGTTCAAACAAACAAAATGTCAAATAAAAATAATTGAACATTAACATTAACAACTTAACCAAAACCATTCATTTTTTTTGTTATAATTATTAAAATAAATAAAAAGCTGTTTTATGCAAAAAATAGATGCATTTAATGGGCATTGACCAAAAAATCCTTGTAACATGGATTAGGAGCTTTGGTCTAAATCATTATTTATTTTAATCAGACACAAGTTGTTCATAAAAGTCTGCAAGCGCAAAAGATGGCCCAAGAACAATTTTTTTGAAAAAAACATGCGATATTATTGAACAAAAACAAATTATGTGATAAAGCCCAAACCCACGTTTTATTCTTAATCTTGAGTATAATAGGCCTAAAGTAGACTGTAAACCAACGATAGAGCTGAATAACTTTTGTATCAATCGTTTAATTTTAAACACTATTTTCGTGATGTACTCTCTAATGCATAAATTTGCAACAAACATAACCCCCTGTTTAAACAATAACAAGTACACTCATTATAAAAAAATAAAAAAATGTATATAACATATAACAAATGTTATAAAATATATAAAAAAATAAATTAATCAATTTTTGTTTTTTTTCCCTTCGCGTTTATGGAAACGACAGTCTGGTGTTGTGGCTGACGCGTTGACGGCTTAATTATATCGGTGTTGAATGTGGGTGGAAGAACTGGACTGCTATGCGGCTGGTGACGAATGGCAAAGGCCATAATTTGAAGGGTTGGATATGTTGCACAAAGACGGCTGAATTCCGGAAACGGGAGTTCCAAGTTGACCTTGAAGTGTAATGAGAACGAAGCTAAAAACATAAGTTCATTAAAAGGCGAAATAATAAGAAGACAAACAAAAAAAAAGAAAAACGTTCAAAAAAGGCAGGCAGATAAAGCGTCTTTTTATCAAACCCCATACTTCTTGTCCACAAACTGAATTTAAAAACCCGCAAAAAGACAATAATAAAACTAACTTAATACTCCCTTCTTCTTGATATCAAGGTCCACGGGCAGTTCATACGCTCGAATGCGCGAAGGCGGCAATGTTGGAAACTTTCGAAAAATCGGCCTCCTGTAGTCGATGTTTTTGACGTCTTCGCCTTTTATTAAACTAAAAGAAGACTGATTGCATTTAACAATTAGCGCACAAAATATTCGGCATGAATTCGTTACTTAATGAATTATTTATTATTGATGGAAAAAAGAGTTTATATCGGATAGTCTGCAAAAAATAAATTTTCTTAGCAAAATTTCCTTCCAGACTCAAAAAATTTTCATAATAAAATTTTACTAAATATATGCTTAATTTTAGGCCTTCTGTCCAGCCAAAAAATTTAAAAACTCGTCCAAGATTGCTGCTGCAATGTGGAACGGTCACTTATTAAGTGTTATTATATATATCCCTAAAAATTTTCTGTTTTCATTTGCACTGTTAACAAAAGTGAGCAAATATTTTAAAGTATAAAATAAATAACAAATTACTTATTAGTCCTAAATGAAAGCAGTAATCGAAAATATTGATCAAAACTTAAAAAAAGTTTAAAAAAATCAATACATAAGTGTTTGATCGATGACAGTATGCGCTGGGAATTCGACAGGAAAGATTTGAGGATTGTTCTTGTAGAATACATTCTGATCTTGTTCATGAAAGTATGTAGGCATCATGAAAAGATACTAAAATACATGAATAAATGGTTAAGGTTGATAACATATAAAATAAGCACACCAATTTGATGTTTGGCCCTAGTCGATTCACTTTGAGGTTCAGCGCCGAAGTCAGCTAAAAATTGTATAACAAATGATATTTGAATTTAAAAAAACATAAAAAATTATTTTCAATGCAGCTGTGTCTCAAATTTAATTTTACTTGTAATGCACAAAAAAGTAACTCTGAATCAACATATGATGATAAGCCAATTCAATTTGTGTAATGAACTCCGACTTCAATTTTGAGTAGCGATTCAATAAAAAAAGCGAAAAAAAATATCTGGCGTAAGTTTCAGTTTTAAACAACTAAATATCAGCTTTATAAAAATTTTTAAAACCAGTGAGTTGAATAAATGAATTTCCAAATTGATGCTTAACACTCTTATTATAGGCAGATAATATTAAATTTTTAGCATGATAAAAAAATAAACAAACTTGTGAAACTTTTTTGCCAATATGCTCAACGGAATAATAGCGAACAGAATGCAGCGCAGAAATTGCCTCTAAAACAACGTTGTCCGGCGCAAAATCCGCAAGAATACTTTTCACATAACTGCTAAATGTGTTTTGCAATGATTCCATGCGACGATTCAAAAATGAGGCTGGCTATAAGCAATAGAGTTGAAGTTTATGAAAAAAATGAAAAAATAACACAAACCAAAAGGAATGAAGGGTGCTTTTCGATCTTGAATTGTCGCAAGGAGTCCCGGGGACACAAAGCCATATCGCCACCGTACCATGAAAGAATTTTTTGCTAAAAATAAATTATACATGCCCTGTAATATATTTAAAACTAACGTCTTGCCTTTGACACAAGTGCGTTGACGAACTGTTCGTTTTAAAAAAAGCGAATAACTTATAAATTAATTGAGCTTAATAAAAATGAAGGGAAAGCTTAGATAAAATGTAAAACCACTAACTGATGCGCCTCACTAAAAAATGACAAAAATGTCAAAAGAACAAACTGATTAAAAGAAACAAATGACGCCTATGTTTTTTACACGGAAGTCTAATTCAAAATCAGAAACGCAAATAAACAAACACTGCAAATATTCCATACTATTTGCTATCAAAACCCAAATTACAGAAATCAACAACAAACCATTTCAATTGAATTTCGTTCAATAGCGTAATGGAGTGGAGCACGTCCCGAGTAATCAAATAAATTAGGGTTGACTCCTAAAACACTTCGTTTAACAAAATCATGCATACATGTTTAGTAAAAACTTGTACCTGCGCTCAAAATTGCTTTGAGCTGACAGACTTCACCAATGCAAGCAGCTATGTGTAAAGCCGTTTTCCCTAAAAAAAATTGGATAATAGAAACAAATTGAAGCTACATTGAATAGAAAACTATTGCAAACAACGTAACAAATGCCTCAATTAAACTAACGCAAATAAAATTCCTAACAGAGACAAAAAGTAGAGTAAAAATAAACGTCATTAAAGCCAAAAAATCATCTTTTCCAAATATCGACAATTTGCGTTCACGCAAGTTTGCTTTTAAATTTATCGGCTCACAGATGCTTCAAGTTCTGTTTGTAAAAGCTATTACTGGTTTGCGCACATATTGAACCATAAATTGTATAAATGCAAAAATCATACCACAATTATTTGTCACTATTCTAAGCGTTTGCTTCCTCTCATCCACCAACAAATACTGCAAAAAAGTCGTAATTAATCTAAAATTTTTGGTTAAGATGTAATCAGCAAACCAAAAAATTTATTCAAATGAACAGCTCTCAATGAACCCATAAGTCTTGGAGGAGCATGTTTAAGAATTCTTAGTTGCTTCATAGTTAAAAACAAATAAGAATCAAGGCGTATGTCATTGAATAAACCAATCAAAAATACCTTAAAATAATTCCTTTCAAATACACATCACCAAACGTTACTCACTTATCTTGTGCAAAATTTAACTATTGGAAAAAAGACGTCAAATATCGCAAAGGTTTTAAAAAAATTTTTCAATGTGTTCAATTTTAATATATGCAAAAAATGCATATATATATACAATATATATTTATAAAAATCTGAAAATTATCTCTAAGTGCAACAAAAAAAAGGTTATAAAAATTTGAAAGCTTTAGCGGAGGACATTAAAAGTAAAAATAAACCTGCAGTAGCCGTGGTTGACGGTGGCACAACGACGATCCACAGAGTTTAACGAAGCTAATAAGATAAAAAGTGAATTGCCGTTCGATGTTTGGTATTGCCCAATAAATGTCTAAAAAGCGTAATAAATACAAAATAATTATTTGGAGTGGAATGCTTGTTTGCCCATGCTAGCTTTATGTGGGACTTGGCTAAATAAACTAGAAATTAAATTAACATAAACAGTAACGAAGAGCTATCTATACTATAATTTAAAAAAAACTGGATTATCTGTTGAATACATATAGCTGAACAAAAAAATCATAAAAACTGGTTATAAAAAAATAGATGGGGTGAATCTTTGTTGGCACAACAAACAATAAAAAAATTTTAAACTCAATAAAAAAAATGATAAAATTTACAGAAATGACGCGACGCATAAGTAATTCCAAATTACACTTCTGGTTTTTGTTTTGCGAATATTTAATCCGCGCCAAACAGTCCGCAACTATTTGAAATCGTCGTATTAAGCCTTCGGCGTCACCGTTAAACACCATTTGATGCATGGAATGCATAAATCGGCTGTTCTTAAACCTATTTTCAATAGCCTAGAAAAAAAATCATTACGATTGCCTATTACCACATTTGATGAATAGAAAGCAAACAAAGGCAAGCAATTTTTTAAATGAACCGCCAAGCATTGTAGATGAAATGTAATTTTTATCAGGGCTTGAAAAGAATAAATATCTTTTTTTATTTAGTCTATTAGTCTATGACTACCAAAGACAAGTTCATAATAAAATATATTTACAAAAAACTATAAACAAAATAAATTATTATTTAAAAAAAAACTAACATTTCGCAAAGAATCGATTGATGCTCTGGCCGACTCTGATTCCTGCATTAACGTCGTCTCCAGTGTCAAAGATCGATTTTTGAGGCAATTAGTCCAATCTTCGGCCAAAACCCGTCTCCCAGTATGTACGCCAAACTGGGCTAGACTCACTGTCCATTTCTTCAAGCAATTGCAACTTCTCCTCTTTTGTCATCTCATTTGTTGACTTGGAGTAGCGCTTTTGCGATGCGCCATCGAAACCAAGCATTATGTCCGAAATATCAACGGAAAAGTCGGAAGACCTAAGCTGGCCTGGGTTATTTTCATTCCTATTGCCCGATTTTTGTTGAGTGACAAGCCGAGAGGCTCTATTTTTTTTAGCTAAATAACTGCCGGATGTCGACGCAGTAGCAGATGAGGGTTTGGTAGCAGAAGCACCACCGCTACTAATACATGTATGCGTCATCGGCGAGGTTGTTGAGCTGACAGTCATTACGGTAGCGGTCTTGCCAGCTGTTGAATACGACGGTTTCCTAAAAAAACAATAATAAAATTTAATCATAAAAATGGATGATATTACGCAAAGTGCTTCATCGAGTCATGTATTGACATTCCCGCAATCACAAAACTGTTGTCGTCAAAAGTTGTTGAAGAGATAGAAACCTCTACATCCTGCAAATCGGTAAATAATTTATAGATATTTAATAATGCAATATTTAATAGATTTACAACGCTACTGCTATTAAAATGGCTTAAATTAACATCTAACAAAACAACCCAAAAGTGATAAAATTGGAAAGCAGACATCAAAAAAAGTACAACCTTTTCTTCAAAATTTGGAATAAAGCACTTTTTGTAAAATCCAAAAAATGTTTCAATTTTCATCATTGGATTCATAATTATGAAATACTGCTTAAAAAAAGTTGAGAAATCATTTTCAATAGTAAAACCATAAATGATTAGCAAAAAATAAAACAGGAACATGCAGAATTAGAAAACAGTAAAAAAAAATTTATTTCATTACCTTTTGTTTTTTCTTCTTTTTATTTTTCTGTGAATTTATATTTGCAAAATCGGTATTTTTGTTTTCGAATATATTTTGACATTCAGCGGGCTTATTGCGGTTATGTTGGGATCTTAAAGGATAAATTGCCTCTGTAACATTGTTGTATGCATGACTCGGCTCGGTCGATAAATTGGAAGACGCTTGTGTTGAAATGTGTTTTTGTTCTAGAAAAAATGACGAAGTAATGATTTTGGTTTTTCAAATGTGGACAACAACATGAAAATTATAAAACGAGCAAAGAAGACAAACTCTTATTGCCAACAAGAGTATTAGATATTTCAAAATTAACTCTTTATCTCATCTTTTCATTTAGTATTATAGTTGGTTTTTTTTGGGAGGGGGAATATTGATTTTACGTTTGATTATATCATCACATTTTTGGCGCATACCCTACACTCAAAAATAGAAACTCGTAGCTCATAAATATGAAAATCACTATTAGGTAGGCTTAGATCGTATGTAAAGATTATCATAAAGAATTATTTCATGCATTTGGGATACCTTTAATGTTGTGTAATTCTGTATCATCAACGGAAGAAGATGAGGAGGAAGTCAACGGCGAGTCAGTGAGTGAGGAGCGTCTCTGAAACAATTATGGGTAAATTTGTAATTTTTGATGTTGTTAATTTTGTATTGCATGAAATCCACAGGATCGGCGATATAGACTTACAGTAAAAGAAAGTAAACTAATTTACATACCTTCACGTCCATTTCAGAACGAATTTTGTTTTCGATATTACCATTTGTTTCTTTTTTCGTCGCCTTACGCTCACCAACCGACTTACTAACGGCAAGGGAGCTGGAGGACGGCTTTGCTTCACTTTCAGCGCCAGCCTTCTTCTTCTGACCTTTCTTCGTCATAAATTTTGAAGCGGCGCTAAATTAATCAAGTTTAAAGTATCGTGCATACAGCATTATAAAATTATTTCGAAAACTGAATGGTGACAAAAATACGCTGACAAACAAATTGATACAGCTTAAAAATTATTAGTTTTTTTTTTTGCTTTTTTTGATGAAAAATTTTCGGTTGGCAAAATGTATAAATTTTTTAAATTGCGGAATTTTGAAAATACAACCTCTTAATTGATTGACCGGCAAAAGCCGGCTAAATGGATAACCATAATTATTGTTATGTTAAGAGACACTACACTATTTGTTTTTCTTTTCTTTTTTTTTAAGTTTCAATATTCCTTTATTTTTCATGCATTTTTAACCAACTTTGAAAGACGAAAACATTCACGCATTTTTCGTTTAAGTGTCAATTTTATTGGGAAAAAAAAATTAAAATTTATTTCCAAAAACAAAATTTAGAAATAAATTTGAGAGTGCAATTTTGAAATGAATTTTTTATTTGTTTCATACAATTTTTTCTCAGTTTTTAGAAAAAAACCTTTTTTTGCTTTGGTTTAAATAGTACGTTTTACTTTCTAATAAATTACTTGGTTTAAAATAAGTAATACGATGACATCTGAGTCCTGCAACTTTCTGATGGACTATGTTTTATGTAATTTATTTCGTAAACAATTTTACAAAAATATATTTAGAGGAATGTGTTTAAAGTTTGACAATGTTTTAAATAATTTGTTTAAAGTTATCTTAAAATCTATTTTTTGCTTACCCTCATAAATGCCTTGTACTAATACAACAAATTGTTTTAAGTCTTTGTGAGTATCTTAAGGTATCAGAACAAATAATTATTGATAAATAACTGTCTGTCGAAAAATCCACACGCAAACAGTTTGTTTGGAGTAGGGTTTGGCTGGCAAAAAATTGCCATGTGCAAAGTCTACCATTCCCAAAATTGGTGGAAAAAAAAGTTTGCCTAATCAAAAAACCTGCAGTGAGCAGAGAATTGTATGTTTTATTTTTTAAAGCCCATTAACGCAGTGGGTTTTATGCTTATTTTCCCTTGCAAAATGTTTTTAAAAATTGGCCCTTTTTTGCACACAGCATATTACATTAAGCAAGTTTTGTAGAAATCTATTGACTTTATTTTTACAACGCACGTTTGCACGTTACGTCAAAATACAAAAATGTTGTTTGTACACCGATTTTTTTTTGTTTGATAATTTTAAGTATGCTTTATTTTTCGTTTTTTTTTTCTTGTGTTTGTAGATGTTTCTTTTTTGTGAAATAACCGTGACTTTTTCATGTAATACTCCATCCAAGATTTGTTTTAAACAAAACCTACCTATTTGTTTTTTGAATTTTGTATTTATTCTTACAGTTAACTTTCCCAAAGTTCAATGAACAATAAATGTCAATTTTGGAATATGATTTTTTTTTTTACAAATGTAATAGTATTCTCAATTTTAAGCGTAACCATTTTATTTATATTTTACTTTCTCTATTGGTCGATTAAAAATATTCAAAAACAGTTAAACGCTCCCCTCTAACTATACTGTTTGTTCTAAAAATAGAAGATAACAAATTTTTATGAATAAACAACCAATTTGTTTTATTTTCAATTTAAAGGTGCAGCGCCAAAAACAAAACGATTTGCGCATTTGCATAAATATTCATAAAATGGTTTTTGTTTTTTTGGTATTTTCTTTTACTGCGTTTTATTTTAGTTATCAATAAAGTGGTTGTAAATACCGCTACATTTATATTTTATGCAAATTGACCAATTGTTTTGAATGTTTAAAGGGAATTGAAATGGTTTTGAAGTAAAAAGCTTTTTTAACAATTGAAATTTTTTTTTTCATTTTTTCTTTTTAATACTATAATATTTATGGTAATACTAATATTTAATGTTACATTCAAAAAAAATATTATTAACTAACATTTTTTCTTCTACAAAATATAGTTTGTTTAAAAGATTTTAGTGAAAAGTTTAATCTAACAGTAGAAAAGTTTCACTTCCTTAAACATTGCATTAATAACGTTTAAAGTTTTGAAGAATTTTTGAAATTACAAAAATACACTTTTACTGCTTTTCACACGTTTGTGCATGAGCGTAGAGGAAAAAGCAATGTTCTATTCATCGGTGAGAGAAAAAATGATTGATTTTTTCAGTTTTTTCTTCTTTTTATTTCTCTCCAAAAAAATTCAAAAATGTTACATTTTTTAAAGTTAATACTTAATACGTTTGTTATAAAGGCACTTAATATTATGATTTTCAGACTTAAACTATTTGGTTCAAAGATATTTAGATGAAAGAAAGTCTTTATATTTTTTTTCCAAATTAGTTTCACTAACACGGGATGGTACGTTTAAGCGTCAGCCGTTTTGGCGCTGACTGTTTAGGTTGTAGTACGTTTCGGCGGTCGAAATATTTCGGCGCTATTTCATTCTTATGTCTGTAAATTTGCTAATATACAGTTAATAAATATAATTGGCTCCAAAACATACCGACGACGAAATGTCCTGGCGCCTCACAGTCCTGGCACCAAAACAGCAGGCGGCAAAACGGCAGCACCGAAACGTCCGGTTCTGTGACAAACATGCGGACACTAAATTATGTAAAAATTGTTGTGATGATAAATATGTAAATTTTTTTTAACCTTGTTGTGTCTTAGCACGATGTGCTTGATTAATGACCATCGCCTTACAGTATCTATATTTTGCAAGCGCCCTAAGGCGCGCACCATTTTTACAACCTTTTACTTTGCTATTTAATAAAGCTTACTATTGTTGTTCATTTGTTATACTAGCAAGTTGCTAGTGTAACTAGTAGCGTATGCTAGTAGCAACAAAACAAATATATTGCAACAGTTTACCATAATAGAATGCCTTAAAACCCTTATTTTTTAACTGAATCGGTTTTACGAGTATTAAATCCTATGGGCTTTCAGAACTGTTGAATAATGAAATTTTGTTTGGCCTACAACGTTTTAGTCTTATAATTTGTTATTTTTACACTAACTTTTAATTTGGAAAAGGTAACATTAAAATTGAAAGCTTTTAATTTATTTCTTATTAACCTTAAATGCAATTCAATAAAATTAATTTTACCGCTTTCACGTAAAACAAGTTGTATCACCATTTTCCTTTCATACAGCAAATTGCGATTCAAAAATTTTGCTTTTCAATTTGTAATTACTTTTTCCTGTAGAAAGAAAAAGCGTAAAATGCTTTTTGTTAGCATAATCAGATCGAAATAATGTTCTTTTTGTACAAAAATCATTTTAAAAAAATCATTTTTTTTTTTAATCAAAATTAAAACGTAATAAGTTATTGGCCGTTATCGTCCTTTCTGGTTTTCAATAATATTTTCTTTTATAATATTTTTATGGAACAAAAATTATGAATCAAAAAGTAATAAAATGTTAAAAAAAAGTTTTAATTTAAAAAATAATTTTTATGCCTTTTTTCTTATTTTATTGTCCCCCAGTAAGTGTATATTGGAATTTGTATTTTTGAATAACAACATTATACATAATCTACGGCAGGCAATTCGAAAAACCAAAGGTTTTATTTATTTAAAACAATTTTAGAAACCTTGGTCAATTTCTATGTATTGTTTTGAATAAATTTTGGCTCATTATTTTCAGTCAAGATTAGTTTTCAGAAGTTTTGGCTTTAATTTCCCTCTTTATCTTCCCGCTTATATTCTTCAGGATTATCTTCCAATGTTTAGATCAAATAGGATCACGTTCTGTATTGTTAATGCTATTTACCAATTAACTTTTGATAATCAAATATTTTTAACTTTTTATTAAAAATGAATTGAACAAAAAAAAAAAAAAATAACACTTAATGTCACATTTTTTTCAATCATTTAAAGCTATTATTTATAAATGCAGAAAAAATTTAATTGAATAAATTTTTTCTATATATTTTGGATACATTTTTTTTTAGCAAAAAAAAAGGTCGATTTTTCTGAAAACGTTCACTTAATGCTGGTTAAAAAAAAAATATTTCAAATGTAATAAATTCTAAAGTTTTGATGCAATATTTGTTTCACGACTTTGACGTCAATTTTTTTTTGGGGAATTGTGGGGAATTGAGCAGCACCGTTTGTGCTTTTATATATAGTTTTGTAAATCTTCAATTTGTGGCCTGGTCGATTAAGGTTAGAACGGTTTGTAAACGCTAGCTCTGTTCACATTAACTTATTCATAAATTTTTTTTACGCAAATTTGTCTCGTACGGAATGACATCCTAACTAAAGAAAAAATATAGCTCTTTTTGTCAGTTGAGGTTTGTAAACCGTTTTCTAGCAAGGATGATTAAAACTCTGTCTAGAATGGAGTTTAAGCATGTAATAATTTCAACTGCTTTTAGAACGTTTTCATAAATTGTAATTCAAATGTATACAAATGTTTATAAACGATTTTGTTTATTTTACTTTATGCTTACACTATTTAATTTATTAAACAAATTTTTTGATTTAAAATGTTTGGCGTAATGTATATATTTTAACTGTTTGCCCTAAAAAATGTCAGTGTTACAAGGAAACCTTTTAAACGACTAAATGTCTTTCTTTTTAGTAATTGCCCCGTTTTAGTTTTTTTTTTTTGGTAAATATATGTATTGCCCAATTTTGTCCCCTTTTTTCCTCCGCTTTTTTTGTGCGTAAATCAAATAATTGAAATTATAAGACTGTCGAATTGTACGATTTTTATTTTTACATTTTATTTAACTTAGCTTTTAAATTGATTGTTTCAAATGTTTATTTCTTAAAAAGCATTCTTTGTAATTATTTAAATCAGGCAATATATGTATGTTTGCTTTAAGAATTATCTCAAATTAAATTAGTTGACGACGTCAACTAATTTACGTCAACTTTACTTAAACTTTTTTCTATTTACTAATTTTTTTAGCGATTTTCTGATGACTCTGTTATCACTTATTTAACTTTTTTTTATTTTTATCATTTTGAACAATGTTTTTTTTTTGGTATTTTGCTTAAAGGCTGTGTTGTAATTTTGTTTGGATATTTTGCAATTCACAGGTCTTAGCAATAAAAGTAATCCACAAATACGGTTAAATTTTTTTAAATTTATTAAAATTTTAATTTAAAAAATTTTTAGCTTTTTCAGCTCAAAATTCACGGCAAATTGTTTCCAAATGCAAAGTTTCACTTTTTGTTTTATTTGTCTGTTCGATTTTGAGGCGTTGCAAAGCCACAAAATTTAATTATTCTCTCAATTTTTGGTAAAAACCAATTTTTAGTTTCTTTCAAATAATTATGGATATAATTTGTCTGAAAGCTTTTGCAAATTTATTTTATTATATTTGTTCAAATAATAAAAAAAAAATAACAACAATCGTGATTTTATGAGAGCACATCCAATTTTTTTTTCTTTTTTGGTTTGTTTACCACCTTGTTTTACGACTTTATAACAACCAAAGCTATTATTTTAATTTAGAACGCTGTTTTTGTTAGTGACTTACATTTTTGGATTGCACACTGTTTTCTTTACGTACTCAATTAATTGTTGTTTAACGCCACAAACTTTTCTTTAGCAGTTTGTGCGACTTCAAAACGTTGTACACCAATTTTTTCTACTAATTTTCAAACTTTTAAAAATTTTATTTTCAACAAAATTGATTGAACCATTGTTAAAAAATTATAATCCTATATACCAGATACAATCCCTTCACTTTTATATTTGAGAAAATTGAAAGTTTTAATAAAGGGGGTTTGCAACTTTAAAATGCTTTAGCTTGCGTTTTGGTGTGGTGATCTAAAGTTTTATAAATTTAGATTTTAACTTACTTAAAGGAAAACATTAAAAGTGTCTCGGATCAATCGGCTATCCTTCTTTGAAAACCAAAACTAATTGTATCTCCAAGTATTCTATTCCTATAAACTTTCGATCGAGAAAATTAAAATGTGGGAGTACTCTGTTGGTTTTCATGCTTGACAATTGTCAATGATTAAATTGCCGTTGTACATATACGAATTTTGGCAAAAACAAAAAAACAATTGGAAATTTATTTTTTCGTGTTGAGCTGCAAAGACTAATACGACTAGTTTCAGAAAAAAAACAACATAGAATTATGACAGCATATAGATATTTTTATTGTACACCACCACCTTGAATTTCTTTTAAAAAACTAAGTGTTTGTCTAATTAGTCTTAGATAGTCCTGCAATTTCCAGTAAAATTTTTATCAAAAATATTTTAGTAGTTATGTCAAACCCCTCTACTCAGAGTGTTTAACGCAGTCTTGGTCATATTGCTCAGTTGTTAAATTACAATAATTTTTTAAAACTTCAATAATTATTTTGTAACGATAATCATCCTTTTTGTTCGTCTCTTTTTGATCCCAAAGCTTAAAAAGCCGGAAAAGCACCTTTTCTCACAAAACAACTTGAATAAACAATTTATTATTATTTTATAAAAGACAAAGTGAGATAAAAAATTGTTTTTGTTTGGATATCGGATTTCATTTTTGTTTTGCGTGGTAAAGTTGTCCATAATCATCAATACGCTTTTTGTAAAAAGCTCACCTCTGCAGTCCAATGCTATGGGAGTTGTCGGACGGCAGTAAAAAATATGATTTTTTTTTTGGAGACCAAAATGTTTAATTATGTTAAGAGATTTTTATCGTAAAATGTAACCGAATTGTGGAAATTTGTAATTTTTAAGCCGTAATTTAAGCCGTTTAAAGCCGTGATTCTCGAAGATCCTTATCAATTTATACAATCTGTAATCTAGACGTGCTCAACTGTTATTGCTAATTGTTAAAGCCGTTCTGAGTTACAATAAACTTTAGTAGGCAAATGAGTTAGGTGTAAGAGATGTGAGAGCAATAAATAGTTCTTTTATTTTTTTTGGCTTTTTGGTAATAAAGATTGATCATTTTTCAACGTTGCTCCAGTTTTGAGACGCGTTTATGCGGTAAACTTTATTTTATGATTTTATGTAGTCGTCCAAATGTACTGCTAGATTGGCCGACTAGTCCAGGATTTGTATTCGGCAAAGAAACTTCTGCACTGCAATCCGTTAAGACCTAATCTTTGAATGAAAAATTTGTTGTCTATTATTTTTTGTCTAACCTATTTATAACTAAAATTTTACAGTATAGCCGTCGGGATGGCGACTGGTGTTTAATTTCAGCAACGGTGACTAACTGTGGTGTCCAATTTTTGAAGTTTCAGGTTTTTCACTCGTTGACATAAAGGAAAATTTTTTTTCTGTCTTTAACGGCGTCCCTTTCTCTCTCTCTCTCTCTCTCTCTCTCTCTCTCTCTCTCTCTCTCTCTCTCTCTCTCTCTATTTTTCTGTTGCAAAAACAGCGACAGTGGTCATGGTGGCAGCAGTAAAAAGTGATTTTTGTGGTTGGTATAATAAAAAGGGTGTCATTATATTATCAGCCTAATTGTTAAGAACGCATTTCTCTCTTCCTTTCTCAGTCTTCTTTTCTTTTTTGCAGTTTCTAAATTTTCTTTTGATTTTTTTAAATTTATCTTTTTTGGGCGGTTTTTCTTTTCATATTTTCCTATTCCGTCTCTTAACATTCTTCTCTTCTCTCTTTCTCTCTCTTTCGTTGTTTTCTTTTTTTTTTTTTTTAAAAAGTTTTTTAATGTGACGATTTTTCAACAATCGATTGAATATTTTTCTTTCCGTTTTTAAACGTTTTTTTTTTTATACGAAAATTTCCGTTATCTTATGTTTTTGTTGCTTGCCTCGCTCAGTCTTTTCCTGGCTTTAGTTATTTTTTGTTGTTGCATACTTTTTCTTCACACATTCTTGCGATCTATAAAACTTTATTTAACCTTTATTTAACATCTCTATACCTTCTTTTTCCCTGCTCGTTTTTTAAATTATCTTTTTGATGTCTTCCTTCCCGAACCTCTGAAGGTTCTTTTCAATGGTTTTGTTTACTCTTTTCGTCTTATTACCAAATAAAAATTGGCAAAGTTTGTTTCCTTTCAAATTTGGTTGAGGTATATAATTTTGTGTTCCTCCATTTGCTGACTTTTAATAAGTTCGCTGTTGAATTTTGTTTCTTTCGTTGTCATTTTTTTGGCTTAGGTTTTTTCGTTGTCTTTGCTTGCTTTTTTAATTCTTCTTTTTTTTTCATTTTTACAAGCAATGCTCACACACACACACACACACACAAAAACACACACACACACACACACACACACACACAAAACACACACACACACACACACACACACACACACACACACACACGCAAACACACACACACACACACACAAAAACACACACACACACACACACATGCTCGGTCTTAATACAATATAACGTGCATTGTGTTTGTGTATAATGTGTGTCTGGCAGTGTGTGTTTGTTCTTATATTTTTTTTCAGCGTACCTGTGCGCATTATTTTTCTTTTTTTTTAAATTTCACCCACAAAATTATTATTTTTTTTTCCTCAATTCCCGCGTGTATTTGCACAAAATATTTTTTTCTTTTCCTTTTCCATTTCCTTTTCCCCCCTTTCCACTCCTTTTTTTTTTTTGTGACACATACACACACACACACACACATACACGCCGGTGGGAAATGATCTTGTTTTTGTATTTTCTATCGCGTCATTTATCAAAAATTTTTGTTGTACCCGTTTTTTTTTTAAATTTTTATAGGAAGTCAAGTTTAAATTCGAACCGGTATTGTATGTTTCGATGCCTTATAAAATTTAATTGAAGTGTTCATCTTAGTTCTTTTTCTTTTTCTTTTTTTTTGTTAACTTGTGAGCTCTTAATTTGAATTTTTTTTTTCTATTGTACGATCGGCTTTCAATTATGTTTTTTTTTGGTTGTGCAATAAGCAATAAAGACGAGTGCAATAAGCTTATTATGCTTCTCTGATAATTTAGTTCTAATTTTTGTCTTTTTAGCGTATTAAACTAACTTTGTTTTATGTGTAAAATAGTTTACATTGCGTCATTAGACGCATTTATGCAATTTTGAATCTAAGCCGACATTCTTTTATGGAACTATCATAATTTATATTTTTTTATTTGTTAACTCTATCCATTCGTTTTATTTTGTGGCCTTAACTTATGTCTCCATTTTGCTGTTACATTTGGCGAATCATTTATAATTTCTTAAATAAAATTTTTTTTTTGTACACTTATACAATACTTTTTGACGGTATTTTTACATTAGTCGTTTTTCTTCTTTTGTAAATTTGACTTTTTGAAATTTTCATTTTGCTTTTGGTTCAAATTTAGAATTTATTATTTTACTTTACTTTTGTTTTTTTTTATTATTTAATAGTAAAGACGTTTCAATAATCTTTTGTCTTTTATTAACTTTGACCAGTGTTTTTTTTCAGTGTCCTCAAAATATCATATTTTTTTTTTGCATTTTTATCCGTATTTATGTGACAAATATTTGACAGACATTTTTTTTCAACAAACTGCCTTCAACAATCCTTTGTTAACCGGCAAAACTATCATTGCAGTGTAAATTTTTGATGCGGCTAGCATAAATGTGTGTTATTTTTTTTCTTAATTATTTAGCTTCAATTATTTAAATTATTTATTTCTTTATTTTTATATTTTTCATTACAAATATGAAAAGCTTTATTGTTTTAGATAGAGAAAGAGAGAGAGTAATGCCAAAACGTTTCATTTATTATTTTAATGTTTACTAATTAAATGAGGCTGCGCATTACAATGTAAACATTGGAACAAAAGTTTTGCTTAGAATTTTCCTTCCCAAAAATTGCTCATCATTATAATTGTATTTTAATAATAATTTGCTCAACAAATAATTTGAAATCTTAACATTATGGTACGTTTTTTTGTTTAAATTTTATTTAGTTGACTAAATCGATTTGGCTAAATTGAACAACTATAATGTTTTATAATTGATAATACAGTAAAGTTTTGTTAAGCGTTGACTTAATTATAAACTTAATTTAAAAATATATTTTTAGACGTTGACAAATACTTTGACTTTTATAATTAGTTTCAATTTAAGGCCCATTTTCTGTATCAATTTTCTGCATTGATGTTTGGCTTTGAGCATTTGCCTCGGAGTCATTTGAGACTGAGAGTAAATCAATTTTCTGCATTATTTTAGCAAAAGTAACGTTAAAATTGAGCATTTTAATTACTCTAAATACAATCATATCTTTCTTTCATTTAACATTTTACTTTTTCCTCTTTTTATTAGTCATCGATTTTTTTTGGCTTAAAATAAAAAAATATATATATCAAACTAAGTTAGTTGCTAATTAAATTTTAACTAAATGAATATTTAATTGCAATTACATGTTTTTATTCCTAAACAGATTGTTAGATACAGAAAATCTGTTTGTTTATCATTTGAAATAAATAATTATTTATTAGTGTTCAATTTTCCACTTTTTGCAATCTTCGGAAAAAATTTGAAATGTTTTATTTCGGTTTTGGGTATTGCCCTTGAACTTATTTTTATCTTTTAATGATACAATTTTAATGAAATAAAGAAAAAATTGTGTCTTTTTCCAATCAAATATGTATTATTTTTTTGAGTGTTTTTGCACTCATTAAATAACTTCTAAAATTCTTTTGATATGCAAATTTTACTTCCCACCTTTTTGGAAGGTAAACAAGAAACTGATTGTTATCTATAAAATTATAATTACAGTGTAAAAACTAATTAAACTTTCAAAGTTCCTCACAGCCATATACACAGAAATAATGATAACCCATTGTCTGCCAGAAGTCGATATCTTTTTGGGGGCAACAATTTTGAGTTGACAATAAAAAAAATGATCAAAGTTTACACATAAATTTGTAATTTATACATAAACATTAATTAAAATTGAATTAGACTGTTGTTGGCTGGTAGTTTTGGTTACAGCAATTTTTTTCCAGTTTGGCCATATATCTCAGCGCTAAACATTTTTCAACTTTTTTAGGCAAAGTTAGAACGAATTTTTGGTCTGACGGCGTGCTCCTCCTCCGTCTCCATCGACCAGAAAACGGGGCTGGTTGCCTATCCGGCTGGGTGAGCTGTTTTGCATTGATTTTGTCTAAATAATTTTATCAATTTGATTATTAAAATGATTGATTTAAGTAATAATTAATGACCGATATTTAATATTTAATATTTTTGAAAGTATTATAGGTTTAGCTGATTAATTTGAAGAAACTAAAACTGCTACCCAATTATCTATACAAAGATACAATTTGTATTATACAACCTCTATAAAATGCTTTTCTATCTTATATATGTAGATAGAGCTGACCAAATATTAATAATTGTTAAAACAATAATTTTTTTTTAGCTCTACGGTCGTTGTTTATAATCCGCGAACACTTTCACAAGCACATTTGACGACGACAGTCAATGGCATCTCGAAGAGTAATCAATTGACGTGTTTGGCCTTTAGTCCAGATGGTCGCTTTATTTGTACGGGAGAGGTCTGTCTTCTTTAATTTATAGAAAACCAATAATTGATTCATTTATATTGCCAACCAATTCAAATTGCAAATTGCAGCCAAAAAGGGTTTTTTTTAATGCGGGCTTAATACAGCCGTTTATCCATTCTTTTATTTTCTTTGTTTTTAGATGTTATAAACGTAAAAATGGTTCAGTAACCTCTTTTTATCTGTGTCATAAATACATATTGTCTACATATATACATGTATATAATTTTCTAAACAGTATTTTTAGTTTGGTGTCGATCCGAAGGTGCGCGTCTGGCAACTCCAGCACGATCGCCAAACAAACGCCCAGCAGTTGGCCGAGCTCAAATATCACAGGCTTGGTATTACATGCGTTGTACGCTTTTTGTTTCTCCTTTTTTGTCTTTTCCTTTCCAAAATGAATTTTTCTAGGCGTTTACCAAAGACTCAAGTCAATTGATTTCTGTCGGCAATCAACATGATAAGTGCATTGTTGTTTGGGATTGGCGCAATGGCACAAAACTGGCTGAGAATCGCCTCACCAGCCAGGTTTTGATTTCTTTTAATTTTTACCGTATATTAAAAAATTAAGTAAATAAAAATGTATTAAAGAAAAAATGCTAAGGAATAGTAAATTCTATTAATTTTTAAGACAGTTTTAAAAATTGTTTATAAGCATGAGCTTTGGGTTAAGACTAAACGTGAGCTTCTTTTTATCCTTTTGGCAATCTTTAACGAAATCACAATTTTTGTGACTTTAAACTTAAACGTCTATAAAAATTGTCGTTTTTACAATTCTGCAATATTGTTTTTATGGTTTTTAATATTTTAGGTCAACGCGATGGACGTAAGTGAGACGGGTCGAATGTTTGTTACAGTCGGAGTTCGCCACGTGAAATTTTGGTATTTGGAATTGAATTCCAACGCCAATTCCTCAGCTGTTATGCTTCAGGTTTGTCTTTACTCTTTTTTTTGTTGTTGCCAATTTTGCTTAATTTTCTGGCTTTGTAGGGCAGGTCAGCAATTTTGGCGGACCATCGCAACAACACTTTTGTTGATGTTTGTTGTTCAACAAACAACCGAACGTTTGCAATTACCGTAACCAAATTGTTGGTGGAATTTGTGGACAAAAAGGTTTTTTTAAAAATTTGATTTTATAAAAGTTAGATTTAAAGTACAGTAATTTTATTTAAAATTTATATGCTACCTTAGAGTTTCGGATATAATTGAGCAATAAAATGTAAAAAAATTCGAGGCTTATTCCAAATACAATTTTTGAACTTACAACCTGATAATGGGTGTCGAGGGCTTATCTAGTATGTAAATAGATATTATGGGTGTGCAGACAAAAAGACACACAATGACGAAAATTTAAAACATAAAAAAATATTATAGCAGAATGCTATATTTATAATATTTAAGCAAAATACGTTACAGTTTGTGTTGATTATTGTTTTTATGTCAAAAAATTATAAAAAATAATAATTTTATTTTTGGTAATTGCTAATTTTTTGCGGCATCTTTTTGTCCTAAAGCTGGAGTTATGCTACTGTTTGCTTTATAATTAATGTCATTTATAAAGACTTAAATTTGTCAGTATAATCGTATATTCTGTTTTGCAGTTGGTCAATATTTATGAGCTTGGCGGGGAAACGCCATTTTCTTTGACGTTGGGCGGGCCACTCCTCTTTATGGGTTTTGGTAATGGGGCGATTCGTGCAATGAACGTCAATTCGGGCGAGATTGCGTTGACACTTTGCCGACCGCATCCTTTAGGGTTCGATGTGAATGCTGACCAAAATTTTGAGGACTCCACTAAAAGGTTTGTTGTTTTATTTTGTTCGAATATTTCATAAATTTTTGTCTTTTTCAGGTATCCGGATGTCCACAGCATGGCCTACCATTTTAAGACACACACGCTTACTGTATTTTACAGCGACCGTAGTGTTTATCATTGGCTGATTGACGACGAAAATGGAATTATAAAAGTATCGTCTCAATTTTCTCACGTCGGACCGCTTTTCGACTTGCAGGTTTGTTTAAATATTCCGTTATTTTTTTATAGCTATCATTGTCATTAACTTGTAGGGCACAAAGGTTTAAGCAATTTGATAAAGAATTATACTATTCTTGGCTGGTTGAATTATTAGAAGCAAAAATAATATGTATATAAAATGCTTATTGTTGTCCATCCTTGTGGCGCACTTTTTCCAAAGCTTTCTTATTTTTGGCTTATATTTTATATTTCCGTTGTTGCGGATAATTTCATCAAATTTTTTAAATGTAAATTTGGCTCAAGAAAATTTAGTGTACGTGTTCTAATTTTATATTTTTTTTACAATTTGTTGTGCACAAAAGCATAGAGAGCAGCATGCGTCCTTTCAAACCTTGAAAATATTGTTTTATATAATGTAAATCATTATTGTATCTGTAAAACAAGTATGCATTCTTTTGTAAGTTTTTTTTTTGTGTTATACATATTTTTTTAGACTTTACCATTCAACACCACAAAAAATATTCCGACATCTGTATTATCAAGCACTTTTTTCACCGCCGGCGCCGACGAAACAATCCGAATGTGGAATTTGGATTATCGTGGGTCTCCTTTGTCTACCCCCTCCACCGACTTTATTGTTCCTACTCAGAATTTGTATTCGTCAGAATTGAGGAAAATTTTTTACATAAGCGACTCTATGGAATCTCTCTCCGAACAACCCGACAGTTAGTTTATTTTAGTGTAGTTTTTATGTTTGGTGTTGCAAAATCTAATGTTGTTACGATATATAGGCTCTCTAGATTGTAGGCTCTCTATTAAAGCTTACTTACACTAAGCCGTTATTTACTTATTTATTGTATTAAATTACTGGAGCGTGATACCGTTAATTTTGAGTTACTGTAGCAGCTAAATTTGGATTTCCTAAATTGTGTATTTTTACAATATTTTTGCTTGATTTTACAAACTTTTAGAAAATTTTGGCGGCACTTTATCGGACGCGCTGGAGTCCACGACTGGCGTGCGATGCATTCGCATCAGCGCCAACAGTCAACATTTGGCGTGCGGTGGCCGAGACGGCAACATTTACATTTTTAATTTATCGACGGCCTTTTCGTTGTCAGAAAACCGCACTCATTCCGAAAAATTGATAGAATTGGAGGCGCACAACGGTGAAGTGCTTTGCCTGGATTACACTGATCCTGAAAAATGTATGGAAATTTTTGAATTAAAATTATAGTTATTTTAGTTTTACTATTGGGTACATTTTTTGGTACTTTTACTCATAGTAAAACAAAAATAAAACTTTGTCGT
The DNA here is from genome assembly GCA_035044305.1 of Drosophila nigritarsus. Lineage (NCBI taxonomy): Eukaryota > Metazoa > Arthropoda > Insecta > Diptera > Drosophilidae > Drosophila > Drosophila nigritarsus. Next base: position 119,777 of record JAWNMF010000520.1, on the reverse strand, counting down.
CTGTCAATTGCTTAACGCGTAGTCTGTCAATGCATGAGCACTGTATTGGTGTTGTGCAAATGCAGTAGTCAACGAATACAATTCAAAATTTGGTTATTAGTTTAGGCAAATAATATTTAAAAAAAAACATAAAATTGTTTTTACTGTAAGCCATAAGTTCTTAATTATTTATTGTCCCAAAGAAATTATTGTCCTAATGCGATTATTGTCTTAAAGGGATCATTGTTTTTTGAGTGATCATTGTTCATAAGCTAAAATAATTTCCCCCAACTTCGGAGTTGTTTTGACGTATTTATTAAAATTATTTATTTTTTGTAATCAATTTCAGTCGATGGTCACAACCTTTTGGCGTCGGGCAGTCGCGATCGCTTGATTCATATTTTTGACGCAAATCGTTGCTACGAGCATTTGCTAGTTGTCAGCGATCATTCTTGCTCAATTTCCTCAATCAAATTTATTCTTGTAACTTTTTTTAAAAACATTTTTTCTGCTTTTACATTTTTTTGCTATCCTTTTTTTCTTTTTAGTTTTTTAGTATTAAGCACTGATCTGAGAAGACCTCTTCAATATTACTTTATGTACACTCCGTTTATTTAGACCGAAAATGGCAGCAAACGTATGATTACTTGCGGGACAGACAAGTTAATTATTATCAATCAGCTTGATTTTATGGAGTCGAACGACGAAGGCCAACCATCGGGTGAGTCGGAAAATTATTTGGGCGTTCGTTTAAAACGTCTCAACCAAATTCCCGACAATTATGGCGCCAATTATGTTTGTGCTACACGTAACGGCGGCAAACTGGTGGTAGCGTGCCAGGACAGACAAATTCGTATATTTTCGTCGAGGAACGGCGAGTTGTTGAAGACTGTAAATGGGACAAATTGCAATGAGGGAACGCTGACAAAGGTTTGTTGGAGCATTAACATTATTTATAAAATTAAGCAAGGATCGTGGTCGAACTGTATTTTTTAAGTTTATTTTACTGTAAAGATAGCTGCACTAAATTTTTCTAATACATATTTATTTTTGACGTAAGCACTTGAAGCTACAGTAGTTACAAATTAAATTTTTAGGTTTGCCTCGATCCGTCAGAGACGTTTGCGTCTACCGTCTGCTCGGACCGTTTTGTCTACATTATTGACTTGACGAACGGAGAGTGTGTGGCCGCCTTAAAAGGCCAGACTGATTGCATTACGGCTATTAAATTTTCATTAGACTGCAGGTTTGTTAAACTGACTTTTGTTTAATAAGTTTATTTGTGTGTTATTGTACTGAATTAATTGCGGGTGCTAATCACTTTTTTTTTACTTTAAGCGTCAATTGAATATTGAATTTATTTTTTAGGAGGCTCATTGTCGTTTCCTACAACGGTTGCATTTTTGTCTGGCGATTTTCTGCCAATTTAATTAAAAGAATGAACATTCGTTTAAAACAGAATAATTGTCGGCTGCCTCTCCCGCAGTCGGCTGCGAATCGGTTTGTTTTTGGCTTCATTCGTATGTTACTCATTTTTTTTTTACAAAAGTCTTAAAACAGTATACATACATACTCTGATAAATCTAAATAGCCTAATTTTTTTACACAATAAAGTTAACAAACAACGCTCGTTGAGTAAAATTTGATTTTTTAACCAGGTCTATTATTAAAGATAAAAGGATAACCCTAAAATATATTTTAGTGTACTAAAAATTAAAGTTTTATTTTTTACAGAATTTGATTATTGAGATTTTCGTTTTTTATTCGGAATTTTTGAAAAAAAAATGTTTAAAGATGGACAATTTGTCGAATAATAATTTGTATACTTGTGACAAGTATAAATAGCTATGAAAAAATTATGCACCGTTTTATAACTCAACATATTTATACAAGCAGATTTGCATGTCCTTTGTCGCAATCTTTTAGTTTAGTTTGTCTTTTTGATCTTCGAAAAAAAAAAAAGAAATGCGTTTTTGTTTTTATTTTTGCCACACTTTTTCTCTCTTCTTTGTCTGTCTGTCTCTGCGTCTATGTATCTCTTTTCGTTTCTGTAACCATTCCTCTTGTACTGCCTCTCTTCCCTTTTTCTCTTTTAGTATTTTTATTTCTTATACTCTTTCCTCTTCGCTTTCTATCCATGCCTTATTCCTTCTCATTCTCAAATAATAACGTTTTTTTTAATTGATTTCAAAAAATTTTTTTGGCTGGCATTTAATATTTATTTGCAAATTGGCGATGACATGTTTTTGAGAAAAAAACTTGGGAGAAATTAAAGGTTGGGGGAATGGTGAGGCAAGAATAGAACCAGTAAAATTTCAGGAAAGAGTTAAATCGAGTAAATTTACAAGATGCAGTAAAAGATACCATGCCGATTTCTTTAGTGTGTAAATTATAAATATTTCTTAATTGTTTTTAGTATTAATTAAATCATTAAACGGTTTTTCATATTTTCCTCCTCTCTTCTTTCTTATTCTGATTTCCCTCCTTTATGGTCTGGTCGTTGTGCGTAAAGAAGAGGAAAAATCTTTCTTTTATTGACTCCTTTTCTCTGACTTCTCTGATGTTGCTTCTTCGTTTCACTCTTCGAGTCTCCATTATATCCCGAGAAAAAGCCTTTTTTTTTTTTCAATCATTTAGTAACTGTTGAGCCGCCTTCGATTTTCTGTTTTTGGTTATCTAGAAGCGAAATCTTTTTCTCAAGGATTTTGTTCCACTTTTTCTCTTGTTTAAGACTTTATAAAATTTCCTTTGCAAGAGAGAGCTAAAATTTTTTTCTCTGATTTTTTCCTTAAAATTATAATTTTAAGTTTAGTGTAAGATTATTCCTCAATTTTTCACTTTTTAATTGTTTTGGATTAAAATTTTTTTTTATTTTTGTTTATTTTATCTTTTTGTTTTTGGCTTGTTCTGTTTTTGATTCCGCTTAATTGTAGTGTAAAAAGGGATAGGAGAAAATTGGCCTTTTTCCTTTTTCTCTGGAATCAATGAAGCGCAATTCTTTAATTGCAAAAAACTTTCAAAAAAAAAATTGGAATATTTGATTTTGTTACATTTATTCAAAATTGCATTTCAAACCTTTTAAGAGCCTAAGCCTTCCATTTTGTTTAGTTTAATAAGCGAGGATAAAACCTTTTTCTGTCATTTTTAATTATGTATGGTTGGCTGATTCTAAATATTGGCGTTCAATGCTACAAGTAAATACTAAAATTTTTGGAACTCTTTGTCGAAATTTAAATGTGAAAACCTATGAAAACCGGCGCAACAAAACTCTGATATAACTGATGTCTAACCTTTTGATGGTTTGTGTCTTAATATCAAAAAGTCGATGCTAAGATGTTTGAAAGAGAGCGCCAACATTTGGTCCAAAACCTAACCAAATTCCTAACCCTCTTTTTAAAATTTTTATTTAATTTTATTATACACAAATTTGCTTTTTTACTCATTTTTTCACTTATTTTTTTTTTCAATTTGCTTTTTATTTTTATGAATTTGTAAATTGTTTAGTTTTGTTGGCATCAAATTCTATCTTTTTTTGAGAATTTTTCTTCTTCTTGATTGTTTGTTTGCCGTTCACTGCCTGCGTGGATTATTGGGGATTGTACTGCTTTTCATTAGTTAGCTGTCTCTTTGTCAATTCTAATGTTATCCTTCCTTTTGTTTCGTTCTTTCTTCTTCTTTTTTTTTTAGTCATTTGACGTTTTGTTTTTAATTGAATCAAAGTTTTTTTATGCTTTTAATTATATTTCCTATTCAGTGCTTTGAACGGTTAATAATCTTTTATCTGTTTTTTTTTTAAATGACAATTTTATTATGAAAAAGATTAACTATTTATTTTGGTGTTTTTTTAGTTGCACGACGCCGGATAGTGTAATCGAAAGTGATTCGGCGAGTGCTGTAATTTGCAGAAAAGGTTTGTTTTAAGTGGAAATTATTTGTTGTAGTATTGAAAAGTTTAAATTTTAGCGAAAAGAAATAGATCATCACGCATATCTTTCCACATAACCCTAAAATTTAAGTCGTTATTATCTTCTTTCTTAAGTATGAGCTTGAGCTTGAGCTTAACCTTCAGCACAATGCCATATGCTCAGAACGGTTATAGCCTAAGCTTTTAATTATAATTTCTATAGCTCATATAATATGAGCCTAAATATAAAGCTTAAGCCATTTGTTTGGGTTAAAAAGCTGACAGCAATTTAGTCTTTGGCGGACGCATAAATTTAGCTTGGCGTAGGCCAAATCATAAGCCTATATTAATTTCAAACAGCAGTTTTGCAATAGCTGTGATGTACAAAAACACAAATTTTTGTTTTGGCATTTTGTTGAAAAGCATTAAAGATAGGATTTGTTTGTTTTTTATTAAATCAATCGATCGACTCTCATATTTTTTTTCTCTCGTTTGTTTCTATTGTGCAGCAGTATAATGCATTATTAGTTGACAACCGAGTTTGTTACATGCAAAACTAATTGTTGTTCCCCCCTTTGCATATTTTTCAATAATTATAATGAATTGACTTTTATTTTTTCATTTATAGGATTTACCGAAGACATCAACACAATTGTCGACGTCGACTGCCGGAGGATTGAGTAACACGTCGGGCAGTGAGTTTGGAAGTTTGACTAGTGTAAATATTGTACAGGAGGACGATTTGGATAGTGGGATTGGCGGCTTGCATCAGTACCAGCATCAAACCCAGTTTCATGGTGGTCGACACAAAGGGGACAACGAGAAAAGGTTCTGATTTAATGATTTTAAATTGTTTAGGCTTTTTGCTTAACTTTATTTTTATGTCTTTGACGGCTTTGGCTTAGCATTTTTCAAGGGTTATGCTAACAATTTTTTTAATAGTTTAAAGGCTTTATTAAATCATTTTATAATAAAGGCTATTTCAAAGGCTTAAGGCTATTTCTCTAATCATATTTTAAAACTCAAGTTTAACATAACTTTTTGAATTTTCAATTCTTTTGTTATCAAATTAATTGCTTAGGCGAACCGATTTTGTAAATGGCTAATCATTTTGAATTTTTTTTAGGTTTGAGCACAAAAATTTTTAAGGCAATTTTTAAAGTTTATGTTATGCGTTTTTACGCTTTTTTTCTAATCTTTTATCAAACATTGTTTTTCTATTATTATAAAAATAAATATATTATTGGAAAAATTTAGACCTTTTGAGCTGAAAAGAATTTCAACAGAAGGTGTTCGTCGAAGCGCCAACAATTTGCATGGTGCAGGTGTAATCAAGAGCCCAGGCCAAGACTCAAGTTCTTGGGATATTACGGAGCGTTCTGAAGGTATATTTTTTTTATTTATCACATTTTATAAATTTAATTAATGTTCATTATAAATTAAATAATTTTTTTAGACGCCAACCAACAAAACAATATGCAATTTGCCAATAACAGCTTAATTTTGGAACGTCAAGGTCTTAGCAGTACCGGCCAAGTTTATTTTGCTGATGCTAATGGCGGCCAGCCGGCAATGGAACCCCCTAATTACTATCAATACACTCAGGCTCAACAACAACAACAACAACAACAACAACAACAACAACAACAAATGCGTATGAATCCTGCTTCAGCGACAACAAGTCGATCAATGTCAAATTTGAACTACCACGCTTCAAATTTACCACAACAACAGCTGACGCCTCGCCGGCGTTGGAATGTTGCATTGGCGCCGTCGGCTCAACAAAATGCAGGTGGTCAACAACAACAACAATTTATTGATCCACAAAAACAACATTACGGTAATAATGCGATGAACAATATGGTGCCTAAAATTTATAGAAACAATGAAGCTCAACAGTTGTACGGGCAAGATTTTTCAAACGACCAAAAACCTAACGCTTTCACTAGCGCCGTTCCAAAAATTAGCGCGTCAGTGTCGCTGAACGCACTACGCTTTGCGGCGTTAGACAGTGGCAACAATTTTACGCCTATTCAACATAAGCCAAACGGTAATAATAATGCTCAAACCGGTGGTGTTTACTATCCAGCGTCACATTTTTCTAAGACAACTGTTGGAGAAGGACCAAACGTTACTCCAAATAATGCCCAACAACATTATGGTGGCGAAAATTTTGAGAGGAAGTCCTCGTCACGCAACTCATTTTCAAAGCGATATTTAAAGAATATTGAAGTAAGTTTTAATTTTCTTATTGCTTTTTTGTTTGCAAAACATGCTTGAAATGTAACATACAGTCCTAAAAAAATTATTCAATTTATTCCTAATTAAATCAATAAAAGCGGTCAGGTTTATAGTAAACCCATAACATTTTTAATATTTTTTTTTTAGTGTCTATTCTGATAAATAATAAACCAAATTTTTAATAAAATAATGGGAATAAGTCAGAGCCGTTTTTTAAACACTTCGGCTTTACTTAAATATAAGTTTTATTTCAAATATCTATTGGATTTCAATTATAAGATTAATTATTGTGCTTTAGCCTAAGCCTCAACCTTAGTGTAATATTATATGCCCAAGGTCCAGATTAAACTTAGGTCCATGCTCAAGCCTTAATTAATGCTGAGTTCTCAGTTACGCATAAGGATCAGTTTACACCTAATGTCAATTAGGATCTATTTTGATCCCATCCATTGACGCTATGTTGCATTTTTTGTGAAAAATTTGTTTTTCTCTTTTTCATTTGCGAAAATTGTTTAAAAAAAATATTACAATTGCATCGATTATTTGGTCTAAATTTTTAGGAAAAGACAATCTGGAAGCCGGGGAGTACAGAAATCCGAAAGCGTAGTACGTCAAGCATTTTTAATCCAAACTCAACGCATAACACACCGCACAATAATCCTTTGGACACGTCGTCATCGACGTCGCAAGCCGCAGACAATATAAAGCCTGAAAGTATGTTTTTTCTTCTTTTTTTTTTTTTTTTTTTTAAAGCGTTTGTTTTTTTAGCAGCCCTTTTCTGATTTCTTTTTATAATTTTGTTGGCTAACTATTTAACAATGTCTTTTAGGCTTAACGTTAATAATGCGCCTGTTTTCAGTTAGCGTTTATCACCTTCTCAATGAGGAGCCCAAAAAATTTACATTGGTGGAGCAAATCTTAAAATCTTTTTTTTTTGTTTACTTTTTTTAGGCAAAATTTACATAATTTGGATGTTATTAGCTGTGTTTTCGGCTGTGTCGATGTTGTTTAGCTTTTGTCTTAAACTTTTTGATAAATAATTAATATAGTTTAGGCTTTTGTAATTAATTATAAATCTGCTTTTGAAATCGTGCTTTTTTTAATGCAAAGAGTGCTTATATATTTTGGCTATTTAGTGTTTGCATTATTCCTTTCCTTTTTGTAAAATAACATCAAACCCAACAACTTTTTTTTTTTTTTTTTGTATTTTTTGTGAAATGTTTTTTGTGGTCTTTGGCCGGTGTAAACAAGTGCATAACCCAACTAACTACGAAGCTCGAAGATTTTAGGCTTGCCTTTTTGGTAATCAAGTTTTGATAATTGGATGAAAAATTTGAGCTTGGTAATTGGATGACACTGGAAACAATTGTTTTTATTTATCATTTAAAATTTAGTTAGTATGATAGACCAAAGGATCATAGTCTTCACTTTGTCGAATTTAATCCTGTTAATAGTTTATTTTGTGGAAAAAAAAAAAGTCCGGTAAATTGTCTAGAAATCAGAGATTTATACCATAGAGTTTGACATCCAAAATGCTTGCTTATACTGTTTTCTGCATTGCTTTGTGTTTTTTTTTTTAGATGTGTCCTCATCAGGTCCTGACAAACTCTGCGGGAGAGAAGTAGCAGTTTGAGCAAGGACGGGACACCACTATTTAGTGGCCGACCCGGGGCGGACGCTTCCATCAAAATGGCACGTCCTCGTTCAACAAATTTGCGGCGACGTTCCGAAGACAGAGACAATGCCAGTTACGAGTATCCTACACACTGCCAGCATCGCCGAGACAACTCCTATCAGCAGCAGTCGGACGACCCCGACTATCCGAATGAGTCGTTCGACGCTGACTCGACAGTCAGTGGGTCGCGAACGACAGCAAAAAGTGTGGGCAGCAGTGGTTGTAGCACTGGCGGACGGTCTTCTTCCCGAATTCTAAGCCGCATCAAACAACAACGTCGGATGTCTTCGCTTTTGGGACGTCAAAAGAATAATTCTGTGGACGTCTCAGACGCAACGTCAACTCCGTTGTCCTGGCGCCAACGCGCCGTTAGCTCAGGTTTAGTCAAAAAATATATGGTTTTATTGCTTTGCGATTAATTTATTGAAGTGCTTTAAAGCTAATGTTTGAAGGACTAACAGCCGTAATTATCATGTTGTAATGCGTTGCAGTGCTAATCTTAGTTGTATTTCTTGAGTTGGGGACATTAGCCCTATTTTTTAATGCATTTTGACTTTTGTTTGAATGTCTGTCTGTATGCGTGCATCCCTTCTCGAAATTCTGTTTCAATTTTAATAAGAAAATTTATATTTGAATTTCAAATATATTTGTGAGTTATTAATGAATACTGTAGTTTTTTTTAAAATTTAGAATGAAACGATAATATTTAGCAGAGTTACGGTGCACTAGCATTCTCTACAGTACTAATATTTTATGTTAACCTAAAATGATTATTAAACAAATCACTCAGCTTTCTTTTTATATCGACTATTGAAATTATGATATTAAATAAATAATTAAACAGTATTATTAATGTTAAAGAATTGATTGCACAACGCCTTAAGATTAAAGCAATTATTTACATAGAAATTAAGCAGAAAAATTAAAAGTTTAGCAGAATTCAGACATTTGTTTCTCAATTTTTTTTGTTTAAAATTGTATGAAATTAAACATTGGATATTCAATTTCAAACTTTTTTTTTTGAACATTTAATATTAGAGGTTTACGCGTTTAGAAAGCATTTAGTTGTACATTTATGAGTAAAATAATTAAAAGAAATTAATGTAAGTGGCAAATTGTCAATAAATTAATTGTCTCTCGACTGAATGTCCGTAACTTTTTTATTTTATACCTGTGCCAAGTTATGCTATAGTTTTTCTGGTATAGGAATTGACAACAATAATGCTGATGTGAGTGAAACTTGTATGCGCTCGAAAAGTCCTACTCAATTAGCCCTCCAACATGCCCTCAAGCAATCGTCGTCGTCGCGCGACATTTCAAACAATCAAAATAGCAATGTGACGTTTTCGGCGAACCGCCGTCAAACTGAGGTGCGTTTGCATTTTAGTTTTGTGTAAACACTTAGAACGCTTATTAGCCAAAACGTAGTTACCTATGTGTCATAGGGGAATAAAAGGAAAATACTAAATTTACGATAATGTCCACTTGCGATAAATTCCAATGCGTGGCAGTCAACCTATCAACTTAGTCAATTTAACAACCGTCAACAGTACTCAAAGTGTTGCAAATTAACATTTGTGAGTTGAACGTAACGCGGGTTGATTATTGCTTGTTGAAATTGTGCTGTTGTAATTTTTTGCATAATCAAATTTGGTGGTTTAACGTTTAACTATTGCTTAATTTTGTAATAAAATATTTTTAGAATCAGACGCCAACGTCTCGCCTCTCCAATTTCAGGCAACAAGACCGCGCAACGTCGTCCTCAAAAATTCCCCTACAAGCCAAACTGCTGGAGGCAAGACAAATGTAATATTACTTTTATTATTGTTATAGGTTTTGTTGGGAAGATGGCGTTCGATTAGTTTTCTTTGACTAAATAAGCTTTGTTAGAATTCGCTTGCTATTATTGTTTAACGCTTTAGTTAAACAAAATTTTTTTATTATACTCAAACTTTTTTACACCAAAATATGAGGCGAGTTATTTACAATTTTTTGTCTGTATTTTTCAAAAAAACAAAAAAAATTTTTTTGTCTCACTTTGGCGCCAAAAAATTTTTAATTTAATACTTTTTATGAGGAATTTCAAGATTTAGACGTCTTTGCCAAATTGTCTCATTGTCTCTAGTGCATTAAAATTTATTGTTAACATTTGAAAATAGATAAACAGTCTTTTATGTTTTGACAACTGTTTTTTTTTTATATTTGTGGTTAGTGCGTCACGTTTTGCCAGATTATAGCCTAACGGTAAACAAATCGAAATCTCAGTAAACTTTACACAAAGTTGCATGCTTGTATTTTTTTTTATTAACGTAAGTCAATAAAATGGTGTTTAGGTTAAAAAAGTCACAGGAAAATCTTTCGGCGCTGGGCGCGCTACCCATGACGCCGGCGGCTACTTCATTGACTCCGGCTTCATCGATGCTTCGTTCTCGATCGATTGGAAACTTGAAACTGAATGCGATTGCTACGCCGTCGAATGGCGGTGAAGACGACGGCCAATACTATTTCAAGCCAAAAGGCTCCATTTCTACCACAGAAGAGTGTGTTTTTTTTCTTAATTTTTTGTCTTTTAATAGCTTATTTTAGATATAGTCAAAGCGGCGGGGGGTTAAAGGGCAATCAACGCCGCATAATTGCGCGGAGTGTAAACAGCTTGTTGCAAGAAATCAACAACGATGACTCAAATGTATTTGATCAGAATTCGGGTAGTAAAATCAGCACCCTTGGCGCCCAATATGATGTTGAAAACAAGAGACACAGCGTATATGACACTTTTGATGAAACGGGAACCGGAGTCGGTGGCGGTCAGTCGCGCATAGCCCAATCAATTCGCGACTTGCGCAAAAACAGGTATGGCTTTTGTTGGTTTTGTTACGAAATGAATGAATGATTCGAATATTGCTATAAAACATTTGTCCCTATTGCTTGGATAATTTTGGACCTAAACTTTGAATTGGGATAGTTGAAAAAAATTGCAAAAAAAAGCAATTAAAAGTTCTTAAAATTATTTGTGAAACCGAATAGACTATGACAAAAATATCTTTTAGAAAAAAAGCGTAAGTCACAAAATAGTGTCTGATGTCATCCGTGCGCATTTGCTCATTTAATTCAGCAAATGTGATATTTAAACAAAATGTGAAATGTTTAAATTACACAAAAAATGGCAATAAATGTATTTGTTTCTTTGCTCCTTTTCTTGCACCCACTTTTAGTTGTTTTTTTTTTGGTCCCGTCTATTTCTTGCCTGAAATTTCTTTATGGTTTTAAGCTAACTTAAAGCTAATAATCAGTGCTTTAATTTGAGTCCAAAATTAAAGCAAGCGGTTTGTTTGTTTATCCTTTTACAGTAACTAAGAAAATCATTTAACAAAAATTTTGAATACAGTTGAATACAGGTAATTTTGATATTTTTAAAGATTAAGCTTTCTCTGTTTATCTCATTCACACTTCTATGAAATTTGCTGTATTCATTTTAGACTCAAATAAAAACTCTGCTAATAATTTTGATATATTATTTTTTTATGATTTCTCAATTTTGCATCATAATTTTGGTTTTTTGTCGATTTGCATTTTTTCGGAATTATAAATTTATTTTTGTGGGCTAAATATATTATTTTTGCATTATATTTCCATTTTTTTTACTATTTTGGTAAATTTGATTGTTTTCTTATGACAATTGAGTTGAAAATGAAAAATATTGGTTATTTTATTTTCCATATTTTTTTTAGCAATCCCGATTTGACAAACGAGCTTTTGTACGACAAAACGGAAGAAGACGACCAATTTGTATCGGAGGATGGCGGTGGTGGAGGCGCCGACTCCGCGGGACAATACTACTCTACATTGCCGAAAAATTTTCGGCGCGGCGTTCAAAAAAAGGTTTATTGTTTTGATAGTTTAATTTTGTCTCAAAAAATTACTGCATTTGTTGGAATTACTTTATTGTATTGACACTATTTATTTGTTTTGTAGCTAGACCGTAATCCTGGGTCGGCTTCACGCTTTCGGAACAGAGGATCGATTAGCGGAGAGTCAACGCCTTCGAGCGTGGCTTTGTTGTCGGCCGGAGGTGTGGATTATGAATCCTATAACAATAATAACAACAACGCTAATTTTCTGGCTTACGCCAGTCCCGCAACAACAACAACAACACTTCCGTCGTATTCGGCGTCAAGGTTGGATTTTGGTGTTTTTTGATTATTACGTAGAAATTGTTTGTCAAACTTTTATTGTAGGACAAATATACTTATCTGTCTTGCTGCAATTTGGCTATTTTTTTCATTTTTATACATATTTGTTCTTTTTTGTTCTGCTATTATTTTGCCCGCATTCTTGTTTGCGTTTGCTATTGGTTTTGTCATTTGATTGTTGTTCGTGTTTTTCATTTTTTCCCTGCAGGCTTTAGCGTTTATTCTGTCTGCACTTTCAATTTTTTCCTAAGAATTTTTTTTTGTTTTACTTTCTTAATTATTTTCTTACAAAACTTTTTAGCTTGCATGTCTTTGTCCTGTTTTTGACTGTTGAATTTGTTTGCTTTTAAAGTCTTGTTTATTGAAAATCCAGTTAGATACAATTTACATTTTTTTCAGCGCTTTATAATCCATTTTTATTGCAGAAGTGCGTCTTCCGTAGAATCGCGGCTTAATGCTCGCTGGACGTTTGACTCATTAAACGTCGGCGGTGGTATCACAACAGCTCGGCGCACTCCAAATTATTTGGCGCAAAAGTTTAGTGGGTGAGCTCTACTTCTTTAGTGTTTGCTTTCATTAAGAAAATTGTTTAATGCAAACGGTTTTTAGTACAGACTTTGTTGCGCCTGACGTTGCGCCTTCTCAAGAAGAATTGTGTAGCGCAGTATCGGCTGTCGGGCTTGTTGGCAAGTCACAAGGATCAACTACTTCACTAGACTTTCTCACATCTGTAGATGTGGAATCCTTGAAAACGCAAAACTCAAAAAGTTTGTTTTCATTTTTGAATTTAATTTTATTCTACAATTTTTGAATGGTTTTCCCAATACCGCAAAACTCGGGTTTTAATGTAATTTTTATTGAAAAAACTTTTCAAGTAATAAAACTAATATTGATCGTGTCTCGTAAAAAATTAATAACCTTCTGAAAAACTTTCATTATTCAATATTGCACAGCTTTTAAGCCAAATGCTTATATCTATTAGGACTTTGTACTGGTTTTAGCTCAAGTAATATTCTAATTCTCATTGCCCTAACCAAAACTAAACTAGCCATTGCAAGTTTTATTGTATGATAAATTGTTTTTGCATTTAGAAATGGCAATGCACACTTCAGACTGTATCCAAGAAATGACAAAGGCGTGCGATAAGTTGTTGGGTGCTCGTCATTTGGTAAGATTTTTTTTGCCATGAGGCAATAGAGATTATCATTTGTTTGGTTAAATAAGAGCGCAAGATTTTATGACAAAAAAAAAATCATTTAAACACAAAAAATGCTTATATTGACGTAATATGAATAATTTAAATGACAAAAATATTTTTTAATAAAATAAATTCGATAAAAACTAAATTTGAATTTATTAAAAAAATTAATTTTTTTTTGTTTTGCCTTTTCATTTTTTTTTTATTAAGCGTTGTTTATTTTTTTGATTTGGATACACACAATATCGTATTTTCGTGTTGTTGGAAATAAATCATTGTGTTTTAGCTAACAAAATGCTTTGCGTCCAGCAGTGAAGTATTTGTAGTTGGTAAAACTCTTTTTATTCTTATTATTTTTAGATTTGCAATGACTCAAATATTATTGCGCCGGAGAAAGAGACGTTGATTGTCAATGTTGACAAAGCAATTTGCACATTCCGTTATCGGCTCGACACCGCATTGTCCGACGCCAACACAGTCGATAATAATTATCAATAATAATAATTTTGTTACAAAAGAAAGATAATTTTTTTTTAAATTTTACTTATTACTTTAAGCATAATTTTATACTTATATTGCAAAGTTGTGTGTACGTCGATTAACATTTTGCTGATTCAATTTTGGTAGAATAACATATAATTTTTGTACCGTTACAATTTTATGATTTAAAATGCTTTATTCTCTGTGCCTTTGATCCTAGCTAATTAAATATTTAAAGCCAAATGTTTTAAATCGACGTGTCTAAAAAGGGTTGTTATATTAGTGTCTTAAAAAACTCGTCTTAAATGAAATTCTTATTGATTTCAATCACAGGAATTTGGAGTAATATTCTTATGAAAATTTGTGGTCAAATCAACCTGGTGAAATAAGTATTTATAGCAAATAATGTAAATGGAGTAAAAATTTTGTTGTCAAACCATATTGCAAAACACTTTTTTTTTATTTTGTTTGAATAAAAAATAATTTGAAATATTTATTTTACTTTTTCATAGATTTATTCTTTTAAGTTTTTGTATCCATCACATCAATTTTAGTGCCTTTTATTTTTTTTGTCTCTTTAATTGCTGTTTTATAAGTTTATAATTTTTGTTTTTTTAATTTATAAAATAACTTTTTGTGTAAAATTGTTGGAAAAATATTTAAAAATTCAAACCGGAATCAATTTACTGCTAGAGTCAAGGTTAGAGTGTGTTGCTAGCCTGCGGCAACGTCAACTCATGACAGCCTTTTTGACTACCGCTACTTTAAAGTATTGACAGCATGCAACTGCGAGTTTGTTTATTGCTTCATGTTAACTACCTTGTTAAGTAGATTTTCCAACCGCCTTCTAAATACAATGCCCATTTGCAGTTGATCATATTAAAAAGGAAGACAATAATCAAAGCCGGCAGCATGAATATGTTAACCAATAAAGGCATTTAATTTATGTATAGTAAAACAAGTTAAATAAATTTGCAAGGTATTTGTATTTCAAAATTTGTCGCAAAACAATATTTTTGACATCCCTTATGTTTTTGCCAAAGCCTCAAAACTGCAATGACTTTTTCGACTAACAACTTCAAAATACTACCAACGAAAAGGAAATCAACAGATAAACAATGGAAAAGGCGCCCACAAAATGATTTCCCACAACAAAAAGATTTAGACGGCAAACACGACAACAAAAAGTTGGTCGACTTCAACTGCCACCGGAATATCACAAAACGAGCCAAGCCAACTGATACAAACATTCAATAGTCAGTCGCATTCCCTATTTTGATTGATTACTTGCTAAATGCTTCTAATTAAGTTTTAAAGCTCATTTGGAGTGAGGCTGTTCCATGCCGTCAAAATTGCAGCTTTGAGTTGCTCAACTGATTCATACCTTCATAAATGCGACGTACAAGTATGCCCCAGACATTTTTAATTGGATTTAAGTCAAGTGGGCAAGCCGGCCAATCCATAATTTTCATATCACTTGCCGTAAACCAATTAACACGATTGCTATCTAATAAATCGCTTAAAACTCTATTTCGTCAAAATCATAAATTTTTTTAAACTTTTTTTGAATTTTGTAAAGCAAAATATTGGATTCCGTTTAATTGTTTGGAAAGGAGTTTTTTTTTTGTTAAAAACAACGTTCAAAACGTTTACACGTAACACAATGAAATGGTAATGCTTTTTTTCTGCTTGTACTTCTTTTAAAATGTTTTTAAAAAGTTTTAAAAACGGTTATTCAACCAATTATTCAACCTCAACCATAAATAAAATCACGTCGAGTGTGCCCTTTCTCAATAAAGTTTGCATATCTAATTTAAGCAATTTGTATGTTTGAAGTTGATTTGGATAAAGTAATAAAAAAAATTTTGAACTTTCTTTTAGCTACAGAATTATAAAATATTACTCTGTATTTATATGTATGATTTTTGTGAAAACTATATTTAATAAATTCACAAAAAAGGAAAGTATCACAAAAAGAATAATTTTTATATAAACAAAAGATAACTGTAAATTAAATTAATTAAACCTATGTTGCTGGAAAAATATTATTCCAAAAAGGATGGGGCAAAAAAGGATATTTCAATCGATGAAATTAAACAACAAAATTAACTTTTGTTGGATGGTATTCAGAGATATTCTCTACACTATCTTTGTTTAAATTTGCTCAACAGAATCAGTCTTAAATTTAATTGGGAATCTGGAAGCTAACAGCCAAAAAAAAATGTTTTTGTTCAATTCCATGGATTTTACAACAAACAAACAATAATCAACAACCAATAAAATGCAGAAAGAAATGCGAAAAAAAAACAAAAAAATGAATTAAGTCATTAAATAATTATTTAAAATATATGATTGAAATATATACTTTTTTGCAACATTTTTATTAAATTAAAACATGTACATATGTGGTCAAAAGCGATGTTTGTCCACAGAGCTTTCATTTGAGTCCAAAATAAGTCCAACAAATTTTACAAAAATTTGCATAATCTTAAAAACAGATAAAGCTTAATTTTTAAGGATACTAAAATTATCTTTTAGATCTCATAGTTTCCGTCAAATAACTCCCCTAGGCTACTGTAGAAGCGTCTGAACAATGAAACCGCTTGGACTCATTTTGGATTCAAATGAAAGCACTGATGTTATCAAACGCTAACTATTTCAATACAAATTTAAAGTCGACAGCAAACTTGAATAATTGTTATAATTAAATTAAAATATATAGTATTTTTAATTAATACAGACTAATACAATTGATAAACCAAAACAATTAGACCCTTTTTAATTTATAAACGGTATAAAATTGTAGCAACTGTAGTATTGTATGCTGCCCGTAACAATTTTGGAATGAGCAGCCGATTGGTAGCATTTGACAACACTCGTTTAAACAAAGACTGGAAAACCAAAATTTCTTATACCGGAAAAACTTATTCTTTTTTTTTCCTCTAACAAATTTGCTTAAAATGTTTCTATTTTGGCCTTACTGTGTTAAATTAGACTGTGTTAAATTAAATTTTATTTTATTAAATTGCTTTGTCGCTGAGTATTGAAACCAGTTTTTTGGAGTAGTTGCGTCAAAGAGCCCATCCAGAGATCATTGACGCTGTGATTTTGAAATTTAATTATTCTACAGGAGTAATTGTCTTTTTTGAACATCCCTTTACTTTGATACTATCTTTAATGGTTAAGATAATTTGTATAGCTTAGAGCCAAACATATTACCGTATAAATAACCTTTTGCCTTACAATAAACCTTATGCTTTTAAGATAAATTTCAAGCTTTTAGGTTAATGTTAATGTATACCATAAACACATCTGCTCTTAGTCGGTACTCTAAACGTACGTAATTATTCACAAATGCCATACAACTAACTTAAAGTACAGAGAGGCAATTACGCAAATATTCTTACATTTTATAATATAATTGCGTTATGAATATCGTTTTTCCAAAATTTATTGACTTAATTGTTCATTGAAAAGTTCCAGTGATCAGCTGCGGTTGAGGATATTGCAGCAGCGTAGGGATTTGTTGCCATTGTTACTGCCGGACTTACGCCTCCATTTGCCGCATATTGTATATAGTCCATTCGTGGTGCAACAGCGGCGCCGGGGTAATTATAAGCGGCGCCTGGATACGAGCGAAACGTTGAATAGCCATAGGCTGCAGCTGCTGGTGAAAGTGTGGCTGCGCCCAGGTAACACCCATTTTTTAAGTCCTCCATCATTGAAGGCAGCATTGAGGGAGAGGTCAGTGGGTTCAAGCCAAGCGAAAGATGGTGTTGTAGATCGAGATCCGGTGTTGAAGTCAGTGTTGTTGATGATGGATCGGCGCTGCCATTTGTGTTGTTTGGATTGGGTGTTGCATTTGAAGCGGGTTCTTCAATTTTTATTCGAAGCTAAAATAAAAAAAAAGGAGTCTGCTGCTTAAAAATAAATAATATTAGTAAATCTGTTGTCTTTGATGATAAGTTTTTTTTTATGACAATTGAGAAAACTATTATTTAAAGGCTGGTTATTCATTGCCATGTGTGTCCCATAAGTTTTCGTTATGTAATCAAATCAAAATTTGTTTTTGTTAATACATGTATAAATAATTTTACAGAATTGCAAGCTTTATGCAAAAATTACATTCTTTATAAGGTTATATAAACTTTGCTATTACAACGTGCCTGTTCTGCTATTGAATACGTTGAAAACATATGTATACACCCATGCATAAATCAATGTACACTTACCAAGTGCCGCCCATTCAAACTCACATCCTCATCAACATTCAACTTATAAAAATATATTGTGTCAATTATTTAAAAGTAAGCGAGCGCTTTTGTTAGGGGCTTTTCTAAAGCATAGAAATAAAAACCAACTCTAAGGTCGTCGCTGGCTTCTGCTTTCGTACTACTGCCTACGGTTTGATCAACTGAACTTGAGCTAGACAAATTGTCATTGCTTCCTCGCGCCGATGACGTCGAGCTTGAGGAGCCTGTTGTTGAATTGCCTGTTGAACCTGTGTCGTGGTGGCTGTTGTTGTGTTGGTGGTGATGGCCACTTTGTTGTTGCGCTGCCTTTTTTTGTTGTCTTAAATGTTCAAATTGAAAAGTTTATATTTTGCAGCTTTAAATGTTATTTAATTAACACTAATTCAAAATTTGTTAAACGAAATCTCATTAGAGTTTTTTTGGGTGGTTCAGTTTTTGAATGTTAATTAAAGTTAATAGTTCAATGGGCGTTAACTTAATCGATTGCAAAAGTGCTTTAATCAAATTTTTAACGTTTAAGGTATTTACTTTGTTTATTTTGCTTTTAAGTTATCTTAAAATTAATGCAATAGGCCACAATAACTTTTATAGTCCATATTTTTGCTTATAATAATTGTTAAAAAAAAGTTTCGTTTATTTTTATTTTTGAAAATTTTATAAAAAAAATTACAGACAAGCACAAACCGACCAAAAATTGCAATTTATTATATTTTTTTAACAAAAAGTTTCAATTATTTTTGCGCCAAATTTTTTTGTGAGAGTTTTTTCGCGCTCGCCATTAGCAAAAAAAACTTAAAATGCGGACTATAAGCAAATTTCAATATGCTTAAATGTAGAAAAATTTCTAAAAGCATCTATAAAGCAATCACCAACCTAGCTTTAGCCCTCCGGTTCTTAAACCACACTTGGACACGCGACTCGGGCAGACTAATCTTTTGCGCCATTTCCTCGCGCATAAAAATGTCGGGATAGCGCGTCTTTGCAAAAACCGTCTCCAGCACATCCAATTGAGCGCGCGAAAATGTAGTGCGCTCTCTCCTCTGTTTACTATATGAACAAAAAAATCTATTAAAAAATAATAAAGCAATATAAGTTACCCAAATCGATGTGATGCTCCGTTTGCTGCCCAAAGGCCGCTTGCCGCCGCGGCAGCCACGCAGTCGTTGGCTGCCGACGCGGCCAAAGAAAAGCCCATTGCAGCAGCTGCCGAAGGCGCAAAACATTGTGGGGCTGTAAAGGATGGAAGTGACGGAACGGCTGATGGCATTGCGCCGGATACTGTTGACGGATGATAGCCGACTTTTCCTCCAAAATAAGCGGCTGCAGCCATGTTGGCGGCAGCCGTATTGGGGAGGTATGACATCGAAGATGCTGTGTTTTGCAACTGGTTTGTGGAGAGATCGGCACTCGGGCCGCCGCCAATTAAATAATTAAAAATGTTTGTGGATGTGGAGGGCGCCAAATATGCGCACTCGTATCAAATTATAAAATATAAACAAAAATCGTTTTTTATCTATAATTGTTGGTTTTTGTTAAATAATATGAAACTTTAAGTATAAAGTATAAACACAATATTACGTTTGGCAAAGAATAGTTTAAAACATATGAAAATTTATATTGAATAACAATTGGGGTCTCTTTAAGCTAACATTTTATTTTGCACTATACAAATATGTAAACTGTACTGAAAATAAAAAAAGAAGATTTTGCTAATTTATTTGACAACTATTTATCGTCAGAAAATCCGATTAAAGAATGATTATAGAAAATATATTTGCATAAATACACGCTTTTTTAATACACAAAATTGCTAATAATTACATAAAAGAAGGAATATGTTTTAAATAATTTTGATAATTGTAAAACAGTGTTTTAAACAAACAAATAATAAAACAACTAACAACTCATTTCTACAGTAAGACAGATAAAATAATTAAATATAACAGTTAGCTTAGTATGATTACTACTGGTTACGGTAAAGCAAATATGGCACTTACATGTCACAGTATTTCAAAATAATTGTAATTAAACGTTATTGAAATGAAACGGCACGTGCACGTTAATAAATGAATGGCGCCAAACCCGACTTGGCGCCGATAATGTCTTGACTCAAGTCTTTATAATGGAATTAATGGGGGAAAAACCTTGTAAAGTTTACACAATAATATCAAACGCGTAATGGCAAGCTTGTGCTCAAGCTTGTTGTTAGGCATCATATTTACATACACATGTATCGTATACCTTTCTAATACTTTATATTTTAAATTATATATGCCATAAAAACATAAAACCATTTTTATATTCGATAAAAAAAAAACGGCAAAACATAACTAAATATAAACATCAACATGAACCAACATACTCAAGACACATTACGGTATTTTGTATACCTAGATCACTTATGTGAACTTAGAAAGCATGAGCAATATTTGGTGTTCTCCAATAAAATATTATGCCAAAATAATAATTAACAAATTAAGAAAGCAAAACCAATTACTAAAATAATGAGCCGTAAATGTAATTAAACAAAAAAAAAACGTTGCAATTTTAAATCTTAAGCAAACGATAAATTATGCAATTTCACAGTAAAATGAATTCGGCCAAATAAAAGCAATATTTGCCAAAAAAAAAATCGAATTTATGCTTTGTTTCAATTTGTTTTTTTCGCTTATATTTCTTATTTTGTCGTTTTGAAAAATAAATGTCATTTTCAATATTAATGATAAAAGTGAGTAAAAAGGTGCAATGCTGTAGACTTTTGGTAAAAACTAAGCATTCTACCGTAACTTTTTGTTCTCTTAACTTTACATTTATTTTAGCTATAATTGTATAATTCTGTCGGTGGTGGGTGGAAAAGGGAAAAGCTGCAACAAAAGTTGGGTGTCATACATTGTTCACAGCACTAAGTTTTGAAATGATAATGTTAAAGAAGCAAAGAATAAATTTATGATTTTTTTTAATCAAAATTTTGTTTGCTGTTTGAAGATGTATAAATTGATAAAATATACGTTTAGTGCAATGCTTTATAATTAAAGTTATCATATATTGTAAAGGCACTAAATATTTATCTATACAGTTTAGGGATTAGAATCGCAGGAATAACAATAAACCCGACTTGTTGTAATTAGTATTTAAAGTTAAATAAAGGGCTAGGCTTAACCAAATCAAATTAAAATTGAAGAAGTTAAAAAATAAAATGAAGGTTGTTGTGATAATGGTCGCGGTATGCGTTGAATTCAAGTCTTTCTCTCTCATTTCCAATAGAGAGAGTATTATGAAGATAAAACGTTGAAACGAAAAGGTATTTTTAAAATAAATGCATGAAATTCCAATGAAATATCATTTTGGAATAATATGGCCAATACCCCCAAAACAATGTCTGAATATACTGAAATATGCCTGCCAAATGGCACAATTTGTTCAGGCAAACATAAATGATTACTATTTTATGGATTTTTTAAATAAATGAAAAAACAAACAAACGAACTGCTGTAGAGCTAATTACTCACTGTCAAAAAGCCACTTGTCAAAAAAGTGCACGTCTAAGCATTACAACTATAATGTCAATGCCGTTAGAATACAATGTAAATATATATTTATTTTACATTCAAATTTTAAACACAACGTTTCATAATTGTTTACAAATTATAATTTTGATCAAAACAGTAAATATGTATTATAAATACACATCTCTAAATTTTATAATACGTAATAATGCTAATGGACATGTGGTTTTGTGCAATCCAAACAAATATGTGCATTTCCTATTTTTATGAACAAATAATTAAGAATTATTCCATGTATGTATCTTAAAAATTATAAGGAAAAGAGTTTGATTGCTATTGAATGCAGCCGGAAGTGGGATATAAATAACGGTTTTTATATTTATTTATGTCCAATCAGCTTAGAGAACCATAACAAAATGGAGGTTTTGTAGCATTCTTGAATGCTTTCTATTGAGTAAAGACATTTGAGAAAAAGAGGATTTTGGTAATTCGAATTCTTCGGATAATTCTTTGAAATAGTATAAATGTTTTGTGACGTAGGAAAGAAATGAGACACATTGGTAATAAATTTTTATAGTCAAAAACCATGTAAAACTCTTTCAATTTAGTCATATTTGTTTGCGTTGTTTAACAAATAAATCTATGCTTAATTATTTTCAGCTGCGATTACGATATTACAGTAGCATTTTAAATGCTTATTGTATCTTTTATAACACAATTGATAATGCTTATATCTATAAATGAATTGTTTTTTACACCGTTCAATATTCAACAAAAAGTTAGATGA
Source organism: Drosophila nigritarsus (assembly GCA_035044305.1). Classification (NCBI taxonomy): domain Eukaryota; kingdom Metazoa; phylum Arthropoda; class Insecta; order Diptera; family Drosophilidae; genus Drosophila; species Drosophila nigritarsus. Next base: position 97,564 of record JAWNMF010000520.1, on the reverse strand, counting down.
TTAAAGGCTATGCTAAAAAATACTATTACAATCAATACAAAAGCAATACCATATAATGGATATGGGTAAACATGAATACACGACAATTCAGATTAAACGAATTTGTGCTTGAAATCTTAAAAAGGTTGTTGGCGCGACGCCGTAAATTAATTTTAATATATACTGTTGTAGCTTTTTGCGTACTATTAATGTTATACTATAAAATATACCATTAACTAAAAATACACATTACCGTATGTCGCTTGAAATCAATTGGCGTGATAATGTTTCGAAATCTAAAACTACACATTATACCTTACTACCTATTTCATTGTTTGTTTATTGGTAACAATAACTTTTTCAAATACAACACAAAATTAGTTTAATGTATGTGTTTACAAAACAGAAGAACAGGTTTTATGGGTCTGTTACACTTGAATCGTTAGTGTGACAACTCGTGAAAAAAAATACGTATTATGTATACAAATTAAGTTCCTGTATTACCATTTTCCTCTTATTATTACCTTTTATTTATTACCTTTCATTGTCTACGGGTCCATTTTAGCAGAATATTTCAAAACAAAAATGTATATTAATGCTAATAATGTTTTCTTAACGTTGTTTGATATTATAAAACGAAATTAATCATTGCTCTTTCTTTGTGCGTCAATTTAAATAAGTTTGCTAAAATTTTAAATTACTCCGTCTTAATCTTAATAATGCTATTGATTGAATAATAGATTACCAATCAAGTGATTAATCGGCTTAATTTTTCAGTAATTTTTTGCATGTGATACTCCCTTACGTTAACACACACAAACTGATACTATGGCCAAAAAAGAAATTTGCATTATTTGCTATTGAAATGAGTGCAGGTATATATTTGTTAGCACCATTAAAGGTTAATTTAGAATATTAGAAGTTAGGACAAATATTATATTAGAATTACTTTCAGTTCATGAGAATTTTTTCAGATTATACTGTCACGGATAGAATAAACAGTACAGAATGTGTAGATAATCATTAGAGAAAGAATTTCTAAACGCCTTAAAATGGTTTTTTTTTAATACATTTTGTAGAACAATCCTATTTAAAAAACCAATAGAAAGTACAAAGCTAAACATAAGCCTAAATCTAACACCAAAAGGTAAATACGAATCTTTAAAATAGCCAAATGGTGTCGTTGATACCTGAATTGTATTTTGAACTTAAGGTCATTAAGATGAGCAAAAAAAACTAAATAACTATAAAATAATCAAAATTGCTAAAATTTTACGAAGATGTTTATATTCAAAGTGTTTAAGAAACCTAAAATCTATATTAAAAATTACCATTCAAAAATATCCCCCAACTCATGCTTAAACTAAATTCAAATGTCTTTGACTCGCACTCGCCAAAAATAAAGATAAAGTGTAATAAAACACAAATTAATTCCCCCTAAGTTGGGTTTGTGCGCAGGTTGTTATTTTGCATATTAAATTGTATCAAAAGGCAAATGCGACTGATTCTCAATGAAAAGTGAAAGAAAAATTTACTTATAATAATTTTAAAAATCACCAATTTAAATATCTAATAATTAAAATTCATTAAAATTGCCAGAAAGTTAATTATACATAGTATTACTCTTCACATTTAATATATAAAACTCCAAAAAAAAAGAAAAATGCGAAGTACAAATTAACGGATTTGTATATAACTAATCGAAGAGGAGAAAAAGCTTGAAAATGGATGATATTGTATTACCTTTTGTAATATTCCCTCCTTTCCATAAATTATTCTTAAATTCCATTTTTTCTCATTTTTTCTTTTTCCATTTTTAAAGAATTTTGACTCTAAGAAAAGTGTTACCAAATTTCAATGAATATTATTGTAACCTTTTAGATTAAACTTTTGAACTTATTTGTTCATCCCCTGTTATGACCTCTCTGTTTAGCAAAAAAATAAGAAATTTATTTGCAAAGTTCAATTTTAATAGACATTTGTATAGAAAATACTCATACAGAAAAACTTAATGTAACGAAACTTTTGACAGCATTAACTTTTAGACAGTAAAATTGAACATTTGCAATTTAATAATAAGTTATGCATAGTTGCATGCAGGATATCTAGCAAATTTAGATCAAGTAAAAGGGCCGTTGAAATTTATGCTATAATACAGGAAATAATCAATTAAATAAATAACTAACTTTTTGTTTAATACCAAGTTAGAACTAGCAAAGCCAAATTACAGTTTAGCACAATAGTCAAAAAACCAATTTTTTAATGATAGGACAAAATCGATGTTTACCGTGTCATTTGAAACAATATATTACTACAACTTTCTCCTAGGAAGCAATTGTATTGAGATAGTACCCCCCTAGCTTACTGTATGTTATTTTGCCAATCGGTTGCATAAATTGTAGTCAAAAATGTAAAATAAAATATGTTTCCAAATATAAAATAAGTATTGACCCCCTATTTCATATGTCAAAAAGTGAATAATAAATCACTAAAGTACACAAAAATAAACTTCGTTCTATACAGACAACAATGAGGAAATTATAAGCAATTATGAATGATACAATCAATAAGGGCTTTAAAATAAATAATCAGTATTATGGTTCAAAATTCTAAACAATCAAGAAAATAAATAGCCTTATTATAATTTTTATCACCTTTGGGTTGTCCCCCAATTATTTTTCTCACCCATCAATGATTGACAGAAAATGAGCTTTTGAGGATCAACGGTATTAAGCAGATTATTAAAAAATATAACAACATTAAATCAATTTTAATCTTATCAAATTAAACTAAACCTATTTTAAAAATTATTTAATCAGTTTAAAAAACTTTCCATGAATCAGTTTAACATTAAAACAATACAAAAGGGAAACTGTCAGGAATTAGAAGAATATTAGTAAAAGATCTACGAGAATTAGCATTAAGTGGAAGAATAAAATGGGAATTAGTATTAGGCCGCATTAAAAAGTTTAAAGTAACACAACAGAAAGTATAGGAAAGACAATTTTATTCAAGAAAACTAAAAAAATATTTTATTTTGTCAGACTGTTTAAGCAGATTTACGCACTATGAAAATCAACATCATCATTTGCCATCACATCATTTTTTGTCGCCTGACATCATTTAACTTATTTTATATTACAAAAAATCACACAAAAGACGCCCGCTATGCAGCAGAATAATGGAGAAAAATGGGTCAGAGCAAATGGAACAAATTGTTTGTTATACCGTATACAGTAATAATGGCTATCCGAATGTTAGAAAAAGAGGTAAAATTTGAGCACCTACTTTTTCGTTTTAATCGAAATGATTTTTGCTAAATCTAAACCACTACTTGAAGACAAAAAAATTAAAAACACAAGTGTATGCAAAAAAAAGCAATCCGATTTGCATGCTTAAGCGTTGGTGTAAAATCAATCACGCAAGCTGTTACCGACGACAACCTAATAAAATATAATATTTTCTCGTTGTAATAATGAAAAAAGAGTAGAGGCTGCTGCGCGCTCTTTCCCCGTTTATTTACCCAGCAATCATTCGCTTACAACAGTATTTAAAAATAAATTCTAACAATCATTATAAAACCATTATGACTGCGTAAAAATATTTATGAGAAAAAGTTAGGTTATAGAAAAAGGCTAAAAAAATGCAAAAAATATAAGTCACACAGAAAAAAAAGCATTTAGCAGTTGTTTAAAATTCAAGTAAAGGCTGTAAGGAGGAAGAAGAAAAGAAATGTGCAGGGAAACCTAAAGGAACACAGCGCGGCTGCAAGGAAAACAAAAAGCAAATCAACAAAGAAAGGAAATATTTAATTTGCGAATGAAATTGCAGAAACGCAAAAAGGGGGCGGACACATTTTGTTGGAATGATGAAAGCTGATGTTTGCCCACAAAACTGAGATTATTTTATTTTGTTTTGTGATGTGATGTGAATGCGCGTACAAAATACGATATAAAACAAGGTTTCTTTCTTTCAAAAAGAAAAAAACGAAATATTTTTTTTGTTGTGAACAAAAAAATCAAAATCAACAACAAGTGAGTTTAAAAAAACAACACTTCAAAATTGTTCTCCAAAACAACAAACGCGACTGTATGTTTTGTTGTTATTTAATTCGTTTTAAATTTTTCAAAAAAAAATTGTTGAATTTATTTGATGTCAATGAATATTCGTTTGTGTAAAAAGTGACAATTTTTTTGTCCCAAACACGGCGCTTCAAACTTCAAAAACGCACCTGGGCAATGCAGTTGTCTGAGATAGCCAATGTTTGTAAAACATATCAATTTTGGAGGGTTTGAATAACATTACCTTACACTTATAGTCTGGCAAAAAATGACAGAACAGTGGTAATACGTGATAGCCCTCAATCACCAATGTTGATGTTTTGTACAAATGCAAATCCATTTTGTAATAACATAAATTTCTTTTAATCATGTTTTTTTCTCTGTCAAATCAATATTTATTCATTTGTTTATCACTAAATTTTGCTTACAAACTTTTATATAAGTTTTGCGTATATAAAACGAGTTTGCTTTAATGTATAACGATGCTCGTTTCGAATAAGGGCGCATCAACAATTCAAATTTATTGAAAATGGTTTTGCAAAACTTTTTATAAGCATCACTCCAATTTTTAAAGTTAAGCATTATCTATTCCGCCTTCGAAAACATAACGTGAAAAAAAAATATTTCATCGTTTTACGAGTGGAAAAGACAGAGCACTAAAGAAAGCAAATTTTGTAAGTGTTAAAACATTTTTTTGTTTCCATTCTGCCCAATTCTTCTAAACGTTTGCAAAACGCAACGTTTAAATGTGCGCTTCATATTTCTGTTGTAGAAGTTTATTTTTGTATAGAAATGTTTTTGAAATGAAAACATTTGTTGGGAAGAAACAATTTCAGACTAATCAGCTTGTGACTTTTTCATTGCGCCAATGAAATAAAGAGGTATCATTTCATTTTATTTTTTTCAAAATACTATTAAAGATGAAAAATTGTTGATTGAATAATATTATAAATAACGATGGGATGACATATTTGAGTAGAATTAGAAGAGTAATATGTTTGACCTTAAACATTTTCCAAAATAATATAATTTTTATTCACCAAAATTATTTACAAACAATAAAAGAAAAAGATTAATTTAACACCATTACAAATTTGTCCAAAAGTAAGTTGAGTAAAATTTTTAGCAAATTCTAAATATTTGTGTAAACCAAGCATTGTGAAGTGTGCTACCTTTACGCAACGAAACCATTAGATAGATGTGTCATCGCGTAGAAAAACATTTGTGAAGAAAAAAACACAAAACGACTACAGCTAAATTGTGTCAAAAAAGAAAAACTGCGTTCAGATAAAAGTTGGAATTGCATCAATTCAATTTCAATGTACGCTTGGTCCTTAATGAATATAAATTTACTCCAATAACTAGATTCAACAATTTGTTGAATAAAGCCGAAAATCAAAATTAAACAAGATGAAAGAACTTCCTTCTAAGCTTTAGTTTTAAACGCCTAAAAACAATAATGTTACTCGCCTAAGATAAAACATTTCAAAAACAATCAATTGAGAGCTTTAATTAAAGCTAATCTTTGCAAAAACTACACGATAAGTTGCAGAAGAACTCAATGTTGACCAATCAACGGTCGTTTTTGTTTGAAAAAGTTTAAAGCAATTTTGTAGTCATTTAAAGTTAAAGGTTGAAAACCAACATTAATTTTGCATCAACCTAATAATTTTAAAATTTTTTTTTAAATTTTAAAAACAAAACCAGTTGTCAAAAAGTAATTGTTAACATTAAAAAATTTCCCATGTCTTTTTCAACGATTTATTTCATCGTTTTCTCCCCATTTTGTTTTTCTCATCCGATTCATTTTTTTCCGCGTCAGAATATTAAGTCGAGAAAACCACATTAAAGAATCGGAAATAAGCCTCTTAAAAATTCGATAATGTTATATTTTCTCAAACTATTATCTCTCTAACTGTCCTCCTCTCTAGTAGTCCAAACAACAACAATACAAAACCATTAATAGTGTGCACAAGGAAAGCAAAAAAAAGTAACCATTGCATAGGAATTAGTTGGAAACGCAAAATAAAAGAACAGCTTAAAGGGGATGAAAGTGTTTGCCAGGAGATGAGGACGCAATTTTAAGACTTTAAAACCTATTAAAAACTTTTTAATTTTCGGGGCGGACCCAAACTTTTTTCCCCAAATATTTGTTAGCGCCGGACATTTTTAGTCGAAATTTGAGGTTTTTACTAAACGGCTGGGCTTCCGTTTTTTTTTATTAACTATTGATTTGATTCTATGCCAATCGCCCTTATTGTTTCATTTGCGTTTTTTAACAAATATTGTCAGCTTTCGAAATGTTACAATATATTCTGATACTCATATATAGTTTGTATTAGTTTTTAAGTTATATTTGTCGAATGTAAATTATCAGTTTTTTGAATTTAAAGACGTTTTGGTGTCATAAATAACGTCTAATCAGTTTATAATTAACAAACGCTTTCAATTTACTAAAAAAACATATACCTTAAAGCGTTGAATAGATAAACACTGTAGACATTAATCTTACTATAATGAAACAAAAAATTACCGTAATATTGCCTTGTTTGTGTGAGGAGCAATGTAATAATACGTCTCTCTTTGCAGCTAGTGAACTTAAAAGAACTATTTAAAAGTGATATTGCTTGCATGAATTGGTATTTGTTTATGACAATATGGCTAAAATTTCATTTACTACTAGACAATTTAACATATTATGGTTATTAAAATTATATAGCAATGTAAATATTTGTTTCAATTTGTTATCAATTACTCACAATTTGTTGGTTTGCTGCGGATTAAGAGTGAACTTTTTGGCATAATTATATTTGTCATTTTTCTGTTTACCGATTAATAGAGTCATGTTAATTCTGAAGTCATCTTATAATTATTTTTCATAATACATCTAGTGTTGGCCTTGGTATTCGTTTATGCCGTAGTCCGTTTACAGCATATTAACCTTTCTTATTTTAAAATATTAAGCCCCTTGGTTGATTTCCAAAATATTTCATTATTTTTTTGAGATGCCATGTTAATCAAAGTTTAAAAGTTCAGTGTAAGTTCAATGTTAGTGTAGAAACGCACAGTTGAATAGGTGGAGAAACAACAATCAAAACAAATACAATCTACAAAAACTTCATATTTTAGTATTTCATATATGAATTATTTTATGCTATTCGAACGATTTATGAACGTACTTTTTTTGTAGAAATGTTTAAAGGTATAGTAGGTTAGAAAGATTGTTTTTATAACGGATTAACAAATGTGTGTATAAACTAATTGAAATGGCCCAAAAGAGAGTGCAATGTTATTCTTATGATAATATTAATGATAAGAACTGATGATAACGTTATTGTTGGAGAGCCCAAAAATTTGGTTAAAAAGGCGTTGTTGGTATTGAAACGACGAAATGGTTCTGATAGCAATGATAACAATTCAATTTTTTAAAGCCTAGAAAGCGATAAGCGGATTAAAGAGTCTGCTTAAAGTTTTTTTTTATGAATAAACAAAGTTTAACATAACAGAATGATACAAAAATGCATTTTGAAGTCATTACGGGAGATATTTAAATAGTAGCCTTAAAATAATGGTTTTTAAATACAGAATAAATTAAAATAATAAGGGTTCCGAAAATACGAAACTATGAATTCTCAAAGAAACATAATTATTGGCTGAAATCGCATCACAATACGATAAGAAGTTAATTAATGCGCCAAAAAATCCACTAATAATTCGTCTGACAACTTTTTTTTGTGTAAAACATCACTGAAACTTTTCAAAAATATTAACTTTTTTTTTAACTTTTAAATTACCGTCGTTCATGTATTACGTTTAAATATATTTTCCTGGCGATTATTATTTGCTAGCAGTAAAAGATTTAAGTTCATAAAAAAAATTGAATTAATTATTATTCGTTTTTAATTTCAGTTTTGTCTTGGCGCGAAAGCAATAATTTTAAAAATTGTAAAAATGTTTCAGATTATTTTTTGTGAAATAATTTTCGTTATTGATTTATGCAATTTTATCAAATGCTGCCAATAACTTCTCATACCAAAACCGGCATAACACCATGTTAATTGCTAAGATTTTATTCCGGTTTTAAACAAAAATATTAAACAAACCAAATCTTTTTCCGCTTCCCACAGCTTTCTGTTAACTTTTTTTTAACAATTTTATTTTCGTACTGTTTTTTTCGTTGTTTTAACATAAATTTGTTTAGAGTGTATGTTAAGTTCAGGGTCGCCTGTAAGTTGTGCTCACATCAAAGTTGAATTTATCACCGTAACCTCCAATATCGCCAGCTCAAATAAATTTAGCGTAAACTAATGATAATTCTTTAATTTATGCATAACAAAATCTTATTTGTGTTTCAATCTTTTGACTACCATTTAATTATGTGTTTATTATCATTTTTCCAATGTTTGACTAACAAATATAAAACTAAGGCAAAGCCAAAGATGAACAAACATCCTACAGTAAAATTGTTTTAGCCAATAATTATTACTTAAACAAATTTCGCTTAAAATTAAAACAAAAAAAAATATTTTTTGCGGCACCTAAAAAAAAGTTTTATAAGAAAAATGTGGGCTCAATAAACCCAACAATTTTCGGATTTCTGCTTTAAGACAAAACAAATACTAATTTGTTTGTTGTCAAAACGCAGGAAAGAAAAATTTTGTGCGAAATTTTTGCGGCATTTAAAACATTTTCACGCTGTATTAAACACTGTTTAATTGTTTTTCATCAAACAAATATTTTTTGATTCTCGCGCAAAATTTTTTTTTATTAATCTCAAATTTGAGCTTTTATATTTTGTGGTCTCGGTTTATTCGACTTTTTGGAGAATTGGTTAGGTTTTGTGTAGTAGTTTAAAAAATTTTAAATTGAATATAAATTTTGTAAACATATATTTTCAGTGTTTGTTTAAGAGCGACTGCTATTAAAAATTAAATATTTAGAAAACCAAATATAAAATAAATAATAATTAATAACAATACTTTTAAATAAAAATAACCAAATATTAATAGGCGAGATAGGTGTCTTAACCCAGTCAATAATGAATCATCTTAAAATAGAAAAAAAGAAAGCTACGAGAAAAACGAAAAACTGACTTAACAACACTCAAGAGAAAAACCGCTAAAAACAAAACCAATCCAAACAAAAAGAATTCCCTAAAAGAGAGTTCTGCCAAGGAACCTACAACTGCTACTTAAACAGGATCAATCGCTTCCAATTTTTGTTGCTCTATAGAAAAAATCCCTACAATTGCAATTGCGATAGTGTTAAACATTTCTAAGTCGGTCTAAGATTATTTTTTATAAAAACCAAATTAACGTGGAAAACTTATGCCTGAAGTATTGATGTTCTTTCATTGTCTGAGGCATGCCTTTTTTATTTTATGTATGTAAGTTGTTGATGCTTAGTCTAACTTATTTATCGATTACATATAGCGCCCATACCTTTAATGAATTGCCAGTCATATATATTTGATATATGTGGCGTAATCTACAAAAATGGGAAAATGGTAAGAGCAAGGGTATGAGCAGAGTGAAAAATTTTGAGAAATATGTGTGATAAAAGCGTGAATATATGAAAGAGGAAACGCAAAAATAAAAGATTGAAAAGTAAGAAAATATATTTGATGTGGTTTTAATTAGGTATCAATAAGTAAAGCTACAGTAAATTATCGTTAACAAGTAAAAAGAAGTTCCTAAGTTTAAGTGTAAAACATTTTTTTACGGTAGGAGATTAACCTAAATAAGCAAAATACATTTTTTGCGGTAAACAGAAAAATTTTTTTTTCATTGTTATTATCTTAAAAATCTACAAGAAAAAAAACAAAAAAGAAAGAAAACTTAAGTAACCAAAATGTTCAGCGTCGGCATTAAAAAGCTTATTCAAGACAACCGGCCGGAAACAAAAAATAATAAAGATGGGCATCAGGTTATTAGCGATAAAAAGGCAACATCACTTTTTAAACAGAAATAACGCAAACATTTTGCCTATGCAAAACATTGTACACCCTTGGCAAAAGAAAAAATATGGCAAAGAGTTGTGCAAAGATTACATTTTGTGAGTCTACTTTGTATAAACCATTGAGTAACCATTTAAGTCAACAAGCAAACCATTTAAGCGGCGCTGATTTTAACCTTATTAATAATACGCAAAAAGCTTCAACCGTTACTGTTAAACCCTTAGGGTCAGGACATTAAACCTCAGAAAGTTTTGCCTTATTAACGTTTGGCCTTAGGGTCACTGATGTAAATGGATATTTCATAATATAATTTTTTTGAATTTTTACTACTTCCGAGAGTAAAGCATTATTTTATTGCTAAATTGCAACTTAATTGTACTTTTTTAAATCAATAAACACTTTGGCTTTTGAAATGACAAGAGTTCTGCACTTTCCTCCAAAACTACACACTTTCGATTTGTTGTTTAAAGTTAATTACTCGGAATTCATTTTATTATGGGAGACAAACCCAAAATGCTTTGCCAAAACAATTTAAAAATTCAAAAACAAGAATGCACCATAAAAAAGGGTTTTTAGTTCAAAGGAGGGCGTAAAAGGTGAAATCGAAACGCAAAAAAGTGGATAATACTATTTCAACAATGGATATTAACAACAACAATAGGACAGATTATCACTTTCAAGGTTTTTCCCGTCCACTTCATTTCCATCCTTTGCGCTACATCAAAAATGGGAGAAAACTTTTGTTTTCATTTTCGGTTATCTTAAAACAAAAAAATGAAAGATTTTATTTGGCTATGGATTAGCTAAATAGCAATTTTTATTTTTTGTACGTTTTCAATCGCAAATTGAGGAACTGATTGTTTAAAAAAGATTGTGCAAAATTCCCGCACGTTTTCAATAAAAAAAAATTTTTGTGATATGAACTTTTATTTATAAAAGGGAGTCTCAAAAAATAAAAACTATTCAATGCTCCATTGAAGGGCCAATCATCAAAATGTTATGCAGTTTATTGTGTTTTAAAACTCGTTACATAACGTTCATTTGGGCGGTGTGGTTAACTGTGAATAAAAAGAAGACTGTAGCTTTTTTTGGCCTTAAGATTACGACTTACGAAAACAAAATAACAATTACGTCACACAGCAATGACACTTATATTATAAAAATAAATGAAGGAATGTGACATACCTGGTATTTTAATAACTTTTTTATACAATACGAGAGGTTTGTTTTTGTGTCTTTTAATTTTTTGACGAACCGACAGTTACTTTTCTTTTTATAAATAAAAATCAATATGAGTTTGACTTATTTCTTATTTCTGATATCGTTCATTATCTGTCGTTTAAAATTTTTATTTGGACGATTAATTTTTTCAGGGCGACATGAGAGCATTTGTTTGTAGACAAAAGTTTCATTGCATAGGGTACTGTAAAAATAAGTATGCACGTTTCTTTCTTTTTTATTCCTCCTTGAGTAATTTGTTTTAGCTAACATATGTTATGAAAATGCGGTAAGCCATAGAATAATTTTAATATATTACGTAAAATTTTAAAGCTCAAAATAATTACGGTGAGTAATATAAATTAAAAGAACCGATGGGTGAATATGGTAAATATTGCTCCATATAATTTATCTTCTTATACACGTTTTGTATTTCTCTTTTATTCAGTACCATGTATAAATTCCAACAAGAATACAAACTAACCGTAGAATTGAAATATACAGGGTGGCGCAAATTGGCGCCGGGATTTGTTTTTGTCATAACTTTTTTTATTTCGCAATAAATTATTATAATTCCTTTTTTGTTTGGTTAACAATAATTGATGGTTTTGCTTTGTACCATATTTATGCAGTAATGTTTAACTTTAACATGTGCAGTAATTTGTTTGTGAAGTTTTAGTAATGGAATATACCGCGGGACAAAAAGTTTGGTGCGTTATTTGTTTGGTTTGCTTACAACCGTTCAGTGTGAGTACCGCAAGAAGTTGTAACATAACGCTCGACTCCCTAACGACAAATCCATTCGGCAGTGGTTCAAAAAACTTATGGACACAGGAAGTGTGAACAACAAGCAAAAAACAAAAACGAAGTGGGTACGCACGGAGCTCAATGTCGAAAAAGTGCTAATTATATTTTGCGAGGAAAAAGTGCTGATTATATTTTGCGAAAATCCACACGCAAGCCCGAAAACAAGCGTTATGTCCAAACTTCTTGCGGTACTCACACTGAACGGTTGTAAGCAAACCAAACAAATAACGCACCAAACTTTTTGTCCCGCGGTATATTCCATTACTAAAAACTTCACAAACAAATTACTGCACATGTTAAAGTTAAACATTACTGCATAAATATGGTACAAAGCAAAACCATCAATTATTGTTAATCGAACAAAAAAGGAATTATGATAATTTATTGCGAAATAAAAAAAAAGTTATGGCAAAAATACCTTTTACATGGGCAACGCTTATTTGAAAATCGAGTTGGAAATTTCTTGTCCACCAAAACCTATAGCTAATGTTAAAATTAATTGATTTTTATTAATGCGTTATCTGTTTTTATTTTGTTGAAAGCAAAGTATTTAACATTAGTGTAATGCAAAAAGTCAAAGACCTCAAAATTCTCTCTTAAGCCGTTAGTCAATACGTAAAAATACAAACAAAAGACTAATAATAAATACAGCAAAAACTAATTTGTTTAATGTATATTTGCATCTAAATATTATCTTTAAGATTACAAATAATTTAAATGATACATTAAAATATTACTTTTAAAAAGTTGCTCCCCCTTGCCCTTACACTGATATGAAATTTTGTGCTTGAAAGACTTATTATTTTTATTGGACTAAGTTTGTTTGAGACTAACTTTTTATCCAATACAAATTTAATTTTCACTTAAGTTTTTTTTTGTTTTTAACCACAAAAATTTTGAAAAGTTGCCCTCAGACCAAACTGGCGCCAATTCATAACTCTTCACATTGTAAATATTGCAAGCCATAATTTGAATATGAGCATTTAATATGTCAAGAGTAGAGACAAAAATAACTGGCAGGTGCTTGCAGAGTGTATTGTTCAAAAAAGGAACCCAAAAAAGTATGACCGACCAAAAATCTTTTAAAAATATTGCCGGCAATAGTTATCGATTTTCAGTAAAAATGTGACTTGACGATATTATTTGAAAAAAAATCATAATCAATATGAAAGCCACCAGTATTTTATATTCGTAATTACAGTACACTTTCCAACAATGTTGTCGCTTTATATATGTATAAAATTTAATAGAACAATTATATTAATAAATGAAAAAGATGTACAATTTTCAGGAATTGACCCTCGTGATTAGACAAATCAATGAAAACGACAAAGAGGATGACAGTGATGCCTAATGTCAGAAAAAGTAAGAAAATGATGTTATTTTCGCGCAAAAATTCTCATCATCGTGGGAAAAGCAAAACAAGAAAAAAAAACGAATGTTGACTTTAAAGTAAATAAAAATTCGTTTAAATTTTGGCTTAAGCAACTAAAATTTTTTTCCCTTCAAAAGCAAAGAAAAAAATATGTAAAGTAATATTTTTCTATTCGTCGAATTCTTTCATTCCAACTTATTCAATTTTGCTGTGAGATTTCTCTCCAAAAATTTTATTGACTCTTTTATTTTTGTGAAACGACTGCTATTATACAAATTTTAAACTGCATTTTCCACTGCATTCTTTAATTTATTTTTAACCTGTTTGCAATTTCCTTTTTCTTTGCGTCCTCTATTTACTTTTTTATGCTTGTTTTCTGATTTTTTTTCTTCATTCTTACTGACAGTAAATTTCTGTCTTAACTTTTTCCTTTTCCATTTTCTATTTGCTAGCATTGCAATTTAGTAACCAGTCACTTTATGTAGCATTTTTATAGTAAATTACTGTATACAAAGTAAGCAGAAACAATTATTTTATCTAAAATATTCGATATAAATTTGAGTTTTTAATATTTTTTTGTCTCACAAATATGGATTCAAAATGTTGATTCAAAAAAAACAATACCACAAAAAAATGTTTATGTGTTGCGTTAGAAATGCGTTAGTTGAAAAAAAAAAATTAGTTAAGCTCATAAAAAAATGCTCCACTCCATTAGGCCACCACAAATTTAACAAACAAAAATAAACTTTTAAATTGTAATTTTTAAATTTGACAAAATGTTTAATTCGGTTATAAGATCCATCACGCATTAGATACTCCTTTCAATCGTCAAATAACAGATAGATATGACTATAATTTTAATAAAGTAAGCTTAAATTATCAGGTCCAATTTTTCTATAGTACTTAATTACAAAGTTTAGGTTATTTTAGGCTTAGGCTTAGGCTTAAAGAAAAAAATTAAACGTAAAGAAAAATTGTTATCAACAAGTATTACAACGCACCACCTGGCAAAAATTTGCTTCGCCAACTCTAACTTTAGATTTTATAAAGTTTTTTTTACATTTTTTTTTCTGAAATCCACGGTTTACGGCAAGGCCTTCTTCCATATAACTTAGCCGCTTGGAGTCGTTTGCGCCCCGTTTCAATGCTGATATAGAGCGCCATTTGCTGTCTAAAAAATTCACGAACATTGGTAGCGTTCTTTCTCGGGTCTTTTATGACTAAACGCTTCATTCGCCAATCTGCAGGGGCAGTAGGAATGCGTTTGCGACCACTGCCAACTTTTCGCTTTACAGAATACGTCTTTATAAACTTTGCAAACATTCGGGAGTTTACTAAAATAACTTAGTTATTAAACAAAAAACAATTTGGTGCATTTTTGACTGGGAAAACCGAGTTAAAGTCACCGTTACAGTCATAACATTTCAATTAAATGTTCAATGCCTGTTATTTGCCTTATTTTGTTCAGAACAAAATTGCAAAGCAAATGAGGCCAAATCTATAAGAAAAAACTTCATAAAATAAAAAGTTAGAGTCGGCGAAACAAATTTTTGCAAGGTGGTGCCTTTTTTTTACCTTTACTATAGCTCTTTATGTCGTTTATGCAATATTTTGTTTTGTGTTTAAACAAAGTTTTAAGGGAAAAAAATCGATAACAAAATTTTGATAATGTCTGCATACTTTTTTTTAAAAAAAAATTTAAAACTGAACCGATATCAATACAATCACATTTTAGAATGTGTTTATACATAAACATAACATACCCCACTTAATTTTTATGAAAACAGAATGACCTTAAATCACATTAAGTCAAATAAAATTTGTATCAAACGCCTATTGTATCAAATTTAACTTTTGATGCCCAAATTATAATTCAAGTCAATGATTAACAAATATATTTACTTTCTTAAAGTACTTTTAATTTTATTAACTCAATAGAACAAACTTGAAATTGTTTCTCAAACTGCACAAAATTTAAATTTAATTTGACTTAAAACTTTTGATTTTTAATAAAAATTGACAATTGCGCAAAATGGCATTTCCTCAAAATACTTGATTTATCTAAAAAAATGAAAAAATATTCAAACTTTGGAATATTAAGAAATTATAAAACACTGCCACAAATCATATTCTATAGTAGTAAATCATATTTGTAAATGTAATTTAATTATTTATTCCGCGTTGAATTATAGTTTGTTGTGCCAGCTTGCTGACAATAATACGTTAATTGATAAATTAGAAAATATAATATTTTGGCATGCAAAATTCCGCAAGAACATCAACACATGGAAAGCTGAAGGCAAAAGGGGTTCAAAAAATTTTTAATAAAAAAACATTGTTTTTGATGACTTCAGAACACTTGCTGACAAATTGATTGTTACTTAGAAAATTTTTAATGAAAAAAAAGTTTTGCCGTAGAGACATGAGACTGCAGTGAAACTTGGTGACAGGAACACATGAAACACAATATAAATTTTGTATACACTTTGTGACCAAAAAGTGTTGGGAAATAATCTCTAACACTCCCTTTTAACTCACATATTTAAATTACAAAAGAAAGAACTAAAGAAATGAAAGAAAGTTTAACAGTTTCAAACAATAATCAATCATACCATGTAAATAAACACGAATGTAGAAGTCAAAAATTTACAATGCACCAGAAGAAAAGTGAAAAAAAATTTACATTTTATAAGCACAAAAATTCAATTTTTTGGTTTATTTTTTTAATTTTTTTCCTAAACCCATAAAATTTGCATATTCCATTTTTTGTATGAAAACAAGGGCATTTAAATTTTAGCTGTTTTTTTGGCAATATTTTAAAGCCGAATTGTTATTTATTTTCTTTAGTTACTACTTAATTCATTCATGAACATTTAAACGATTACAGTTTTTTATGACAAAAAAAATATCGCACAACTATTTTTCAAATTGAGCTTTTATAAATGAAAAGAAAATATCATTATTACAAATTTAGCTGAAGAATTCAGATTTAGAAAACAGCTAACTTTATGGTTGATTTATAAAAAACCAAAGCTGATGCCCAAGACAAAAAAATGCCAAATAAACCCCTCAAAAAATATTAGACAGAAAGACAAAAAATTTAATATAGCACCAAAAATTTTTTAAATTATTTTAAGATTTTTCTTCCAAATTGCAATTTCTTTTATTTTTTTTAAAACTAAATGCACCATATTGATCAACTTTTTAATGATTATTCGTTTGATTCTTTAGAAACAATTTAATGACCACGGACGTTGATTCCAATTTTAGCAAAAGCACTATTACGGCAAATCATATGTAAGCCTTAAAAATTTTTAAATATGGTAACAGAAAATAAACATATTTCCTCAATTTATTTTCCCAAACTTATGTAAATTTTGCCTAAAAAAAAACTTAACTAATTTTGTCAAATTGTTATTTATAATGCATTCCTGCAAATTTTCACACGACACTTTACCGGAAAACAATTTGAGCTCACATATTTATATTCAAAAGTCGAGAAAACAAATATTCTTATAAATGTTAAAACAAATTAACACTAAGTAATTAAAAACAGGGCTATTCCAAGTTAAATAAATGTAATTTAGTTTATTGTAATAAATAATGCAGATGACGTAATCATTTGAATTTCATTTGTTATTTGATTCCAAAACACTAACTATATTTCTAATAAAACGATGTACAAGCCGAGTAAAATAGGGCGGCATTATACATACTGGTTTAAAAAAAATATTAGCACTTTATAAAAACGCAAAGATTCTGTTATAAGTGTACCTAAAATATTAGAGTAAAAGTTTGAAAAACTTTAAGGTTATGAAAATTTGCAATTATCTGTAAATTTGAACCCATTTGGCTGTAATTTGTTATTTTAAGAGACCTAATATATTTATTTAGATATTATTCCCGTTCACACCAAATATTCAACAACATTACAAGCTTTCTATAGAAAAAAAAGAAAAAACAATGGCACATTAAAGGACTCATTCTTAAAACAACAAATTGCATGCCAAATTCGAACGACGAAAATAAACCACAAGATTTTTTTGTTATTCAAACATCTTTTTATTTTTAATTTTTAACTTTTTTAACATATTGTTCAGAAAACTTGCATCAATCCTTTATTACAAACCCTTCAATATTTCATCAAAATTGAGTACAACAGATAACAAACAATTGTTATCATAACCCAAAAGGCATGGATTGACAATTTGTAGAAATAAACCTCTCTATTCTATATTAATCATGGTCAGCTCAATTCATGGGTCACACAAATGTAAAATTTTATTGCTACCATCATTTGCCATAAAATATAGCTAATTAGATAAAAACAAGAAAGTCGTTAATGTAATGTTATAGCTTGTAAATAATGTGCCGCATCTTATTAATAAAACAATACTATTTTTCAAAACACGTTAATATCGCTAATACAGATAAAACTCGAAACTTTATTCTACCTTAAAACACGTCCCAGTGACTTTTTGAATTAGAATAAAATTATTTGAAATCATGTTATCTCGTAGCAAACTGCAATAAATATTCTGAACTTTTAACTTACCGGATTTTAAATAAAGAAATATTGTTTGTTGTCAATTTTAAACGTTGATTCAAACTTTTGGTCTATAAAGAAAGCATAAGTTATACCAAGTTTTAGAAATAGTATAAAAACGAATATATACTGTACAGTTTAAAATTTAAACAAAGTATACTAAAAAATCACATAAGGAGATTAAAAAATGTCAAATACTAAAATACAACGTCCGCAATAAAAAAGTATTGTATTGATTTTTTATTAACTTATGGACTACTTTCAGTTAAAATAACAAAAATATCAAACTCAAGCTAAAAAACCCTAAATGTTTTGAATAAAAACTATAACATAAAGTGTATATACAATAAACGTAAAGGTAAATATTATAGAATACCTCTAAACAAAATGCAATTTAAAAAAAATTTAAAAGTTTGGCGTTTTGTCTATTTTTTAAATAATATTTTTTACATTTTTTTGGAAAAAATTAGTGAAAATGCATAAAAATATATTTGTTCACTTATTTTTGCGGAAGATTCTTTGTATATTTGAACATTCGATAATAATGACTCTCGTTTAATGAGAAAAATAAACTGAACTCGTCCTTTTCTAGACTTTAATTAGAAACTTGAAAAGCATGCGAAATGTCAATAAGTTTTATGTGTTTTTGTCCGCCGATTTATATTTTACTTGCAGATAGTATATTTTTTTGATAATTGAACCTGAAGTTTATCTGTGGGCAATTTAACTATTTAGTTGCTATTGCTTCCTGATTTTTGCCATAGTTTTATAATTTATGGAATTTTTGGTTTTAAATTTACTCATTGTAATTTTCAGTTTATGTCTTTTTTACTACAGAAATTGTTAATTTTTAGTTGTAAGAATGTGCTCGCATGGGGACAATAGCGGCGGAGGACCTTGCTCAGCTAGTGTTTTAAACTTTGATCATGGAAGCGCCGTATTAATTTACAACTTGAATGCATTTATTAATAAGGATAAAGTGACTGTGCTAAACGAACGAATTTCCAATACCGGTGTTAAAGTATTCAAGAACTGGGGCGATCATACAGACAAATATGTTTTTCTTTTTTTGCTTTGTCGAATTTGACTCAATTAGCTTTGTTTTCCTACGTTACTTTTCAGAATTAGATTTTAGCTTATATGTAATTCTAGATTAGCATTCTATTGTTTACTGCAGCGCTAAAATAGGAAATTTTGACTATATGGCATTACGTCTTGTGACGCTCAATCCAATACCGACTTATTAACCCTCTAATTTTTGTATAGTTGTTGTCTTTGTCTAACGTCAGACAGAAAGAATAAAACTATATATGTATTAAATTTCAATATGCCCTATTTTAAAAGAAGTGATTAATATTTACATTTTTTAAATCCAAAGTTTTTTTTTTTGAAAAATTTCATATGTGTGAATTTAACAAACAGTTTATTTCTAAAACAGCATTACGCGTAGTTAACTAATTTAACATTTTTTAGGACCGAATTTGTTGAAAGTGACGTTGATGAGGAGCTCCTCTTTAATATTTCTTTTACGGGTCACGTCAAAATTACGGGTATAACACTTATTGGTGATTTGGACGAAACGCACCCATCACGATTGTTGATTTTCAAGGATAGAGAAAATGTTTGTTTTTTAAACTTTTTTAGGGCATTGCTTTTAAAACTACAGCATCTTTATATTACTGTTTTTATGAGGTTTTCTGTTGTTAAATGTCAAGCTACATCTTGCCAAAATCAGTTTACTTGGATACAAAAATTAAGAAATACCAGCATGTAGTCAGTCAATGTTGAACCATATTTAAGTTAACGCACAATTTTAGTAAGACAATTTGCTGAAAAATGAATCTGTATTGTCTTGTAATGATTGTGCGAGCGGTAAAGAAGATTTCAATAGAAAATTCTCAGGAGGTTAGGTGTAGAATGTCTAAAATATGGCTTCTCTCAAAGCTAGCCCAAAGAGATCACAAAATGGTTTTATTTTAAAAAAAGGGATAATGTAATAGCGGTTACACCGTGATCTATGGGTTAGTCAATAACAACAATTTTAGATGTCATTTTCGGAAGCCGTTAACGCCAAACCGGTACAGGAAATGCAATTGAAGCAAGATGATCGCGCTCAAATCGATTATCCTTTGATTGTCACAAATTTTGCCAGCGTTTCTCACTTGACCCTCTATTTTCCTTCCAATTTTGGTGCTGAACAATCGCGAATCTATTATATAGGTTTACGCGGCGAGTACGAGCACGATTTTCGGGACAAGGTAATTTTGCAATGATTTGTAAAATTGTCTGCTAGTTTTGACTTATCATCGCCATAATAAGCAACTTTTTTTTGTTTACAGCTGTTACAATTTCCCTAAATAGCCTTTTGTTGTAATTGTGAGCCTGATAAAAAAATTTATAGTTTAGAACTTTTTTGAAAGGGAGTCTGACCATATTTCAACCCTACTTGTTATCTATTAAACAATTTACATATTAATTTACATGCTATTAATCACAAATGTGGTTGTTTCAGATAGTTATTGCTTCATACGAAGCCCGGCCGGTGCCCGACGACCACAAAGGTGAACTTCCTGATCCTTCACTGCATCACATATGCTAAAGCGTTTCTTAAAATATTTTTTCGTTTTTTTTGTAAAAATCAAATTGCAGATAAATTTTTTTATATTACATTTGCGTCAATGATAGACAGTAAGCTGACTAAAGTTAGAGATGGAGGATTGGGCTTAAGTAGGTTTAAATTCTTATTGATTTTTATTTGCCTAAATTACAATGACTTGCACAAGAGCCGATCTAATTTGTTTCTAGACTTCCTACAGCGCATGACTTCCCAACGTCTTTTAGGACCAATGTTGTGGACAATGAAAAACCCCCAACACTTATGCAAGTTTTAAATAGTTCTTCAAATTTTTCATAAAGCTAAAACTTATCGTGTGAGGGCCACTTAATAAATCTCGCGTAATTCTTACATTTTAGAAAAAATAATATAAGTTTATTTGTGGTGTTGTGACAATTTCAGTAGTTTCTTAAATTAGGCCATACATTTTTTACAAAATCTTTTACCTAGTCATGGGCATGGGTTTACATGACCGAAAGCTTTGAAACAAATGATGTCAAAGATTTTGTGGGTCTACAATTTGAATAAATACTTAATTAAATTAATATAATTTGCAGTTTAAACTAAAATCTTTCTAAACTGATGGGGAAATAACTAGAAGTTATTTGTAATTAACGATAAACAACATAATTATTACATAAACAACGTTTTAACTTTTTTTTTGTCTTTCTTTAATGTTCATTTAAAGCTAAACCCCTTCATGTGGATGATTTCATTAAAAGATCAATCTTTTTTGTTCATTCTATCCAACATAAATCACTTTAAATATTAACGGAATTGCTGCACAATCATTGATGTTGTCAAAAGACAAAAAGACGTCGGGCTAACTAGAAATTTGA
Organism: Drosophila nigritarsus; assembly: GCA_035044305.1. Classification (NCBI taxonomy): domain Eukaryota; kingdom Metazoa; phylum Arthropoda; class Insecta; order Diptera; family Drosophilidae; genus Drosophila; species Drosophila nigritarsus. The sequence goes on along the minus strand of JAWNMF010000520.1, from coordinate 76,169 downwards.
AATGCGCAAAAAAAGTATGCTTTTTTCCACAAAATATTTTTTTATGTTTTGTGATTGAAACAAAAAATGTTTGAACTATAAGCATTAAATCTCTCTCTTTTGCGTCGTCGTCATTTTGCACTTTTTAAAAGCGTCTTAGTTATCTGCAATTTATTTTTTCGGAGTTTCAATTGCTATTTTTTATTTATGCAAAATTTATTGCACAGGGTTTGATTTGCCTGATTAGAGAACGTATGAAATGGCGGATGTTGTGAAAAATACTTGTGTGCTTAACTAACACAAAACAGGAAGGATGTCGAAACGGAGAAAAATAGCTAAAAAAATAAGAAAAAGCGGATTGATTAAATTTAACAAAAATTTATTAATTGAATAAAGACATTTGTACTTGGTAAATGATAATAAGAAAAAAAATTGAGATAGCCAAATGTGGATTGAACGCAAGTCGAAAATGAAAAAACATTAAAAAATTAAAGAATTGAAAAAAATTTTAATTGAAAGGTAAGGAAAAGAAGGAGAAAAAAAATGAAAGGTACAAAGATAAGCAAAGAAAGAAAAAAAAGATGTGTAGAGTATTGGGACGAAGATTTTGAAGGAAAATATATGGTAGAATAAAGAATAAAACGCAAAAGCAGAGACAAAATTGAAGAAATGTAAGTGATGAAGGAAAAGCAAAGATAACAGCAACTGCAGAAAGGGATGAACTAAAAAAACAGAAGGATGAATAAAGGAAATAAAAAGGGAAGAATAAAATAAGAAGAAACAGAAATGAGTGACAGAATAAAGAACGATAAAATGAAAAAAGCAAAGAGAAATGAATTTGAAAGTTAAAGGGAAAGTATTGAAATGGTTAAAATGATGAGAGAATTTGCTCTTTTGTGGTACGTTTTGGAAAACCATAGCGGAAAATGTGTTAAGCAAAAAGTTGAAGTAATCGTATTTTTAAGGATGAAAATTAATTAAGCATTAAAAAAAATAATTTAAATGAATAATTTAACCCAAAAAATTGGTTGACAAAATGATTGTAAGCAGGAACTGCTTCTCTTCTTTTTTTATTGATCTCAGCTTTTCGGCTTAAGCATCTTTAGTCGTCTCTGTTTGTCTATCGCGTTGACGTATAGACTCATTCAATTTGAATTGTATGAAAAATTCAAACTGGGCGTAGAAACCCCTTATAATTTTAGTTTGAGAACAAAATGTGATTAACTAATTAGCAAAAAGAACTTTTACCAATAGGAAATATTTTTTTTGGAGGAGGATAAATTAATTTTTGATGTTGTCAGTTTAAAGCTATAAAAGTGTTTGATTTTTGCATTGAATGGTATTTCAGTATTTAAAAATGTATTTGTGCATTCAAACATTGTAAAGCTGGTTTTCGGAAAATGATGAACACAGACTCTTTTCCCATTTATAACACTATAATTGAGTACGATTTCATCTGTGTTGGCAGCCTTGGAGTTGTGTGCATATTTTTGTGCATTTAAAATTATGAAATTTCTTGCGTTGGCATTGTGTTTGTTTGCATTTATTTATCTTAAAATTTTGTAAACTTTTCCAATTTAATAATTATTTATAACCTTAGCCTAATTATTACGATTGCCTTTTTAAAGCGCTGTTTCTGTATAACTTTCCTGATGTAAATTTAAATAATTTATTTATTTTTCAGAGGAATTATGAAGGTACACACTGCCACCTTTGTGGCGTCGTCCATCTCCGGACTATCGCTTCTTGCATGCCTTTTCGTTATGGGCAATATCTACACCGATGTGCAAAGCATTTGGGCTGAATTGGACAGCGAAATTGATATGTTCCGTGTAAGCTTTATACTTCTGAATATAATATTTAAAATTTACAATGGCAAATTTTCTTTCAGGCCACCACCGACGATTTGTGGAGTGACATGATGCGCTTAAGTGCCAACAAGAAACGTCTTCGACGTCAAGATTACGACTCGGCTGGCAAGCCAGCTGGCGGAAACCCGAGACATCCAGAAGGAATAGCACCGTCAGGCGTATCTGCCGCTGCTCCAGGAACTCCACTCGGAGCTGCCCCACCAAGTGTTCCACCAAGCTTGGCCAGCGAATCCAAGACCGGCGAATCAGGATGCAGTACATTTTCTATCAATTTTTAATATACTTGAATAAAAAAATTATATTTGAAATATTTATTGATAATTTTAGACTGCCAACTCGACAACAAGTGCCCAGCCGGACCACCAGGACCAAAGGGTATTGATGGACGTCCAGGGTAAGCAATATTCAGTCACCGCTACTAAAATAAGATTAAAGTGTAAAAGTATCTTTAAAATGTTTTTATTTTTAGACCAGAAGGAAAGGACGGACTTGACGGAATTCCAGGAAAGGAAGCTGAAGACGTCACCCCAGAAAGCCAAGATATCTCCACCTGCTTTAACTGGTAGGCAAATTTAACAAAAATGAATTACAGTTTGTAAATTGATTTTTAATTTTAGCCCAGCCGGACCACAAGGAGCTCCAGGACCAATCGGTCGCCCAGGACAACGCGGACATCCAGGATCCAAGGGACAAGCCGGATTGCCAGGACACGACGGAAACCCAGGACACCCAGGAGAGTCAGGACCACCAGGACCAGCTGGACCACTTGGCGGACTTGGAAACCTAGGAGAAAAGGGCCGTGATGCTGAGCACCCAATTGGCCGCACAGGACCAAAGGGACAACGCGGACCACAAGGACCAGTCGGACCAGAAGGAGGTAAAAATTGCATTGCCTTTTGAGCGAAGTCAATTTTTACATAAATCAATTTTAGACAAAGGAAAGGATGCCCCACAAGGCGAAGCCGGAGTCACAGGACCACAAGGAGGACCAGGAGCGCCAGGCCCACAAGGAGCTCCAGGACCTCAAGGAGAGGAGGGACCACACGGTCGCCCAGGCAAAGACGCCGAATATTGCCCATGCCCAACCCGCGCCGGAGACGCCGGAGGCAACAACGGAGGCAACGGCCCATACAAACACTAAGCATATTCAGCTTCGAATCACTGTTTCCAATAGTCACAATTTTCTTTTTGGGGCAACAGAAATCAGTACTATTGTTGCCATAATTTATCAATTATGTCTAATTAATTGTAAATTTTTTTTGTGAATTGCTTCTGCGTAAAATATATTAGATGTTATCCCTTAAAAGAAAATGAAAAGAAAAAGTATTTTCATTATTTTTCACACATTGATACAATTAAAACCAACGTCAACACCTTTAATTTGTATTTTAGCAGTATTTTTGTAATCCTTGCTTATAGTGATGACATAAAACAAATAATAAACAACTTTTCTTACAAGCTAATTTTTGATCAAACGATACAGAAATCACGAATTTCAATGTAAAGGCAGTTCAAAACTCTTTCAATGAGTTTAAAAATAGTACGTATAAACGTACATACAGTCGAACCTCTCTATAAGATACATCTAGGGGTAGGGGGAGTATTTTAAAAAGAATGTATCTTAAAAGCGGATTTACATTTTGCCAAACTCCAAAAAATTTAAGGATGTATCTTATAGCTGAGTAAATTTTTAAAAAGTATCTTATTATAGAGAGGTTTAACTGTATTTGACAAAAAAAAACCTAATAAAATGATGATGTAAAATAATAGAATGCCCTGTTAGATGCCCCCTTACAATAGAACCCCCTCATTTAAGACGATTAGAACATTAATACCCCTCTCGTATAAGCTCTTTTTTGGTAAAATTAAAAAATAGATATTTCGGGGCTATTGTTTATGGAAATATTGTGCTTAAGGTAACATCCACATGTGCAAAGAACATTATTTTATAACTTTTCATACAAGCCTTTTTTTATGGGTTAACGCCTTTTCATTTAATTATGTATTAAAAATGATATAACTTAAAACATAAATATAATTGTGTCCACATAGAGGCAAATAACCGCAACAAAAATTGACGCTCAAACAAGTTAGACAAAGAGTCTACTAATCAAAAATTGTACTTAACAGATTTTGTATTAACATAATATGTATGTATTTTTTGATTGTTTATTGAAAAGAATACAAATGTAATTGAAGTATTAGGCTATTTATTTCGATATAAAACAAAACACAAAAAAAACATTGATTTATGTTTTGGATTGCGCTAAAGTTTTGACGTTTATTGAAACAACGGCCTTCGGTTTTACTAACATTGGAAAACACATAGCAAGGAACTTTTGTTGAAATCAAACTAATCAAAATCTCCTCAATAAAACAACAGTAAAAAATAAAACAATGTTTTATTAGATTATGCATTAATAACATAAACTTGGACAACGTAAAGAAATTATAAAAAAAAATAAAAATAAAAATTGATAAATACTCGTATTGAGAATGTTGAGAAATACAGCAAAGACATATTACTGGCAGTGTTGACATTGTATGTTTAATAATAAAAAAAAGAAAAAAATGAATTAACATGACCTTCTAAGCGCTTAATAAACAACGGATTATGAATTCTAAATCAAATGTACTTTCTAGCCCAAATAGTTAAAGACAAAAGATATTATGAAAAACAATCCACAGAAAGCTTTACAAATTCTTTCAATATTTAGTCGAAAGTTAGTTATGCAAAACAGATTGACTGATTTTAAGTAGGCGCAGAATTGCTATAATTTTAAGAGCACAAGTATTAAACAGTTATTAAATGTGTTTGATATAAATGAAAGCACGGGAACCTGGCGTAATCCTAAAAGTTTAGTTTTAATTTATTTTTAAAAAGTACAATTGAAAAATTGGAGTTTATTTTAAAAATTTTATTCAAATATTTTATTGAAATGTTCTAATAGATATTATTTGCAGATAATATCTATTGGACACACAGATCTGTGGAAAAGAAAATTTTATATTAATCGTCAATGACTTTTGAAATTCCTTTTGTTGTCGTACAGAAAAGCTGTTATTATGCTATCAAATTAACACAATAGCTATTATAGAATAGTGTAAAAGAAAAAATAAAAGTAAACTTTGGGTGTTTGGATAGATATTGAGATAAGGTAAAATGTTGTTAAACGACAAATGTATTCATTAATCAATTAATGTCTTAAAAAGGAATTTTTTTTATATTAGTCGTCGTTATTATGTCCATCAGCTGTTTCAATAATATAGCATAGATTTTAATAGTAATACAAAAAAATATTTATTACAAATTAATATTACTAACTCAACCTACAACAACAGTCATCATGGCTCAGTAATTGTTTTGTTGTCTAATCTATCAAGCCGCTAGTTTGATCCCCATTATGGCAATTTATTATTGCAACTCGTATACCAAATCCGGTTTACTGGTAAAATTAAAAAATGATTTAAAATTGTTTCAAAATTAAAATATTCCAATTTTGGCGCGCCATAATCTAAATTCCAATGGTTAAACGTTTCTTTTTGGTGATAATGACTCAGAATGGGACTTTCACAAATACTTACTTTCATATACTAAATACCTTGAATTTTTTGACAAAACTATTATAATATAAGTAATAGTCATAAAGCAATAAGGTTGCACAATTTTTTAGTAATTGTTGCAAGAATGTGTTACTAACTTTGTTTTCTTTTTTTACTTTTCAATTTTATTTAAGCCTTACTTTTAATGCCAATAATTAATCGTATTCGTCGTCATCCTTCGATTTAAATTTGTTGGCCAACCAAGCAACTTTGTTAACAACTTCTTCTTGGGCCAAATTAAAGCACATAGCAAGCAGCGCCATGCCAAACAGCAAATAAACACTAGTAATCATCAATTTCTCTTGCGCCTCTTTGTCGTTGCCAACAGACGTGCCAGGGAATTTATCACCAAAGCCTAAAGAATTCAAAGTGTCATTGTTATAAAAATTAAAAATCAAATGCTGGTTTTTTTAGAACTATTATAGAAAGGTCTGAGAAAAAATATTAGCAAACAAAAAGACAAAAAAATTATTAAAAAAAAGCTATTTGGAGCAAGTGCTGGTTGACAACTAATTAAGTAGAAATAATATATTTTTAAGATGCAAATATGCACATCCTAAAAAAAAACGTCATTTTTGTGGCCGAATAAACTGTTGACTTTAAAATTTAATCATAGAAAAAAAAGCGGATTGACTTTAACATACGACTGAATACGTCTCACAAATTTTTTGAATAACGTATTCAAAGTTTTTTAACCAATGATTTGCCTAAGCCATTTGTGAGTTTTAGTCACAAAACTGGGCAAAAATTAAATCACTAATAACAGATTATTTGTTTGGATAAAGCAAAAGTGTTTCCAGACTATGTGGAGGTGTTGGAGCAAATTTATTATCGAAAACATGGTAACGTTTCAGATATATTTGAAGTTAATTATAACATAAGTTTACCTATGGTCGTTAACGAAATATAACAAAAGTAAAAGCTGTCGAGGAAAGTCCAACTCTCCCATAAACAAAATATCACAGCGCCCGCAACCAAATACGCCAACATAGTTAATAAGACCAACGAAAGTGGGACTGAAATTCTTTGTAATTGCGCTTCGACGTTTTCCTTGACCTCCAGTTGATCTAAGTGGGCGCGTACCGCCAGTAGTTCATGTACGTCCGTTTTATTAGGCTTAACATTTGGAGAATTGGCGGCAAGAAAATTGTTTCCAAATCCAGTAGCGCTAAATGTATTCAATTGAAAACTGCTAGCGCCGCCGGCGACTGGGACGGGGGTCGTCAACAGACTGCCACCAGTGCCACCAGAAGTCATATAAGGCATTAGGTTAGTGTTCGACGCCGTCGCGCCCAATGATTCAAACGAGTAATCATGATTTGCGCCAAAATCTAAACATTTTATAATTTTTTTTTAGAAAATAAAAAGTGTCATTCATTATAGGTTTATGAGTCAGGATTGCGGGCCAATTTCCAATAGATGACTTTTTCAGATATGAATTTGATTTGGTCGTTTTTGTGTTCAACAATTTGTGTCCTAAGTTAAACTGCCAGATTTGCATTTACAAATTCTAAACTTTTAAATAATCACCGGCGCAATTATGTATAATGGCCAGAACAATTATTGGTATGATAATTTGTACATTTTTGTATCCATATAATGTAGTGAAAAAGAAAACAATTTTTGAAATGTTTCCGGTAATATTACAGCATTTTATACAAAACGCAGCAAACGCGCGGATCATTGCGCCAGTATACAGTGATTAAAAATTTAACTTAAAGGCTCATCGAGTCTCACAATTGATGAGGCGAGAATGTTTGACGTTGTAGTCTTCTTTAATAATTTTTTGTTGCAAAAATCAATTTTTAAGCAATCAAAAAAAGCATAATTGTATATGCACAAAAAAATTCCAATCTCACAGTTTTTTGAATATTTCACAAAATTTTAGACAATTGAAAATTCAATTACATGCTCGGTTTCCTGACGCTCTCGTCAATTTGGCGACAAGTGAGTTGGCACGCCTGATTTTTGCTGCTTGCCTCTTCTTATGCCACAATATCAGCTTGTACTTTAAGCGGATCGAGCGCGCGTATAAGAAACGAAAAATTTTTGCCATTACATCACCGATATTGGTCAAGAAGAGAAGCATAAGAGGTATGCCAATAATCGCAAACAATATGGTCAGCGTTTTGCCAAAATATGTTTTTGCTGCTGTATTACCATAGCCGATTGTCGTAATGACAGTAAGTGAATATAGAAAAGATCCCGTAAATGTCCATTGAGCTGAAAAGTGGACAAAATCTTTTTTTTCAAAATAACAAAAAAAAATAACAAATTTATATTTTCTTTCAAAAATAGGAGAAAGTAACGCCGATATTTACATCCACAACGTAATTCTCAGTAAAAAGTTATAAATTCTGTTTGTCTAAACAGCCTTTAGATTTTTGCGCAAAAAAAAGACTTCTTTATATTAAGAAATTCACTAAAATGTTTCGAACCCGCGCCGGCAAAGCTCAACTGAATTCTAGTCGATCTCCCTAACCACTAAGACATCGCCGAATGGCAACGACAAGTTTTATTTTAATTTTACAAAATTAAATATAATCAATATGCATAAACAATAATAACGATACAAAAAGGTAATTTAATTGAACGGTTTGAGCTGCGGTTGAGAGCAGCAAAAATGTTAATTTTAAAAGCGCAAAAAAAGCGAAATTGTCTGAAACATTTAATTTTGCAATTAACAAATAAAAAGACTTATAAGTTTCAGAAAACTGAGGGCTGAATTCCAAGTTTAATTCCTAAAATGCTTTTTCAATATAAAAACAACTGTGGGAACAATCATTCAAAAAAAAAAAAAAAAAATGTATTTTTGACACTTTAAAATACAAACCAGAAACTCCAAACTCCTTTCCATCGTACCCCCTCCTGATTGCCCACATGCATTTTTTCTGAAAGCGTTTTGTCTAAACAAAAACAAATGAAAAAAATAATATTGGCTATATAATTAAAGTATACGTTATTTGGTTAATCAATTAATAAACAACCAATGTGCCAAAAAAATAAAAATGTAATAATAAGTAGAACTTAAAGAGCGCAATAGGATGTCAGACATTGCTCCTATTAATAAATAAATAATTATAAATAATTGAAGTTTCGGTTACAACTTACGCAAAATATCTAGCTGAAGGTTAGTAGAAAAACTGAATTAAGATCTAAACTAATACTAATAATAACGTTTCAAAATATTCTTAAAATTTGTGCTTTAATTTTGGCATAAAGATTGAGCTTAGGCTTAGGAGTAGTACCTTTTTAATTTTTTTGGTTTTATTCAATTTACTTGATTTTTGGCATAAATATCAGTCTTTCTTCTTTAAAGCACTTAAAGATGTCAATTTAATCTGTCCTAACCATTATCCTAAGCCAAATAAGCTATTAAATACATAATTAAAAATAGCTTATTAACCGTTTACAATGCTATTCATAAAGTTATTTTGGTGCTTTAATACTATAATTTTAAAGAACAATATTCACTTGTTCGTAAATTGTTCGCTCCCATTGTTGGCGGTCAAGTTTGTTAACATTGAAGGTTGCGTTCCACGCCGTGTCAATGGCTATCCGCCTAGCATTCAGCACTTCGTTTTGTATAAACTTTTCATGTGGACCTTCTACTGCCCGAAATACGACAGCGCCCAGCAATGCATAACCGATCACCTGCAATGCAATTGACCCATTAATTTGGGGGAGGGGGGGGGGGGGGGGGGGGGTACTGTGGTTTTGAGTCACATCGGGTTGTACATACTATATTTTTTATGGGATAATCCTTTACAACATCTTTTCTGCAATCTTGGAGTACAAGATTTTAGCGCGCAGTAACAAAATACAAAAGCTTTGATGTTGTTATTTATTTGATTATTAATGCGGTAAACAACTTTAAAATGATTTTAAATTATTTTTGAATGTAAAATAAATTTTAAACAATACCAAAGCGCAAAGTCCAACATGAGAAAAGAAAAAGGCGATAATACGCTTAACCAAATTAACAACCCGTGTCACTTTTGATCGTCGATGCCTCCTACCCATCTCACTACGGCTTACGGGTTTACTAGGAATTCGTCAAAAATTAAACGTTGAATATATAATAACATTAGTTGTTGTCAACAATTTTCGCATTGCATCGATTATTTGAGTAGTTAATGTGATTTAGAACATTGCTTTCAAAAAAACTAAAATAATAATTAAGTTAAGTCATGCTAATAGGTACACTAAATAAAATTAAATAAAATACTAGTATTTCAAGAAAACAGCGAAAAAATGCCTATAAAAATATAATATGCAACCTATAGAAAAGCGATAAAACTGCAGAGGCAAAACCTCAAAGTTATGGCGAACTGGCGTTTACAATTTAAAAATATTGGTTAAGCTAAACTAGGATTCAATCAAATGTGTTTTGGCTTCAAGCCTTATTCTGAAAGTTCTGCTTAGGCTTAGGTTTAGGCTTAGGCTTAGGTTTAAGCTTTGGTTCAGGCTTACGCCTTAAATTTAGGGTTAGGCTGAATGTGGAATGTATATTCGAAAAACAACAAATCTGTATTAAATTTTGTTTAAATTTTAACTAAATAAAACAATCACTTAATTTTTCAGTCTTAAAACAAAAACAAATATTCGACTGCATTCCCTTAAATAAGCGACATTTGCTTTTTAGCCACTAGAAAAAAAAAATTTTTGCGAAGAAAAAAATAAGAAAATAGATATGAAGAACAAAAGAACGAAACACTAAATAAAAATTTCTCTTGCCGACTGACTTTAGCGCAAGCCTAAGCTTTAAATCTTTGGCAAAACCAAGTTTTTTCATCAAGTGTCAAACGTTTAAAGGATTTATACGAGGAAAAAAACTTTTTTTTTTAGAAAGCGATATGCATTCGAGTAGTATAGTGCCAAAAAAGCATTTAAATATTCAAAACATGCAATAAACGCCGGGAATAAAAAATCGAAAAGTTATGCTCTCGGCATGCAAAGGAATGCATTGGATTAAATGTATTTACTCGTAAAGATTTCCTTGGGAGAAAAGGCCCTTCGTTTTTTATGCCGATGCAGATAGAAGAAATTCCATGGGAGAAGAGACTCTTTCTATTATCGCCTAAACCTCTTCAATGTTTATTTTTAAGAAAATGCAAAAAAATGAAAACCGAAGAAAAAATAGAAATAAATGTGCGTAGAAAATAAAGTGCTAATGGTAAATGTTATTTTTTATTATGCCAAAGTACAGATTAATAAAAGCGCAACATTAGAAAAATTTTCCAATTCAAAATTTAACAAGTCTCACAATATAATTATTTTAATTGTTTTAAAAGGAACTTGGTTTAAAATTAGAGGTTTCTGCAGGGTAAAACTAGTTCATAGAGTCATAATAAACTTATAATAATGCTGATAGTGACCACCATTCACGTCAATATAGAAATTTTAGAATTCAAAAGCAAGTTCTAAAGCCAATAGTCGTTATCGCTTTCGTGATTTTTTTAAGAAGAAAAATGTATATAGATGAAAGCTACAGCAATAACAATAACATGTTTTTAAACAGCCATTGGTTATGCTTCATATTTGTTATCAAGATTTTTGAGGAAAGAAAATCGAATATCATAACAATCAGTTCTATTTTTACAAACGCAAAATTGAAGTGTAACTCGGTCACTCTGTCCTAACCCAAACGCACGTCAATAATTTAAAGCGATTGGAGTAAAGAATGGCAAAAAATTTAGCTCATATGGCTCTAATATAGTTGTAAAATAAACAAAATTCTAAAACAGTAAAAATGTTGAAATTGATAGATTATAAAAGCCTTGCCCGCAACATACTATAATGACACTCTCCAGTTATTTAAAAATTTTGCTGTAAGAGCTAAAGTTTAACAAAATTTCGAACATAATTTCAAAAAAAAAACCAGCCTTTAGCATTTTTTTGTCTATACCAAATTTTAGATCAAAAATCGTCTCGGCAGTCAATTCGTGCTTGAAAAAAAAAGTTTAAGGCAAATTTGATAGAAATGTGTATATTTCTATTTCTATTTTTTTACGTTTTATTTTTGAAAAATTTTTGCGCCAAACGGAATAATAAACAAAAGGTCTCCAGAGGCATCCCCAAGCAATTTATCAAAAGATAGGGTTTGTGAAAAAAGTAAAAAGTGATATACACTACTTTTGAAGACAGAGAAAGCAACACATCACGCAGTTTGTAAATTAATGATTAAATTAACGTCTGAATTGACATATTTCTTACGCTACAAATTCTAACTTATGTATTAGAATTTGTAGCATATTTCAATTATTTTTTTAGCATTTTTTTGTTCACTTAGCATTCTTTACTCCCTAAAAATTTGTTTGTTTATTTTTTACAAAATTATTTGAATATACATTTGGTGTTTTAATTAGATAAATTTGCTGTTATGTAACATTGAAATAATAAAAGAACCAAAAATGCTGGAAAGAAAAGTGGCTCAACAATTAAGCTTTTAAAAAAAAGTTTTTTCAACTGCGCCTTAGTTTTTATTTATGTACTTCTTAGGTTTCCTGCGCCACATTTTAAGCAAAAAATAATTCATAAAGCGCTGGAACTTCTAATTTTCGGCTCTGGTACAGACAGACGCTTATGGCAATCAAAATTAATATAATAGAATATATTTTTTTAATATGTAAACATATATACAGTAAACAACACAAAATGTACCGTATAAAAAAAGTTATTACTCTGTGCTAATTTTTATATTTGAACTTTGCGTCTTTTTGTCTGTGCATCTTATTGTCTGCTTCTTGTACTTCATTTTTTTCCGTTTTTGTTTGCACACCTTAATTTTCAAGCATCCAAAAAAGGGGAGTTTGCTTTTAAAAAAATTGAGAGCTTTCTATTTCTACTAAGCAGCTAACTTTAAAAATGTATAATTCTTATTAATTTTTGCTTTCAAATTTATAGTCTCACACAAAAAACAAGTCAATTAAAAATTAATAATTAATATTGCTTTTGCTTTTGTCTGCTTTACACATCATGCTTTATTTGCCCAAAGACTCGTGTGTCTTTACTTTTAAAACAAACCCCAATCGATTACATTTTGTTTCATCTTTTAAGCGTTGATTGATTTTGCTCAAGCTGAAAGTCAAAAATAAAAAATGATAGAACAAAACATAGATTTTGTGTCTTTATTGATTAATCCTTTTTTTGCACTTAAAGAAAGAAAAAAATGTTTTTTTAAGAGAATATAAAATAAATAATGAACAAAACTTATATTTATTCATTTTATAACAACGTAATGACAAACATAAATCTTTGAAAGCGGCTATTTCGAAATCCATACAGTAATACGGGTGAGTTGAACTACGGTAAAATATTTAAACATTTTTAACGTGACGGTAGTTTTGATTATTTTTTAAATGACGCAAATAAGACAGTGTAAAATTACAGTATACATTTAATTTTTAGCCAAAACTTTTATTTTTTTCTTATTTTATGCCCTTTGCTGAATATAATTTTTTTTGTGGAATTTAATGTTGCAACGACTGTTCTTCAGAGAGAAACTTTATTACAAGACGAATCACAACGAAAAACAATACGCTTATATATGCAATAAATAGCGCGATGTAACAATAGAAACGCATTGTCTTAAAAAGAAAGAGCGTTGAAAGAGAGAACATTTAAATTTGAATTGATATTATTTTAGTGCCGGAGGCAATTGTCTCTTCGTTCCAACATTTAAATACACATGACTGTCTTATACTATTGAGTTTTTTGAGCGCATGTGGAGGGTACTTTAAAGTTGCAATTTTTATTATATTATATTTACAGTATTTATGCTTAAAAATATTTCAGAAATTATGAATTTGTAGCAATTTCAAACTATTAATTCGTAGTCTTTTTGCCCGCATTTTTTGTCCGGCGCTTACTTATTTGTTTTAATTCCTTTAAAAAATAATAGTACACAAGCAAACTGTTGCGGTTACATGTAGACCTTTTTAGGTAGTATTTTTAGATCGAACAAGACGCTTTCTTAAATTTTAATAACATAACTATAAAGTCTAATCTACCGTCAGTAAATTAGGTGAAAGACCAACTCTCGCCATAATGACAACTCCTCATCAAATTTTTTTATCTTACATTTATTATTTATTCTATTGGTGGGCACCTGTTGGTAAGGGCACCACTTGGTTGGCAGTCACATATTCATATCGGGAAAAAGCTTCTATTTTTCCCGCCTGTGAACGTTGCAGGCAAAATTTGCACAAAAAATACGTTGAAAAAAATGCTGTTCTTGCATGCAAATACAGCAAAACGGTTTAGAATTATAATAAAGCAAACAATTTTCAGTGTTAAACTATTGCAATACACAGCATTTGTTGATGGGAAATTATAAATCGCGCCCACATATTTCTTGCGCCGGTATGTTTTAATTCAATTTTAAAGAAATTTTTTTGCAATTTCATTTTAGATGAGCTTAAAAAGAGGATAAGTGAAGGCTATGCAATCGTTCGATCCCGTTTGAACGATGACATAAAATTGCGGTGTGATACTCGGAGCCCCTTGCACATTTCCTGCTGGTAAATATTTTCAGACATTTTTGTTCTTTTGATTTATAATCGATGTTAGTGTTAGAAATTACTTAATTCAAAAATTATAATTTGAATTTGCGGGCTTCCCGTATCTTTTAGAATTGTACAGTATGCTCTAGTCTTTGCATTATTCCAGTTCATATTGTAGTTTAATAGTATTTTCTCTACTTCTCTAGTATTGTATAGAACTGTGTAGAATTGTATAGAACATTCTAGAAGCTTATTAAATTTCCCTATTTAAACCCCGCAAATTGGCATTTATTCAATAATAATTATTTTTCAATTACAAGAAATAAAATTTTAACTTTACAACTAGTAAAACACAACGGTTAGACTGCTTAAAAAGTAATTGCTGTGCTATTTTTATTTTTTTTTTAAAGTTTAAAACTAATTAATAATATGTAGCTCTCATTTAAATTTGATTTGGAAATACTTTTATAACTCACTAGTAAGATACAATACCACAAACTAATTTTCTTCGTGCTTAAACTTGACGAAAAATTAAAATTTATTCAAATTTTAGTCAGGGCTCACTGCAAGAATTCGAAGAACAACTTTCGTTAGCGTTGTCGGCTAACGAAAAGTCATTAACTCCAAAAGAACTATTTTCCGTCCTACAACTAATTTGTGGAGTTTGCGCGCAGGTAAACATTTAATGTAAAGTTGAAGAACAATTCGCTTCAAGACACAAATTTTTTAAAACTAATAACGCAATTCAAAAACAAAAAATTTTAGCAATCCGAAAAGATTTTGCTATTGTTGCAAAAAGTTGATGACGCCGACGATTCAAGTGAAACCAACTCTACAAAAGCTGAGAATGCGATTCTCCGACAAAACACAAGAAATGGATTCAGTGCACTACACCTTTCTGTCTACAAAGTATGTATTGGCCTATTTGATAATACAAATAATGTTACGTTATGTCTTTCGATTTCTTTCATTTAAGTCCGAATTCATGACTATACCCCATAAAAGAATAAGATTCAAAAACTTGTTTTGTTTAATAAAAAACTACACAGATGTATAACGTATATGAATATTTAAAAAAAAAAAATTAAGTTTTAGAATGAAAAATGTGCAGTGGAAACATTGTTGAAGGCGGGCGCTGACCCGAACCGTTATTCGACGTCAAATGTGCCGCCACCGCTGCATCTGGCAGCGATGACGGGTAACGTTGAAATTGTACAGATGTTATTGCGTCACGGAGCGGATTTGAAATCCGTTGATTTTGTAAATTTTAGCACACTGCACTGCGCCACCTATTTTGGCAATGAACAGGTCTGGTTTTTTGTTTGATAAACTTTACAGGGCTTTGAGGGTCTAGGACAAAAAGACGGCAGATGAAAGTTTATTTCTTTTCTTTATGCCCTTTCCATCAGCATACCATTGTACAAAATACCGGAACTAATTTTCAGGTTGTCCGTGAATTGATACAGTCGGGCTCAGACGTCAATAGCAGCGGTGGTGTACATGATCGGCCCTTACACATTGCGTCGGCTCGTCCCTACCCAACCATTGTTAATATACTATTAAAAGCCGGCGCAGATCGTAAACTTTTTTTAAAATTCGTATAATAATTACCAATGTTATGATGTTTTAGCTGCTCTGCCCGATGATGAAGGCAATATTTCATTGCATTTTGCTGCCAAAACTGGTCACACCGGCGTCATCGATGCTTTGTTAAAGCATTCGAAAATAGCCGCCCTTTCAAATTTGGGGGATAACGTTATGCAAAAGGTATCACATATTCTCAAATTGAAATCACAATAAATATCAGTGCAGGTAAAAGTTGTACAAAGATAGTGTACGGTGACGCTACACAGCTAACCAAAGATTGAAATATTATAAAAAGAAGCTAACAGCCGTGATCTGTCCTGTTGTTGAGATAACACTCATTGATATGAAAAAGAGAAAATAAAAATTTAAACGACAGCAACGAAGCAATTTTGAAAACAGTTCACGATGAACTCGACTACTACAGTTGTCTCTGCGTAGAAAGCAGAAAATTAGTTTGAAAAAAAAATTGAAGGGTTTTCAGGAGAAGGAGCATTTGAGGAAAGGAAGAAGACCCCTAACACATTTTTATTTAAAATTAATTGTTTTACAGCTTTCATTGTGCAAAAATGTTTACGGCGACACTCCACTTCATTCCGCATGTTATATGGGTCGTTTTGAAGCGGTCAAACAACTTTTGGGAGTTGCGGGAAGCTCAACGCTTGGCATTGTAATTTTTATTTTTTTTTAATTTATATTTTTTTAAATCACTGAGAAACATAACTGAAACTTTACTTTTTAAGGAGAACATTTTTTCGGAAACGCCATTAATGGCTGCATGCACGTCGGGAAAAAGTTTAGAACTTGTCGCTTACTTGATTAGACAGCCGGGCATTGACCCCAATTTCCAATCGCAAGACGGGCACACGGGTATTTTATTTTTATTGTAAATAACAAGTTACAGCCAGCAGATTACGTATCACTTTTAGCTTTGCATAGCGCGTGTTATCACGGCCATTTGCGTATTGTTCAATATCTGCTGGATAATGGCGCGGATCAATCGTTGACTGCAAAAGCAATCCAAAATTCATTGACAAATCATAATAATTTACAACAAAACCAAGGTTGGTATCTTAGCTGACACACTACAAAATTAATAAAATAATGAGTTCGCACCGGCATTTTTAAAAAGGTTTTAGTATTTTAAACTACAGTAATTAGTTTATTATTCCACAAAAGTTGAAAACAATAATACAATGACTGTAATAAATTTGTTAAATTGCGGCATTTGACATTTTGTAATCAGTTTTTAATTCGAGCCTGGCACAATGCTTCACTGGCCATCAATCGAGCAAGCACAAAATTAGACATTAGTATGTGCGAAATGTCATAATTTTTTGAGCAAATCGCAAAGGCAAAAAAAATTTCAGCCCACAATGCAATGTTGTCAACCAATGGGAACATTGAGCCGGGCATTATGTCTCTCTGTGCTAGTATTGAAAAGAATCTCAAGACAAAAGCCTCTACACCAACGCTAAATGAGCCTTTTTCATTTGCAACTGAGACGACAAACGCCACACAACAGCTACAAACGCCCATACTGTGGGCGTACGAAAAAGGGCATGATCAAATTGTGGCATTACTCAAATATTACGCCAATAAAAGGTC
The DNA here is from genome assembly GCA_035044305.1 of Drosophila nigritarsus. NCBI lineage: Eukaryota > Metazoa > Arthropoda > Insecta > Diptera > Drosophilidae > Drosophila > Drosophila nigritarsus. The sequence goes on along the minus strand of JAWNMF010000520.1, from coordinate 59,020 downwards.
GGATTCGGACGTTTGTTCGGAATACAGGTAAGTCTTCTAAAATACAAGTTTTTTTACGTGACAAAACTACGAAATTGCAGCTCGGGAGACAGCAGTTACACTCCATTGCCATCGCCTCTTGGCAGGCTGCGCTGCATGACAAAGGAAAAGGCAGAAATATTGCAGCTTCGCGCCGAACTCCGTAGCAGTTTTCACGTCTCTTTATCCGATATTGAGTTAAAAGAAGTGATTGGGCATGGATCGTTTGGCAAAGTTCATCGGGGAATTCTGCTTCGCAACAACCAAGTTGTTGCAATAGAAACGCTATCGATCCTTGGCTTTTGGGTCAAAGACCGAAGTCGACCTATTTTGTCGGGAAGTGCTCATTTTGAGCCGATTAAAACATCCTAATGTTATATCATTTAGAGGCGCGTGTATGGATGATCCCAGCGTAAGCAATTGAATTTCAATATTATAATAAATGCAATTGTAAAATAGTCTACAACGGTAGAGAAAGCTTAAAAATACAAAGCACATTGATTAGAGTAGCGCCTAGTTTTCCATACACTAAACAGCAAGTAGTCCCAAGGCCATGTATTTAGAATTGCAAAACCAATGCGAGCAGATTTATTAAAAAAATACCGGGATTTACTTAAAGTAACAGCGAAAAAGCGTTGAACTCCCTTAGACACAAAGAACATGTGCAACCGTTGTTCGATTGGGAAAAATAAATGGCTTTTTAAAACAAAAAACTTAAAATAAAAAAAAGGCTTTTGATGCTCTTAAATTAAAATGTAAATAACACTTTTTGTTAACTTTCAGCAATTCGCAATCATCACAGAATATATGTCAGCGGGCTCACTGTTTTCCTTGTTGCACGTTCAAAAAAGGTAACACAATAACACTAAATATCCAAACAAAACCCAGTTCAAATAAGAAATTTTAGAGTATTCGAGGTCGAACTGAAATTATGTATTGGTGTTGATGTGGCGCGTGGAATGCACCATATGCACGAAATTGTTCAACATCCTGTCATTCATCGGGATTTGAACTCGCACAACATTTTATTACACGCCAACGGTCGAGCCGTTATTGCCGACTTTGGCGAATCGCGATTTGCGGCGTCGGAGCACGACGAAGCCGACAATATGACAAAACAACCCGGAGTTAGTTTGTTTGACATCAATAGATATAGAGAGAAGCAAATTTAATAGAAATAAAACTCAATCTATTATTAATTTTCCCCAAGCTTCAGGTTTTTGAGCAAAAGTGTGATTTAAGGAAATGCTTTTGATATAGTTACATCAAACTCTTTTTGCGTTGTCCAAATTTGGTTGCAAAACTACCCGAAAAGTTTAATAATATAATTTAGAATTTGCGATGGATGGCCCCGGAAGTTTTTACACAGTGTTATCGATACGACAACAAAGTCGACGTTTTCAGCTATGCATTAGTAGTTTGGGAGATTCATGCGTGCGAATTGCCCTTCTCACATTTGAAGCCGGCTGCGGCAGCAGCAGAGATGGCTTATAAGCACAGTAAAACTTAATCATTCAACAAATCTGAATTGCAACAAGATCAAAATAATTTTATTGAAATTAAGGCAGGCCACTTCTTCCCAGCAAAGCGGTTGCACAATTTCCGATTCACATCTTGCAAATGTTGAATGTCGCTTGGCATTCCGATCCGGCATTTCGCCCAAGTTTTTCACAAATCTTGGTTAGACTTGAGCCGCATATACCCAACGAGCAAAAACGCACAAATTTCAACTTGGCTGGAGCCGATCAAAGCTATAATAAACAAAACGACGATTTGTCTGATGACTCGGCCGCTTTTACCGACGATGACAATATGGGTCAGGACACATCGTATCCAACAACTAATTCAATGGAGATGTGGAGTGAATTAAATGAAGACGATGAATACATGTGCCAGCAACAGAAGACGGTTACACAATTAAAAACCAGATGGGAGAACATGAGCGGAGAAGAAGGTAAAATTTTGTGCTCATCCAGTTGTAAATTTTTAGTTAGTTAATAATGAATTAAATGTTTTTTAGTCGTGAATGTGTTCGTTGATTGAATTAAATCATTGATAAAAAGAAGGGTATATTCTAAATGAAATAAATTAAAAATTTTAGGGCAAACATCAACGAAAGAAAAAACAATAGTGCCAAAATCGACGATAGAAAGACTGCGGTGTCAACTGGACAACCATGGTTATGTTTCGCAAGCAGCTCGATCAATTGCTGCGGCTAAAAGCGCATCGCAGTTGCGCGACAGTTATGTGTTGTCGCGATCCGCAAACATAGCCCAACGTCAAACAGTGTTTAAGACGACCAATCAAGTTTGCAATAATTTCTGCACCACATCTACGTCAACCATCGACTCAATACAAGAAGACGCAAAATGAAGTGTGCCCGGCCTGAAGCATCTTAGTTATCGAATACTTGTCATGATAATTCTCATTTTTAAATCGTAAACGAATACCCCCCCTCTTAATTCTTGTGTCAATCTTAGCTTCTAGCACTAACCGTTTTAAAATAATCCATTTATTATAACTTCCAACAATCCCACGTACAGAAGCACTAAACTGTTTGCCCTTAAGATCCCTATAGCCTAAAATTTATAAAACAAACGCTGTCCAGATCAAATTTGAGCTAATTAAATTTGCAAATCAAATTGCATCTCTATGACAATCCCTCGTACAGCGCCGCAAATCTAACAAAGTTTTGCATTGTTTAATTTAAATGAAAAAAATGGTTTTTTTTAAACAACGCTGCAAAAAGTACAACTTTTCCGTCGCACTTATGTTGAATAGGATGTAAGGTTTGAGGCGAGAGTGATAACGGCTTTAACTGAACTAACCAATTTTGTTTTTTATTCATTAACCTTTCATTCCTCTTTTTGCTCAAAATAGTTAAAATACTAACTTATTAAAAATTATTTGTAAAAATTAAAATTAAAATACAAAAAAAAAATTTTATAGCAAAAAATTATTTGTAAATACAAATGGTTATACCCAAGAAAATTGGTTTTAATAATAAAAATTGTTAACTTGAATTTACTCATTTATATATTACAACATAACTATATATTTACATGTTAATTGAAATTTTTAATAATCTACGAAGAACATTTATATGTCGTCAGTCTTCAAAAGTAGGAGGCAAATGCCAATACTCAGCATTGAACTCATAAACAAGCGACGTCGACAACGCTGAAGTAGTATCGGTCGAATCAAGTCGGTTGTCGCGTTGATTCACTCGTTTTATCTTGAAAGGGTGAAGACATTTGGCCGAAACATAACGAGACGTCAGCCCACTTGACAATGCATAGAATTTTTCGTTGAACCTCGCGTTCCCTGGCACCCCTTTTGGCTTGCCGTCCAAAGACGCAAAATATCCGAGGTAAGATTCTTGATTATGTTTTTGAACAGGTTTATGCATTTCGTTCTCTACTTCACTAACGTTGATGCCACAATTTGATGATGTAGGAGAATGTAAAACATTAGCGAACAATGACGGCTTGCAAGCCACCTCAATTTGAATGCTGTCTGGTTTTCTGTAATGGAAAGCACTCAATAATTTAAAAGCAATTGTTTGTGAAAATGTCATAAAACACTGAGGTTAATGTTTTAATTTAAATCTTGCAGTTCATTGACTTTAAACTTCATATAATTTTTGTAAAATTTGAAAATTAAAACAAATGAAAAAAATAAACAAACAGACCAGATTCTTTAAATTGTTTTCTCTTTTTAAAAGCTAGAAAATTTAATAATTATATATATCTAAAATAAGTGAAATTCCCGTCTTTGAACAAAAAACATACATACAGTAAATCGAAAAAATTGCATTTAATAAAATATAAAATTGTATTAAATTTTGAAAAGCTTAAAAAAGATATTAATTACCTATCAGAAATACGTTTTCGTTTTTTCGACTGTTTACAAGTTTCATTTTCGAAAATCCAATTGCCGCACGATTTGGTAACGGACATATGCATTCTTTTAGTCTTTCTTCTCTGGCAACCCGCCTCATTAATCGAATTGATCACATTGCAATGTATTTCATGAAATCCATCCAGGCTATGACCAAGCGGCAGTTGATTTAGAGGATACAAAATAAAGTCTTTGTTTATGTTGGCTTGGAAAGAATCAACGCATTTTTCATCTAAGGACTAAAATGCAATGAAAAAAATTGATTGCGTTCACATTACATTAGAGTACTCAAAATCAATAAGTAACCTTAGGTTTAAATGTGTAAGAGGAGAGGCACATGCGTTGAGAAAGCAAAACATTTTCTGACACACCCTTTAGAGAAATAATAAAACGATTCACTCCATAGGAGATGTCTGGCCGAGAAGCGACATCAAGCGCGTCCAGGTCTAAAAAAATAAATAAGATTAAGGGAAAAAGCCGAAAGTTTTGAGGAAGGAAAATTAAAACATCAGTCCAAAATCGATTATATTTTTTAAGAAAAAAAAACCAATAAGATTAGCCAAAAAAAACGCAAAAAAATATACTAAAAACATCGATCGGCGCTTTCATAACTTTTTTCCCATACAACTTTTTGGCATTGCAATAGTCGCATGTGTTCACAAATCTTTGTACATCCGCACGAACACTCCTCCAATAAAAGCATTGTAATACAGCAGCCTGTCTTCAAAAATTAAATAAGTAATAACATAAATTATATTTAAATCAAAATTTACGTTCTTTTCATTCCCAAATGCCCAATTTTTTCGTGCACAATTGACAACACAGGTAGAGCTTCACCAAGCCTAACGACGTATCGATGCCGTCGAATATTTCTCTCCGAAACCGGTACTTTATTAAAGTACAACAAATGGTTGTCAAAAATACCATATTTGTGGCATTTAAGCCTAAATAAGTCAAAGATCAATGAAATTATTTTGGAGAGTAGAGTGGAGAGAGTAATACTATAATGCTAACAATTCTAAGGACAATAAACAAGTGTTTAACACAATTTCCAAATGATAAGCTTGGGCTTGAAAAGTACTTATTTTAAAATGTAATACAATTGCAAAATGGATTTGCAGTCAAAACAAATTTCCAACATGTAAAATTCAAGAAACGCGGGTTGATAAAAACAAAAGCAAAGCAAGATTTAGTAGATTTAAAATACATACTTCCAGTGTGATCTGGCGTTGCGGTCGTCTTTACCAATAAATTCAGGCCATAAATTCGACTTGAGATACAACAATATTGCATTATAAGTTAAATCATCCATGCCTATAAAAAATGAATTCTTGAGAGTACATAGAAATAAGAAAAATGGAAAACAAACCCCCGTACCCATCATTAGAAGGCGAGTTATCGTCCCAGGCTTCTTGGTTCGGCAAGCAATTGGTACTATGATACAGACTCATTGCAATATTTTCTGGCAATTTTAAGCAAGGTAGAGCACAAAGATTTAAAGAGCTTTAGAAAGGACAGCCAATAAACTTATTACCAATTAATGCTTGAAAAATTAATAATTTAAACTGAAATGTTGCAATAGAGTACAAATACAGTTAAGCGAAGCCTTATCCAACACTAAATACGACAGCGCAATGCAGATCACATCAAAATTAATTAAAAAGTTGAAAATATGGTCAATTGACACAGTGAGTAAAATAGTCGGCCGCTGTCCCACAACGACAATTTATAAATCAGAGCTTTTTCACTAAAACACTATGTTGACATAGTGAATTTTTAATTGTAGCTGTAAGAAAATGTTGAGGGGAAGTTGACCCAAAAACGAAGCAAGTAACGTAAAGCTTTTTTCAAATAAAATTTATTTAAAATCTATAACAACAGAACAAAAAAACAATTAAAAGTATCCTAACCATAAACAAAGCGATATCTTCGACCAAAACAAAACAATCAAATTCATTCGAAAACGCGAGCAGCAAACTGAATAGGCAAAAAATGTAAAGCCTAATTCGTTAAGAAAAAATCAGAATTTGTTTGAACTTCTATGAACACATTAATTAAACACAACTCATTTCTATCTTAAGCCGATCAGAATTATTATTAAATCATTGAATCACGTTATAAAAGAATTCGGCGTTAGAAAAGCCAATTGGTAAAGCTGATAAAGATCTAATAAATTTAAAAATAACGCGTCATGTAAACAAGTTTGACATAAAGACTATTTTGACAAAAAGCGACTATCTTTTCAATACTCTATTATTTAATTTTAATTTCCAAACAGCCGTAATTACTTTTGGCGATTGATGGGAATTAACCGAAATAAAATCCACTTAATACAATGCAAAAAAATGTACCATTAAAATTGTGATTTACCAGATACACTTTTCCGCGACAATTTATTAAAATTTTTTCTTAAAATTCAATAACAAAAAAAATAACAAACAAATTATAACTTTTCTCTTTGTCCTATTTCTGATTTTCCTTTGCCTTTTTTTTACTAGAATCTAGGCCGTCGACAGTGCCCGAAATGTTGTCTTCCAATTTTGCCCATTCCTGAATAAGTTTGCGCTGTGTCTCGGAAACGTTTCTAAATGAAAATTTGAATAAACTACAGAAAAAAGTCGATAACAGAGGCCAATTAAAAAAAATCCAAAATAAGAAATATCATATAACCGGAAATTATCGTATTAATTACGACAGTAATTATAATCCTTTTCAACTTACATTAACTTTTTTTTACAGAAATGTTAATGTTTGTGGAAAAAAACCAGACAACAATTATAATAGAAATGATAAAGCATATCTATATCGCAAAAAAACATTCCCGTACTTTTAAAGTACTATAGAATTTCAATTACAGTATAATAGGTTTTAGGGCTTATTTATCAGTACGGCTTTTGCCGGCACAAATTTGTTTGAAACTGAAACCCGTACTTAAAAAGTAAATATATTTAAACCATAATGAGAATTGAACAATTTTCGTCCTCAATCAATTTATGATTAGAGTCAGATTAAAACTAAAAACATAAAATGTGAATTTTAATGAAAAAAAACTTTAATACCAAAATTCAACTACTTCTTCTTAATCAATGCTTCCAGACTAAATCCCACATTGTCTGCTCAATGCGTTTCTGCTAATGCCATTAAAAAGTTCAAAAAACATTTATGATTTTAGCGATTACTTGAAAAAATAGCTTATATGAAGAATGAATTGTTTTCTATTGTATATTGAATGATATATTTTCTTATTAAATTGTTATGTTCAATTTTTTATTACTTTTTTCTCGTTAATTACTTACAGTTGCAATATTTAGTCGTAAAAATAAATTAACGACGTGTATGACTTACTTTGGCACATGAATTTTAATGTTGATAAATTGGTCTCCGCGCCCATATTGATTCAATCGTTGTATACCGCGACCCTTTAAACACATTTGAGTGTGCGAGCTGGTCCCGGGCAAAACTCGAACAGTCGTATCGTCGTTAATGCCCGGAACGATTATTTGTCCACCAAGAACGGCTTGTGCCACACTAATCTAAAACAGCAAAAATTATACAGCTAAATATATAAAAAAAATTAACCTCGACGTCCGTGTAAATGTGCTCCTTTTCACGACGATGATGCAACGATGGTGCTACTTTGACAGTGATAAATACAACTGACTAAAAATAAACAAAAGGCAAATATCATAACCTTTAGATATAAAGTGAACAGGAAAACATCCGCAAAAACTTATTATTTTTTCAAATTGACGCATTTTCTAAAAATAACACAAAAACTCCAATTGAAACCCTACGCCGAATGCAAAAAAAAGCTTTTTTAAAAACAGTAAAAATTTTTGAACAATTTTGCGATTAACAACAATTGCTCGATTGATATGCCATTCTATTAAATTTTAATTACATTGTCGACTAAATTAAAATTTCTATAGAATGTAACAAAGAAATAGTGTAAAAAACTAAATTCAAAACGGCGAATAACAAACCTTGCCTAGCTGGGTTCTCAATGTTTGTCCGTTGTCAATTCCGGGCGGGACTTGCACCGAACATGTGCGCTTTTGAACGTTTTGACCGTGTCCTTCACACTCAATGCAAGGATTCTTATTATAAGAGCCTTCGCCGTGGCAGCGCGGACACGTTGATTGCATAAAAAAGCCTTGCACGTGTTGTGACGTGACACCGGTGCCATTGCAATAGGGACACGACACCTACAAAGTGTTACCTTTAGAATTTTTATAAAAAAATAAAAAAAAATGCCTTTTTATAGCCCAGTTTACTCCGGTTCCCGTACACCGATCGCATGAATCAATAACATTCACCAGTACTTCTTTGGTGACGCCACACGCCGCCTCCTCAAAAGTGACGTTCAACGAAATTTGTTGCGAGGCATCAAAACCGTACTCACTCTCGGCAAACCCTCCTCCGCCCCGGCTAAACGGCTCAAAATCGCGAAAAATGTCACGGAACACTTGCTCTGCAGTCTTGTTGGCGTGATATTGCCAGTTGTAGTTCTCTCTGTACCACCACCTGCGCCACGTGTCCCAGCCGCTCCAACATGATCGTATTCCTGCCGCCTATTCGTATCACTTAATACCTTAAAAAACAAATTTGCAACAATAACTCAGATTTGACCGACTGCATAAGTCTTATAATCAAATTTTAATGGAATTACGTTATAAGGAGGACAACAAAGAAATTTTATATATTCATTTAATAAAACATTTCCTTATTAGTGCAATAATATAATTTGTCTGAAAGAAAATGGGAATACCGTACCTCGTAAGCTTCTGAAAGTTCTTGAAATTTTTCACCTGCGCCCGATTCCTTATTTACATCAGGATGGTATTTTCTGGCCAGCTAAACTGAGTGTAAACAAAATCATGTCGAAAAAAAACTCTGAAGATCACCTGGTAATACGCCTTTTTTGATTTCATTTTCCTTGGCTGTCCGCGAAACGCCCAAAATTTTGTAGTAATCTTTCAAACTTCTGGAAGTCAAATGTAGGAACCTTCGAGACAAAAACATTGCAATTCAGTACCAAAAGCCAAAAATTGGTCCTTCCAAAAGGCTAAACACAATGGAATAAGAAAAACATAAATTAAAATTCAATACAATAATTAAAACAAATTTATAAAGCATCAAAAAACCTTTTCTCAAAATTAACTAAATATGTAAAGTGTGAAAGTCAAATATCCGTTTTTTTGAGTTGAACAGCCAAAAAATTTAGAGGGCGTCATTAGACGTAATTCTTTCATAGGCTCAGAACTAATGTAATTTGTGCACGTTGTCCTAAAATTTCACACACACAAACAAAACTAAAGCATTTATTGTAAGGTGTAGGCCCCAACAAACATTAAAAAAAAGCTAAGCAGCTCATCCAGACCTCTGATCAAAAAACTTTATACTAAAACTTAAAATAGAATCTAAACTTATTGTGAAGTATTCCAAGCTAGATTTATCTAAAACAGGTGGTGACAAAAAAGTTGAGTAATTCAAACTTTTCATTTATACAAATAACTCAAAAGTTATAAATAAAACAAAAAAATAAATAAATAATCGAAAGTGAATTAAACTACACTATTAGCATCAAAATTGGTGAATCAAAAAATAAAGCCAAACTTTTATTTCAACGTTATTATATACAAGAATACAATAAAAATCACAGATGTTAATAATTTAAAACTATAGATAAAGGTCTGCCTATAAAAAAATGATACATAAATAACACTTGTACACTTTTTTTAGTCCAAAAATCGATTTAACAATGCAAAGTAAATGAAAAAAATTAGAAAATTAGGCTTATTATTGCTTCAGGGACACAATAAAAAATATATACCCTCCATTTCCTATTGGCAAACTGTACCAAAGGTTTTCGACATTTGATCGAAAAAACAGTCAAAGCTCCAGCAATTTATAGGATTCCCAATATTTAAAAAACATTTTTTGATTTTTGGCCCTAATAGTGCATATATATATATATATATATATATATATATATAAATATATAAGATATTTTGGCTATAAAGACTTAGAAAATCAAAAATAAGAAATGGAATTACCAAAATAAGCAAAATCAACTCAAAATTACCCCACAAATATCAAAATCAAAAGGAATAGCTTTTTATATTACAAAATTTAAGTCATGATTTACATTCTACTAATAAAATCAATAAACATCGAGTACATTTTAATTAATTAGATAAAAAAAAATTTGTTGTGCAAAACTTTATGGACAATCTTATGCAAAACATTTGAATACCAAAGTTAATTGTTACCAAGCTGAAAAAAGTGTAAGCAATAAGTTGAATAGGCAGCTATATTAAATCCATCAGATATTTACATGGCTCAAAAAAGCCCTTTTTCTAAACGCCTTTTTATTATTATTCATAATAATATAAACGTCAAAAATAACGTTACAAAAAATTCAACATACACCAATCACCTATTCAAAAAACCATGATCACAACAATAACAAAATGCGCCAAAAAGTTTGCTTAACAAAAGTAAATGAAAACTTGATAAAAAAAATTTAAGTGAAAATTTATTTTAAAATGATTTTGTTACATTAAAAATTATTTAAAATATAATTTTATATACGAAATCTCATTTCGATAATTATATTTTAAATCGGTGTTCCAAAACCACAATTGGACAAAAAAAGATTGTTTTGAAATATGCAGACTATGAAGCTAAACCCAGACTTAATGTATCTCAAAACATAAATGTTCCAGTAATTATAGTAGCACTTAAAAATTTAACGATTAAAGTAAAACCACAAGTCAGTTACATAGCATCAAAGTGAAAGCGATGAGTTTGTGCGTGACGCTCCTTTCGATCTAGCTGACGTTCATAGAAGTGTAGAATTACAATGAGTAAAAGAAGGATTCCACAGACAGAAGTCAACACCAATACGGATTGGAAGATCAATTGGTTAGGCGTCAGATAGAAACGACTCTCCAATGGGTTCCGTAGCCTTCTGGCGGAACTATAATAATTCTCGAGTTAGGAACAACTGGTGGCAAAGCGTATTTGTGGTTGTAAGAGTTCTCCGGCCAACGAGGACTTCCCAAATTGACAGCGTCAACAAAATTTGGCGAACGCCCCAGGCCAAACAACGCAAACGGACTGTGCAAAGATCGATGTGACGTTTGCGGTAGTTGGCATTGTAATGAGGTACGCTCGCCGCTCCAAGAGTCACTCATTTTAAAAGTAGCACATGCACCGTGCCAAGTTACGCCACTGCCTAAAACCATAAGGTTTTCCAACATTGAATTAGACTGCAAAAAGTAATTGTAATCCATTATCATTTTTGAAGTCCTATGAAATTCAAAAGTTAAAATGAAAAACCTATAATGTGTTTAGCCTTCAATAGGTTGGAAATAGAATAAAAATAATGATTACCAATGTCCGATGTTCTTATCGAAGGAAACTCGCAGTGGGCTGTGCGAAACGTTGGTAAAAATTTGAGTCTTCAAAAACGTCGTATCCCCTTTGTCATCACATTTAATAAAGTCAACATATGTTTTTGATTTTTCATCTAAATAGTACTCCACAAGAATGTCCAAGTTTCCATCTTCTTTCAAGTCAAAGAAAGCCGATAACAAAACTTCGCCTTTCGACATTTCGGGTGGCATCACCGACCGAAGAGATGTGCGCAATTCAAATCGCCTAAACACGTTATTTAATTAATTAAAAAATGAAAATAATAAATCCAAACCAATAATACTTTTTAATAAATCAAATAAACTACTATATTAAACATCGCACTTCGAGAACCTACTATGCTGAAGATAGGGTAATAACTGAAACATTAAAAGCTCTTTCTGATAAAAAAAATGTAAAGTAAAAAGTGATTAACTTAAAAAAATGAAAAATCTAAATTTGAGAACTTAGTTTGAAAACTATTTTGAAAGCAAAACTTTTTGGTTTCAAAAAAATGTTTAAAACAAAGGAAGGTCATAATTACACTAGTAGTCTTTGTAAGTATCAAATGTAAATTCAATATTACGTTCCAATAAAAAAACATTTAAAAAAAAACTTCATTTTTTTCCAAAACTTTTCAAATATTACCTATTAAAATTGACATTATCTGCGACAACGTTTTCTACAATCAGTTGAGTAGCTCTTCCATTCAACTTTACTGTGGCAATTAAATCTGGATAGCCATTGTAGTGAAAATCTCCAGACACGAAACAGCGATTTTGAATGCTTGTCCGCAATAAATTTCAGAATCCTAAAAAGATTTTTGAAAAAAATACTTCTATTTTGCAGGTGAAAATATGCATAATATTACGACACTAACAAAATATTAAGTTTAGCGCAATTAGTCTTTGAAATATTAAAAATGATATAACAATAAATGGAAGAATAAATGTTTTTTGTAAAAAAAAAGTAATTAAAAATACCTTTAGGTCAATTTGAAATGAAATCCATTTATTTTTTGTTAATAACGCAAAATGAGTAACGTGAAGACATTCGCTTTCACGACAAATAGGAACAAGGATATCCAGTAACACGTCGGCATTAAAGTCACTCACAATAGGACTGCCAAAAAATTGGAAATTTGCATTTTCCGGTAGATCAGGAGTCGGCTCGCGCTTCCAATCATAACTATAAAATTTGTTCCGTTTTCTTTTAAAACCAGTAAAATAAGTAAAAAACGTAATTTTTTATGTCACTTATTTTACAACAGACTTATCGCAGATAAACATTTGTTAAAATATAAGTCAATATAAGTTCAATTAAACTTTGAGGCATGCTTTAACGTATATTTAAAGTGGTTTAAAAGTGCGATGTATCTAGAGCCGTTTCAAAAATTTGGGGCATTTAGGATAATATTATATTATATTAGAATACCAGTCAATATTGAGTTGAATCTGTTACACTTTTTGGCAAATAAAATCGTAGACATAAAAACAAGCTTATTCATAAGTGCAAAAATTTTGTGGCGTTCTAATTTGTTTATAAGAAACATAATACCATCACCGCAATTATATTAAAAATTATTAAAAAAGTTATTTTAGCACAAACGTAAAATAGTTCATATCCTTATCCATTACCGAGTAATCAGTGAGACACACTATGATTAGGTAAAGTGAGAGTATCGGTTTTCTGACCTCATGCACATCAGTAAAATAAACATCAAAAACTCACTTTTCATTGATCAACTTCCACATGTACAATTGAAGTTTAGAATTTACTTCATATCCCAAAACAATTTCGGCGCCCAAGTCGCCGGTAAAGTCGGCAAAAATGGGTGCAAACCCGGGGTATGCCACCTTATTTTTTGGATAATTCAAAAACTTGGTTGAACAATTTGTAAAGCCTTCAAAATTGCCACGTTTCCCTGCTAAACAATACAAAGGGTTATCGCCGGCAATAAATCCAACAACGTCAGCCATGCCGTCGCCATTAATGTCCATAACAGTTGGTTGGTCAAATAAACGTTACATTCAATTCTTTTGGTATAAAATTGTTTAAGGAATATAAAAACATCGTAATACAAATCCTCCGTCCACTTTCTAAACAATTACAGTGGAAGTTTATACAAAACGGCAATTTAATTATTGTAAGATATCAAAATAAAAATTACATGTGTAACAAGATATCCAGCGCTGCGTTGCCGTCAAAGTCTCCCACATTACAGTACACTTCGCCAACATCACCCAGCCCGACGTGACCAAATCTGTTGCCTTCCGCAAAAGCGCCTTGCTCCGACTGCGACAAGATCACAGATGGCCAGCGTTGAACAATTAAATCGGTGTAACGATCCTTGTCCATATCACCGTAGGCGCATATACGTCCTTCTAAAGCCGGCCGGACCTCCTCTTCCACAATGCTGGGAATTGAAATTGAACCGAACACCGGTGCAATAAATAATGCAAAAAATATCAACCGCCTTACAAATTTCATTGCAGAAACTAAAAAAATTAAATTAGCTTTGTCATGTTTAATATTATCTCAGATGAGCATAATCCGTTTATCTTCGAAAGTAAAAAATCATACGTACAGGTACAGTAAAAAATACATTAAATGGCTAGCGTAACCAATAGATAATTAACCCAAAAATTAATAAATACTTTTTATATTTAGCATAACAATAATTCAAAAAATAAACAAACAAGTAAACAATGAAATAGCTTAACAAATAACAAAATTGCAATCAAAACATAAAATTGTTTAAAAATCTTATACGTAGAATTCTTTCTTCTATAACTTAATTTTCAAATAGTAAAAGGCACAATTTAAGAAAAAGGAAAGTCAACCTAATTCAAGCTAAAAAGTGAATAATTTTTGATTATATAAACAGCAGCAGTTAGCGATGCGATCAGAAAGTAATCGATTAAAAAAAAAAGATAAACAACCAAAGGATTGGTAATCTGCACATTAAAAGTAGTATCGATTTAAAAGTAAAAAAATATTCAACACATATCAGTCTCCAAAAACGCAACTCTCCAGTATTACCTCACCCAAGACGGTTATAAAATAAATAATTATTTAATAGCCGTCAAAAAAATGAACAAATTTAAGAATTGTGTACATTTAAAAATTCATTTTAATGATTTTACGAAGCGCTCCTTGATTTTAGGCAAAAAATTGATATGATCGGTGGCGCAGGAGTCGACACAGCTGTCCAAACTGCGACTGAATTTAAGCAATTGCTCCTCGTTGTACTTGCTGGGGTCAGGACCAAACTTTTGTACTTCTTTGTCGTAGCAAGTCATCGAACACCGACTCAATTGGGATTGTAAGGCGCCGAGTTCACTCTCCATTGTCGATTGCGCTTTTTTCATTGGTAAATTACAGACGTCAACACATTTCTCAACCGCCAAGCGCGTGTCAACTTTGTTCTCGCAGCAGCGCGCCGAACAGTTAAACATAATTCGCTGCATGTCCCGCAAGTAATTTTTGTCCAGCTCATCTACAAGATTGTTCACCGCCGTCTTGATCCTGTCATGGGTCTTTTCCATACCATCGGTCATTATTAAATCTAAATTATAAATTTTTAAGAAGCGATTAAAAAGAGAGCTTATAAATAATTAAAACCACAAAAAAAGCCAAAGCAATATTAATTCGAAACATTACTTTGAGATAAATACACAGACTAAAGGAAAACTTAAGAGCTAACCCAGCACATTGTAAAAATATAAATAAAATTTTTCTAAGCAAGACAGTATTGTTCTTATTAATGTAGGAAAATATAGCACACAAGTCAAGAAAACAATAAATATTTTGATAATGTAATTAAATCCTAGTACTGATGTTATAAAGATTATAAATTGTAAGTTGCAACAAAGTCCCGAGCACCGTTTAACTACAACCAGCTTGCGACTTTAAAAACAAAAAAAATTATTTTTGATACATTGACCGCAATTACTTGTAATTGGTTGCGGCAATAAAAATTGCTTACCCCGTAAAACGCGCAATGAATCACAAGCTAAAACGAACGTTTCAATTTCACAACGAAAAAAATTCAGGGTTTGAGTATTCTCAAAAACAACACCTTTTTGGCGTTGTGTCAGAAGATTTTTAGAAAACTAAAGGAAAACCGTAACTTTCGGCTCATTTTACTGTAGATTCGAGGAGTTTTAGTCGTTTTTTTAAACAAAATAATGTTGCAAACCTTTATAACATTTTTTGCTTTTTCAATTACATGAAAATAAATATCATTTTTATGCTTTATGCGTTAAATAAAAACGAGAAAAAGTTTGAATTTGTTGGAAACTGAAATTACCCTGAGAATCAAAGTCAAAAACCTTACCTGAAAGCTTTTCGTGATAGCATGAATGTTTTGCAATGTTTATAAAAGTTCATTTAATTGAAATTTAAAAAATTAAAATTTGCATTACAGTATGAAAAGGTTTTGCGGGTTATAATTTTTAATTAAATTTGAATTTCCGCCTTTTCTTATTGAAAATAAAACGAAAAAACTTTAATGTAATTTTTTCAATTTTTTGTCTGCAGACTTTGCAAATATTTTTTGATTGAATTTTGTTCTGTGCGCTTCTCCCACCGCTTTAGGTTGTCATGTCTCGTCCACTTTTTACATGGGGCAAATTTTATGCATAACAACATTGTTTGGGAAACACATTAAATGGTTAACAGTATGAAGAGTTAGAAAATTCCAATAATTGAATATCAGTGGAAGCGTTGATATTTTTCTTTGATAAAGATCCTACTAATAAGTTTGTTTTATAATATGGTTTTCAATTTAGTGACGTTTTTTTCAATATTTTTTTTATTTTTAATTTATTGCAAAATGCCGACTTCAGAGGAGCTTTTCCGAGAAAAATTGACTATTCTCAATGAAAATTTTGTTCGTTTTATTCAAAAAGCGCGAAAAATCAAGCCATCTGCCGATTTTGTAAGATTTCTTTTTTGCATTTTTCTGGAATTTCACTAACAACTTTTTTGTTTAGACTTCCACAATCAATGACTATTTAAAGCACATTGAAGAGTTGGATGAGTTGTATGGTGAGAACACAACAGAAGATATTGCCAACGACACCAGCACAAAAGTTTTAAATTCTACACCTACTCTACCAGCGTTTGGTAATTCTAAAGCGCTCGCCCTTGGTGCGTCTAGCTCCTCCGCACTCCTTAATTCCAACACGAGCAGCTTTGGAACGTCGAGCGTTTCCTCATTTAATAATTCGAACGTTCTCACTTTTGGAACGTCGAGCTCAGCGTCTCTAGGAGTTACTTCAAATGTTAATACTACCAAAGTCCTCAGCTTTGCGTCTTCTGCCACATCAACTTTCACCGTTCCTAAATTTAGTTTTGGGCAGCCAACGGCTACGTCGAATGGGACCACCGATGAAGGTTTGCTTTTTGTTTATTAAACTTCTTTTAATGTTGTGATTTTTGGAGTTTTTCTTTTTTTTTAGTTTTTAATAGAGTTTTTTAACGCTATGTTTAAAAGTATAAAGTGAATTTTAAATGGAAATATAAGAATGCTTGACTCTTTACCAACGACCAATGATAAATTTTTATGCAGTTTTATCGGAGTAATACGAAGTTACTAATTTTATTCAGTACTTTCAATTCACTGTCAACGTTTTTGGATTATTTGCGTCCAAATAACTAAACGATTGAAAATTTACAATAATAGCACTTTTGAGCAATTTTTTGGTGTATTAATATTTGCACACCATAAAAATAGTTTCTTTGAGCGAAAGAGTTTGTTTGTATATGTTCATCTGTTTTAGTTAGTGATAAAGACGACGATCCTACTGAACCTCCGGTGCCCGACGAAGTTGAGCAAAGCGAAAAAGACGCGATTTGTTCTTTCAAGTAATTTTTAATTCGTAATGCGTAGAGATAGATTAATGAGAAATGGGAAAAGGAATTAATTACGTTTAACGAGGATTTGTCGAGCATGAGCTTTACTAGGCGCTTGAAGTTATTACCCAGTAGTCTATTTTTAATTTAACTAACGAATGAGATCATTGCCAGCCTAAACATTGTTGTTGACAAGTTGTCTACTCATTTGTTCTTCAGTTATTCTGTTTATTAAACAATGTTCAAAGCGAGACTAAAAAGTAAAACAATGTTTTTTTCCACTCAACTCGCGGCAATGTCGATATTGGAAAGCTAAAATTTTGCGAGTTGACATTGTCTCGTTTAAAGCATCCAAAAAATTTTCTTATTTCCTCGAGATTGTAGGTCATAAAAATAATAAACAAAAGTCGGGACACAGTCGAACAGATAGATATTATTTTACATATAAATTATTAACCTAAAAAGTTCAAACACGGCGCGGAGAGAATTGTTAATTATAAAAAAGACGGTAAAATAAATATTTTGTTTAATGCATTTTTCATTTTCAGGTATTAATACTCAATTTTAGATGCGTCGTGTATAATTTGTTGAGTGGAAAGTACGAAAAAAAGGGCGTTGCGTATGTGTCTATCAAAATATTGGCGGACGGCAAAAAACAATTAATTATTCGTGAAGCTACAGTTGTTGGTAATTATTTTTGATTTTATAACATAATTTTTAATGATGTTAATGGCTTTTCATTCATTGCATTGTTGGTGTTGTCAACTATCAATGGTCAAGTGCTTATTGAATTTGAAACAAATTTTTGATTCATATTGTTCTCTCGCAATAACGAATTTCGAGTGTCAGTTCCAAAAAACTAATGGAGTAATTTACAATTCGGTTTTTTTTGTTTAATTCTTTTTTAGAAGTGATAACTTAAAGGTTATAATGACGATATTATGCCTTTTTTCAGGGCGTCTTTGGACTAACACGACGGTTAACGACCAATTAAAGTGGCTGAAAATTGCAAGCAAAAAGCTAAGAGTAAGTTTTTTTCTTATTTTTATGCTTAATTTTATTAATTTATTTATTTTGTTAGATATCGTATCCGAATAGGATAGAAGAAGCTGAAGGAAACGAAGAGTCTGATACCTCAAAGTCAAAGAATAATGAGGAGTCTGGCTCCGGCGCAAGCACCATTTTGTTGCGGCTTGGCACCGATGATGAACTAGATAAAATAACTAAGGAATTTGAAAGTAAAGAATAGTTTTGAAGTGAATTGATATTTTTTGTTATAATGGTTGAACAATAAAAAAATTATTTTTGGTTTTTTGGGCAATATAATAGAAAAATTGTTAACTGCATTTTAAAAATTCAAAAAGTTCTTTTTTGACTGAAATTTAAATTTTTGTCGACGGACTTTATCATTTTGCGGTACGAAAACAAGAAACGCTTTTAATAACGGATTGATTCACTCTTTTAAATGAGGATGACAGAACATAGTCAAAATATTTTTTTTTATGTTCCAGAAGTCAATCGGAAGGAAATTAATTATTATCGTCATCATTATCTATAATTTCTCTTACTATCGTGCTAGTAGCTATTATAATATAAGAGTCTTACAATAGCTTTTTTTAAATATGTAATTTACGCGGTTTTGTATCTTTGGAATGACCTGTGCTAACACGAACAATGTCATTTTTTATAGAAACTCATTCAATTTATTAATTTAACCAAAAAGTTTTCGGAAAGTTGGCTACAGATGTGTAGACAGAAAACTTTAGTATTAAAGAAATATTTTTCTGAATAACCTGTTCTATAGAAGTAAAGTTTGAAGCAACGCTTACAAATTGCAAAAATGTAAATTTCTGTGTTCTAAGCAGCTCACATAATATTTGTGGTTAACGATTGAATTTGAAGAATTTATTGACGGAACACTGCAAGCGTCGTCGTTTTGTCGGTTTTCACGGGACAATGTTTAATTTGTTTTAATTGAAACGCTCCAAATTTTAGCATTAGTTGTTGTGGACTCGCACAAAACAAGCCAACAGACTCTTAAAAATGCATTATGTTTAACAACATTTGCATATTTTTCAAATGCGCTCAGGTTCAAATTTGCGTTTTATAACATCGAATTCCCACAGCTTCGCTTTTTGTGACCGCGCATTGTTATTTTGAAATCCATAGTCAAGCTTTTTGGTAACAAATGATCAACAATGATCACGCAATTTAATATATTGCTTTTTCCTTGAAAATGAAACAATAAAATTGCGTTTTTTTGTTCTGAATCGTTGATTTTAAGCTGTTATTGCAAAAGGTTTATCAATTTTCATTCACATGTGATTCTTAGTTCATGGTTTTTTAAATTTGTTTACAAATTTGAATACCTCTTTTGATTTTTTTATTGGAATATTAAACATAAATTTTAATTTTCATGTTTAATACTTCATTATTTAAACAACCATGGTTCATTAACATCAAACTTCGAGGAGTTATTTTGTTGAAAAAAGTATGATTTTAACGTTCGTTTTTGCGTGTAAAAATTGAAAGCAAAGGAGGGGAGAGGGGTAGCGAAAACCGGTCGCGATGAATTAAAAGATTTTATATAATTAAAAATTGATTTTATATTATTCCAAAGTATCTCTTCCAGCTTTTTATGACAAAAAAATATAAAACGCAAAGAAAATCCATTTAAAGAACGAGCATATAACTTTCCTGTTTTTGTATATTTTTAATAAGCTAAACTAACTAAAAAAACTAAAGCGCTAAAATTTTTAATTTACGTACATTTTGTTTTGTTTCAATTTTAAAAGATAAGCTTTTGTAAATGTAAATTTGTGTTTGCGAAGTAAACCGTGTAAACTCTATGGAATTTTTGGGTTTTATGATTTTGTGGAAAGTCACAGATTAGTTGTTAATATTGCGGGTTTAAAGCGGACTAATTACAGTTCAAATTTCAGTTATTTAAGTGACAAATTCCATATCGTCTTCAATAAGTTATACTTATCAAGCAAAAGGTAAGAAGTTTGTCTGTTTTAAGAGCCTATTTATAAACTGCTCATAAAGACTTTTTGCCAATTTTTTTATTTTTGATTGAATTTATTAGACACAATGCTTAGTATTATTTTTTGCTCCGTTGAATGATGAATTGATCAAAAAAATCAGTTGTTTTATTACAACTTGAATATATGAACATATTAGATTTTACATATGCTGATCTTTTTATTTACATGTTATGCCTCCTCAAGTCCACAATTTATACTGCCATTATTCTGGCAAAGAGGTACGAAAAATTACTAAGATAAAAGAACACAACATTGTATTTATATGCCATAGATGGACATCCAGACACTATCTACTTCAAAACAATATCTGTTAACTAAAATCTAATATGTTCATATAGGGTCACTTAAAACTAAATTTGAAGTGTGAACCGTTTTTGACAAATATTTGTTACGAAAAAACCCAAAAGCACTCTTATCAATGGTTAAAAAAATTACAAAAATTTTGTTTAAAGGCAAAAAAAAATAAAAAAATATTTATTTTTTTCTTACGTAAATAAGTTCTCAATAGTTTTTATGTTCTATCACCTCAAAACGTCAAAAACCAAAAATTATGGAACTAATGTTTTTTTGAGTTTAGTTATTTACAAACCTGAACCACGCCGTGGTTCGTGGTTCGCACATTACAGTTGTCCTAACATTACAGTTTAAAAAACAAATAAAGTTCTAAAGCCTTACAAATTGATAACCCTCGAAATGCGTTACCACTTGCCAACGTGTAATAGAACCCTTCAAAGCACATTATTTTCAGTAAAAAAGCATACCATTCGAACGGGCATGAATTTCTAAATTCAAACATACGGTTTTTTTCCTCGTCTTTTTTGAGTTAAACAATTCTTATCATATTTTTGACACAAAGAAAAATTCGATTAACAAAATAAATTGCATTTGATCTGGCTAATTGTATGTAACTTGATGTCATGAGGACATCCGTATGGCTGCTTTTGTTTATTATGCTGCAATTTTATATTTTCATTTCAGATGAATTTTCGACATCAATTATTGATTCCTTGGTTTTTGTTATTGAATTTGCAAACTTCAAAATTCGTTTATGGTCAACAACAACAACAAATTCAGTTTTCAAGGTGTGTTCATAGTTTTTAACTATGTTTAAATAAATGTCAATAGTATTTTGATTCTTGACGGGAAATAGTTTTAAGTTTCTTTAAACATACAATTCAAACATACAAAAGTTTTCTACCAACTTCTAAGAAACGCTGTCAGTAAACATAGAATAATTAGTAAAGCGATAACGTTAAGCAACATACTTATCAAAGTATCATTCGCCAAAACAACACTAATATATTTAAAAGTTGTTTTATACAAATGTTAGCCTCCACAACTAATTTTTCAGATTTTAGTCACCACAAACGTCCATTGAAGAGCTGAATAAGTCGTTTCAAAATTTTTTGAACACTCAACAACGCTATTATAATACGCATGGAAACAACAATATCGATGGGATCTCGACCTTAACGCACCACCCCTTATCTCTCGATCATTTGAGGTTTGCCAATTTGGGCTACAAAAATGCGATTATAAGTAGTGTCTAGCCAAGGTTTTTTGCATGCCATGTGTTTTGGCATGCTAGAAAATTTATTCACACAAAGTTTTGTTAAAAGTTTAATTTGCGACTAAAATCCACTGCGTCCTCATCAACTCTTGTACTACAAATTAAAAACGTTGTATTACTTACTCAACTTTTTGGTTTGGGCGCAAGAAAGTGTCTGTTAAATATTCCAAAAGTTTAAAACATGTTTGGCGTTTTCTGACAATTTTTGCAAAAATTAATAGAAACTCCCTACTATCTGTTTTCTAAACATTGATATTTGTATTCAGAAGTTGACAGGAAAAAAACATTTTTGATTTGAGCTTGGCGTTCTATTTTGGCATAATTTTAAAAATTTTTGATTTTAAAGTTTTGGCATTTTTATTCTATTTAATTAGCAAAAATACGTTTTAAACTAAAATTTGTCTATACATAGGCTTATTTTTTTTCCACTTTTTTCGGATGTTCTGGTCCTCCTGTAAACTATGATGTTAGACTCTAGTAATTTTTAAATTTTTTTTTGAAAATCAGATAATTATTTTTGATCATTAAAATAGAGAATCATTAAAATCAGATCACATAAATGCTTATCGACTTTTGTTTTCAGATATTTGCATAATGCACCGCTGACTTTTCCCGCTAATCCAACATTCCTGCCTCAATCACAATATACTGTAACTAATAGTTCTTTATTCTCTCCCAATATTATTCCTACAATAACAGCGCCATTAGCCGCACCTCAGGTTCCAACGTCATTAATATTTAACCCAAATGCAGTACTCCAAAATCACCAATTATTGCAATCGGCAGACATCGGCAATAGCACTCACTTCATAATGCGTCGTCCATTCATTACAGTTACGGAGCCGCCACGATTACCCGAAATTATTACTCCGTCGACTCGCATTTTGTCTACTGAGTTTACTAAACTTGATTCCGGAGTCAAATCTCAGCGTAACATTTCATCAGGTCAGTCAAAGGTATTTTTTGTTATACTCGCCAAATAGATATTCGACGAGCGATTTTTTAGAAGTAACAGCGCTTTGGTGCTTATTTTATTTATGTTAAATACTGTTAATTTATTGATATAGATGCCGCTTATTATTGAATAAAAATCGAATTAATTTTTTAAAATTATTTTACCATTTTTAGCAATATAATTAAGGGAAAATTTATGAAGAGTATATCAAATAGACAGTCACCTTCGTTAAAATGTTAGCTTGTTTGGGTATAATTAAATATAATTTATTCGGGTTATTTTGCTTGTCAAAAGTGAAATCTCAAAAATGTAGTGAAAAAATTTTGAAAGCTACAATAATTTTGGAAACGGCAAACATAGATCATTAGTAAAATTCTGTATGAATGGTAGGCTATTGATGATTTATTTTAACCAAAGTTGATGCTTTTTATTTCTAATGTGACTTTCACATCATTAAATAGCCGTTAATTATCTGCAAAGTTTAAAAATTATTTTATTTAGAAATTGCTCCGGTTGATTCTGCGCCGTTGACGGAACTGAAAATTAATGAATCGACTAAAAATGATAGTCTTAGTAATCACGAAGTAAAGAGTATGGATACTCAACTGAACTATGGTGCCAGCGAGCCAATATACAATGCTCTAAACAATTCAACGGCAGTAAGCGTGGAGGAGCAAGGTCACTTGATGTTACACACATTAAATGTTGCTGCGAATGGCGTCAGGTAAACATTATGGTTTTTTAAGCTTCATTTCGTTTCCACCGATTTTAACATTTTTTTGCGCATTTTTCTTGTGAAATTTTGTAAAAATTCGACAAACTCTTTGATAAATCAGCGCTAACGCGTACATGTCTAAAGGAGACAGGCCGCATGCTCATTAATTGTTTAAACGATGAAGATTATGACCTGCTTTTTTAAGTCTAATGTAATTAAAATGCTAACTCGCTGCTTTTTAATTTTTTTTCAAAAATTATTCTATTAAAAATTATTCAAATTTTAAAACAAAATACTGTACTTGACACATTCAGTTTTATAAATATGGAATTTACGGCAATCTAAACTTTAACACTTAAATACTTTTTGCGGCATAATTAATTTGAAAATATTTTTGTATTAAACGGTAAATTCGTTGGGATAATATAAAAAAATAGATTTTGATGTGTAAAATGAAAAAAACGCGCCATACAAATTTTTAAGTCAGAAGAGTTAATATTTTGTAAATTCGAATTTTCACCATTTAGGCTTTTTCCTTCAAAAATTGTTAAAAATTCTACGGACTCTATTGCCGCCGCTGAGCCATTGCCTCATAAGAACAGCACTTTGTCGACAGGACTGCTAACACAAAGTGAAAACTCTTATCGTGCGCACGAACAAACGGAGTTCGACCGTTTGTTGCATCAATTTTCGGAAAGTTCTAGCTACAATCGAACGCAACATTTGACTGATTCAAACGAGTTGCCACAAAAAAAATTGGAAGACGAAAATAGCTCTTTAACAAACAACGAAGAGGCAACTCCACATGAAGACATTGTTGAATCACCCACCTTGTCTTCCGTAAGAAATGTGGTGCGGAATTATCGGGTAAGCTTTAAAAATTAAAATTTCGTGACACACCGTATGCACATAACAATAGTGATAGGAAAGCACAAATCAATTTTAATCAGTTGTGTCTTATGACGCAATTTTTGAACAGTTACAATCAGGGAAAAGGTTTTGCAACAAAAAATAAATAAAAACTTGGGAGAAACATTTAATAATTAATTATAAATTTAGTTTTTTTTGGCGATTTGCAGTAGTTTTTGCAATTAATATGGCTTTTCAAGATTTTTACTTTTTACAAAAAATGAGATACAGTAAATTTCACAATATTTTTGTAATTTTCACAATATTTTGTAACAGCGGTGCAAACAGGTGCAAAAAAATTATTTTAAACATTTTTTTGAAATTTTCCGTTAATCCGGCCAAAAAGGGTTAAACGGATTTTTAAAACTAACTCTGTTACTATAAAGAAATAAGAAATCTTTGCAAACAGCGTCATCTTTTTTGTTTTGAAACAAAGAAAAAAAATTGCCTGTAAACAAATTTTTTAATAGTAAGTAAAAAAATAGTTAATGTGACGAGTCATTAGCAAGACGAGTTGGCTTGTGATTAGTTGATATGTGACGAGTTGAACGTTACCCTTTTGGTTTAAAGAAAATAATGTCTATAATAATTTCAGTTTTCTACTCGCCACTCGCCGCACACCAAGTTCGAGCGGCTATTTGAAGATTATCGTTCTAGGTTAAGTGGACAAAACGGAATCAATGATATTATAAAAGCTTTGCATAATGCTCAGATTGGATTTTATGAACGTCGCCCAAAAATTAATTTATCAACTGTAAAGAATTGAAACGGAAATGAGATAGTGAGAGTCTTAAAAATCTTTTGTTTTCAGATTTAGTAATTTTCTATAAATGGTTAACACTGTATATTTTTACTGGCTGTCACAAGCCAGTTTGTAATTTAATTAGAATGGCAATATTTGTTTGCATGTTGAATCTCTTAGAATTTTTAAAAAATAATATTTTTGCAAATCAATATTGAATTGTTTTCTCTAGTTTTTTGTTTAATATTTATTACACCATGTATATAATTTATTTTGCTAAAACAATAAAACAATTTTTTAAACATTTTATAGACAAAAAAAATGCAGTTTTGTGTTGATCTTTAAAGTGCGTCAGAATGCCAATTTTACGGACATAAGTATGAGGAAGGGTGTTTTAAAAAAAACACTGAAAGAATAATTGCCTGAGACTAAGGTTATGCAATCAACTTTTTTAAACCATTCGATTTATGCCAAAATAGACTCAATGTTAAGAAAATTATTTAATGGCTGAGAGGGCTGAATAAGTTTTAAGAGAAATTTGTTTCTGGCTAAAACCAAAAATGAGATTGTATAGAACGACTTTTCAAAAATTTAAATTAAACGCTATTTAAATTATCTTAATTTCAGTTCTACATATAAATTTATTAATATGCTGATTAAACCAAGTCTAAATTTAAATATGCAAGAATGCTAAAACCGGCTTTCAAATAAAGTGAGGATGAAATGAAAATAACTTACATACTTTTACGCCAACCACCAATTTAAAACTTTCGGGCGAATTTGACATTTTTGTATTTGCGTTTCAGTGCAATGATAATTGTTAACCAACGATTTTAAAATTATTTTTGCGATCGCTCTCGAGGCTAAATAAAATTTGACGAAAATTTGAATATTTTTTAATATTTAAAAAATTAAAATATTGTATATTTGTACTAAGTGCAACAGTGAAGGCCACTAAGCGTCTTTTCAGTTAACTCTAAACAACAGAAGTATAACTTCAATGCTTTCAAACGGCTGTTCGAAATTTGCCCGACATGAATGTAATTTTTAGAGAAATTTACGAATTTTAAATGCGGTTTGTTGAGGTTGGTTTTTTTCTATTATTTTTGCATTCTACTCAGTAATATCTAGTTAAATACAGTCAATTAAACTAGAAAAGAAATGCATATGTACAAAATTTAAAAATACAGACTTTTGCTTGTTAAAAATTTAATGACAAAAATATGGACTTTTTGAAAATTTGTTACTCCAAAAATGTGAAATATTTTTCAAATGTATAAATTTGGTAACACATTAGAATTGAAATACTAAAAAAAAAGTGTACGTCTCACATTGCAGCACTGATGACCTCATTTAAAGTGTTAGTTTTGAGTCACCCTAAATGTAATTACTTTCAAATAAAATTTAAAAAAACAATCAATAATAGGTGAAAACAAAAAAATTTAAGGAACCAAAATTATTTATAATCAAAAGTCATAAATATAGAAATATAATAAAAAATTTAAGCAGAAATAATTTCATACAATAAATATGTCTAATTCAAATAACTAAAACGATGTATAAGCTGGTTTAAACCTTTTGATAATGGACATTATTATAAAAAAAATTTTTACGAGATCTAGGAAAAATCGGCAAAAATTCATTTTAAAAATTGCGCCAGAAAAAAAAAATTTTGGCATTTTTTTTTTCAAATTTTGGCTTTTATGTGGACAATTTTATTCATTTTTTTCAATTCATTGTTTTTTTTTATTTAGTGAGGGCGGGTCTCTTATTTGTTTACATCACATAAAATTTTTACAAACTGAATTCTTTACTGCAATTTGTTAATCAAATGAGACAATCACATACATTTGGGTATTTGCTTTCTCATTTTTATAGAAGTAGCTAAAAAATTATCTATTGATTTACAATTCTTTTATGGCCTGTCGGTTTTAAAGACTACTATAAAATAACAAACTTATTTATATGTAAACAATAATTATCATGAACCAACTCAATAATGCAATATATTGTAAATCTTTTAATTGAATGCCCCCTCTCTTATTTGACGCCACTTTTCTAGTAAAGCCTTTTCCTGAAGGATTATTGAATCATTTAGCTCAACGGCAAAGGATAACAATAAAACACTTAAAAATTCATTTAAATAAGAGGTGTTACGCTGACTAATAAAAACAATAGAATGCCCTAGCGTCAGATCTAGTGGTAATTAGTAATAAATAGAAAAATAAGACACAAAAATAAAGATACATGTCAAAACATAATAACCAAGTCATTTAATGGTATATGACTTACTATTATGAGCTTTACATACATCAGACATGTTAAAATCGAAACCGTATAATTACTTTATGATAACTTATAACAAAAAAAAGTGTTGAAATTTGATTTGAGAAAGCGTAATTTTAAGTGAGCTAACAAAATAAATACACGCAAATACAATATTAATATACAATTACAATTTAGGCAGTAAACGTGAGATAAGAAAAAGTAAAAATGATGAAAACTATATAACTTTCTTTTTGCCTCCCAAATTAGATCATCAAATAAAAAGCGCCGATTTATCAATGACAATAGACAAATGTATACTTAAAAAAATAGTGGTAAAAAAAGGACAAATTACAATCAACGCTAAAGAGTCTAAAAGTATAACAATGCAAATCAATACAAAACAAAAAAAGCAATTTTTTTAATTTATTACGCAATTCTTTCGGCAATAAAATTAATCAAATTCATGCCTATTGATAAAACTCAATGAGTTTTGGTCGATAATCAAAACAGCAATTATTTGGGATTGATAATTCCTTCGGTTTACATGAGCTTTTAATTTGTTATAAAACAACAAAGAAGTATGTAAAAATTGATGGTTTAAAACGCTATGTAAACTGCAGAAAACGCAATCGGTTTTAATGATACTTAATATTGAGAAGTTGTATATAATTACGGTGCAAGAATTTTTCGATTCAAAAGTCTTCAATTCTGAAGCACTTATATTGACAGCTTCCATGTGGCAACACCATCTCGTTTGCAAAACTCAAAACCAGCAAAATTAGTTTCAAATATTGATAACTGCTATGTTCATGCAAAAAGAACGCAGGCCAGTACCTATAAATCAAGTAATGTTTACCGGGGAAAAACCACATGTGCTCACTTCGCTGTGTCTTTCACAGCAGGTCATGTTCTAATCGCAAAGGGTCTGCAAAACGGCTTCCTCTAAAATAAATAAATGAAATTACAAAACAAACAATTTCTGAAAATGGCTTAAAAGAAAAACAAAGTACGCAAAAACGTTCTTGGAAAGCTACATTATATTAAAACTTTGTTTCCTAATTGAGGTTTTTATATTCACAGGCAAATTTATTAGAATGTGTACATTCGCTTTAGATTTTTTTGTGACAACAATTGCCAGTAAACCAAGCCTAAGCCAAGTAAGTGCGGCTTCAGAAAAATTAATGGCGAGCTAGGAAATATTATAGATAATTAATTTACGAATCGCTTTAAAAATTGTAAAAATATCAAATAGCAATATTGTGCACACTCAGTATATACGGACGCTTCTGATTTACTCTCGAGTTATTTGCTAACTAGGAGGATACATTTGAATATTTCCCGTTGGCCAATATCTTTTTTTTGACTTCTTAATCGTTCCTCTATGAAATATTTTTTAGTGATTTGAGTCGTTAAAATTATTTTAAGTGAGCAAAATCCATTAGCACAATGGTCATTTAAGCAATTTAACCAATGTCAATAACAAGTACGTAAATAAAACCTTCCATTTCCATTGCCATTTGCCGTACAGTCAAGTAGCATGTAATCGCCAGACAGAGGATTACCGCTTGCCTGGCGACAAATCGCACGTTCCAACGTCTGCTTGCGTTCGCGTACCATCTCGCAATGTTGGCCAATTGAGTCATAATGTGCGGCTCTCTCCCTTCCCCAATGTAAAAAAAACATTGCACTGGAAATAAGCGCCAACACCAGCAAAATCAACCCAATAATAAATAGGCGCGCAATTATTTGGTCGTCAGTTTTTTCACGAGATACTTTAGCGCGATGTGGAATCTTTTCTTCCGTACAATTAGGAAACGGCAAAATGTAGTTGCCAGTTAGCGCGCACTCATCACAAAACATTCCGGAATGACGTGGCGGACATACACAACTGTTTGAGTCATTCGATTTATCTAAAAAAACAATTATTAACCTTATATTTTATCAAAATTTTCTTTCGTTAAATGATAAAAGCACTTTGCGACAAAACTTTGCTTTTAAAATGTAAAACGTCATTTTATTAAAAATTACTTGTTCTTTAACTAATTTAATTATATATTCGAGGAAAAATGACAACTCATAAAAAAAAGATAATATTATAAATTACTCAAAGCTTTGACCTTCAATACGTAAATTTTTTTTGTCACAAATCAGAGCAACAAATGTTCAAATTAAATATGGCCAGAAAAAAAACCAGAATAACTGTTTATCCATAGAGTAATAACAAGCATCACCATGATGTTAAAATGAGCAAAGCAACGCAGAAATTTTTCAATAGTTGTCCGCATTTCGTATCACAGATGCTATGAGCAATACTTAAATTGCTTTAATGTCATTTTAGGAACTGATTGATGATGGTTTAGTCAAGCTATTTTTAATTTCTAACAACTTTTACCTTTTTAATTTGGTGCAAAAAACACCTTTAAACTTATTCAACGCTTAGCAATTAAATTGTCTGGAGTTCACATTATCACCGTCATCCAAAATTGTGGCATTGAACAACCCAAAAAGAAAAAAGGAATAAAAAGCCAACAAAAAATTGCGTACAGAATTAAGTGTAAAAATCAAATAATTTGAAAATGAAAATTGGTTTTAGCACGACTTTGACGTTGCAATAATAACAAAATTCTATTAAAACATTCCTAAAAGGAATGTTTTTAATATAATATAGTACAACTTGAGTCCATTAAAAGTCGCGCCTCCATTAAATTGTGCTTTACTTAACAGTATTTTTTTTTCCTTTTTTGTAAGTTGGTATATTTGGGATTTAGTAAATTTAATAAGTATAATTACGGTAATTAAAACAAAGTAAACCTCGATATCCATGATGGCATACAATTTTTTCGCAGTAATCACCCTCATACCCATAGTTACACACGCAAATGCCCTCCAGCAGCTTGCCATTGGTGCATTTGCCAACGTACTGACATTTTGGCCCAAAATAATAGCCATGACACTTGCAGCGCCCTCGAATATATTGGCCGCGCCCATTGCACTAAAAAAGAAACTTTTGTTAAAGTCAGCTTTTTGTGTAACATTAAAAAAAAATCACTTGATCCGCTATCGGAATATTGCATAAATCACCAGCCCAATCTTCGTCACAAATACATTTGCGGTTGAAAAATATACTCTCCGGATCGTAACGTGGCCCTACTGAAAGGCCGTGCTCTAAAAATTTAAATGTTAACAAATACTTCTTTCGTAAAGTATGACCTAATCGATTAAATTTAATTTTACAAATCAACTTAAAAAGTGTGCAAAATTGAATTTTAATAAAAGCTTTACAAGCATTGGTGGGGAAAGACTTCTTAACCCTCTAAATTGTCAATGCTATTTTTTTCTGCCTGATGTTAAACAAAATAATTGAAAAAGAGTATTCAAAAACGAAAGGGTTACTGAGCCATTACCCACCAATGTCTTCAAAATATGCGCCAAAAGCAAAAAAATTGTTTTTTTTATTTTTTATAAAATAAAATCTTTAAAATCGATGTGCATGTTCATCGTAAATCCTTAAGACTGTTCAAAGAATAATTATTGGAAACCGAACAATTAGCATTGGCTTTGAGCTCAATTTACATAATATACATCTTTATCTTGAAACCTTTATGTAGAATGAAGCCTAGGAAGTCATCAATAAAGCATTTATTTTTATTATATATAATTGCAATTTTTAGCAGTCCTCCAAAAATAGTCAAGTTCAACTACGAGTTGCCAGATAAAGGAACCCAAACCATTAGTACTAATGAGGGCTTCCGCCAAATTTTTCTTGGTTGTTTGAAACTCAAAATTTCATAATGAGAAATGAGTGTTCGATGACAGGTACGACTTAGAATATACTACAGTATAAAGTCGGCGTGCTTAGTTAATTATGACAAAAAAAATATTCTGGTATATGAAAACATGTCATGCGCTATAAAAACTAATTATTTTCTTACGAGATATTTTATGTAATTTCTTTCATACTATAACTGCTTATATTAACATCTAACCGAAGAAAAAAATACACAAGTAATTCAATAAACTAACCACAAGCAAATTCGGTGCATCGCACTCCCATATACGGGTAATAGCACTGACATTTTCCATTCACAAACGCTCCATTGTTTTCGCAGGGAGAATAATGGTTTGAGGTGTAATTGTTGCTTTGAGCGCGAAATTGACGGTCGGCCTTCAATTTGGTTGGCAAAAGAGTGGTGTCGGGGTTGGTGGGCTCAATTGTTGTGGGCATATCATCGGAAGACATCAATGATTCAACCTTCCAACGACGTCGCCGACTCTTTGACTGTTTGCTTTCTTTGAAAATCGTGTTAAACATTGTGGATGATGAAATGTTTTTTGGTTTTAATGGTATACGATCAATAGCTACGCCTTCTTCAGGATTATCACCGATAATGTCATTTACCACATTGTAATCGATTGTCCTGAAAATTTATAACTTATTAGCAATTAAATATAATTTAAAGAAAAGAAAAGAAAAAAAAAAGAAAAGAAAAAGGACATTTGGCCACTTAGAACATCAGGTAGACTAAGCGCAAACGAACTATTTCAAAAAGAATTATTTTCCGAACAGATTTATTACCGACTACTCAAAGTATAGAATATTTGTGAAAAACATTTTCGTTTGACAGTTAACTCAATACTTTTAAATCATGCGTACGGCAACGTTTTTAACTACATTTAACTGAATATTTAAAAAATAATATTGAAAGCTACATTTTCGGGATCAGCTGTCCGATGGTTACATTAAAACAACCGGATAAAATGATGTGTCCAGCGCCTTTTTACAGTGTACAGGAAACTTAAATCAAGTAAAATAAGCGGTTCCTTTGAAAATAAATTAACCTGCTAATAACAGTGTAAGGCAAAGATGTAACATGTGTTAGCTTATTCAAATTGGATTCGCCCAAAACGCCATAATATGTAACGACGATAAAGGCAAAAATAAACAACCATTGCCAATTGCGACAAATCGGCACGTTGAACAGCTGTCTAAACATTTCTCTCCTGATTTTTTTTGCCGATTATAGAAAAAGACGACTTGGATGATTCACAAAAATTTGGTAAACATTCGCAGTATCTTCAAGTGCAAGTAATAATTTGGCATCCGACATTTCGCTTATTTAATGTAGAACAACCAAAATCTGAAAAAAAAATTAAAAGAGTTAACCAGATTTACTCGGAGATCTACAGTGAATAAATCGATGAATGCAATCGAACTTCTACGTGTACTCAATCATAAAAATAAACAAAACACAAATGAAGGCATGTTTTGCGTGCTTGTGTTACAAATATTACATAAAGTGTTAGGCAGTGCAATTTTAATCATGAGAAAAACAATTCAATTTTTAGAAATAAAAAAAAAATTCTTTAGAGATTAAAACCAAATAGTTTATAGCATTGTCATATTTCAATATCCATTTTCACACTTTGAGCACAAACAAACTCTGGAGTCAATGCATCCTAAATATTAAAATGTTATGAGTAAGAAAAAAAAACAAAAAAGATAAAAATTTTGACTGTGTAGGCCTAAAACAAGTGCCAAATTAAAAAAATTAGACTAAAAATTTGGTTTTGCACAATTTTGGCATTAACAAATCAAATCACATATACATAGTATTTTTTATAGCGAGTCACGACAATGGGGTTTTAACAGAGAGCTCACGGTACTTGAAAATCATTTCCAAACAAAAAAACTCATCTTTAATACGTTTTGGCAGACGTTAAACGTGCAATATTGAAATAAAGCAAATTTCTTATCAAAACATCAATTCAAACAATAAAGATAGAGGATTTTTATTCCAGGCTCTCAAACTACGGTCCATTAAGTAAACTTGAGAAAAAATATTGATTAATCCCACTGCAATAAATATACATTTTGAAAAAAATTTCTTAGGAATAATAATCATTTTTTGGTCGAGGAAAATCGGTCACAAACAATTCTATTCAAAAATGTATGCAAAACAAGGTATCATTCTCATCAAAAAGATAATTTGATTAATACGTTCACCTAAATAAACAAAGTACATAAATAGATTGACGGGGAATGGAGAGGGATAAATTTAAAAATTGACTGATAAAAAACTTCCGTTTTGTTAGCATATTTGATTTTTTTTTTTAATTTTAAACTTGCATATCAAAAATTGCTTTTTTTTATACATTTTTTTAATCGGCTAGTATGCAGGTTCTTTAAACCCAACATGTGATTTGATTCGTTCGGCCTCCTTTTTTAATGTAAATTTTCTTTTTCTAAACAACATTAAAATAGCATTTTTTAACCATTACCCAACACTCTTCTAGTCATAATTTAATGACAAGAATTTACCGGACACAAATAAGAGTATATTTTGAATTTATTTATAATTTTCATTTCTATTATTCAATCGGCAAAGTGTGCTCAATAGAAAAGTAGCCAAAATTATTAAAGACACGCATAAGCAAAATTTCAGTGTATATAAGTCACTAACTAACATAACAAACCCTTTATATATCCCAGTTGAATAGAGCAGAAAAACTTGACAAGCCCTTTAAAACTGATTAGAGGGTCAAGTCACATCAAAGTTTTAGACTCAAATAACAGCACTGCGAGAAACCCAATCCATCCAAAACAAAAGCTATTTTTTTGAAAAAAATCAAATTTCATTATCAATTTTATTGCGCTTTATCATTTGATATATTTTTTTTTCAATTAAATTTCGTCATTAAATTCTAATTAAGCGCGCATGGTTTACGTTAACACATTCCTCCAAACGACAATAATAATAATAATAATAAAAAATAGAAAAAAAAGCAGTTATAAGACTAAATTCTATCAGCAATTGACAACATAGAAAAAAATATTTTAAAAAAAAGTAAAAAAATTGGAAGAAATATTTCTTATGGAAAAAAACCTAAATTAAAATTAAGCAAAACTAAAATATCAGTCAATATTTGAGTAACGCATAACGAACAATTATTTCAAAAAAAAAGTAAATAATTATGAATGCAAGCGGTGTAAACCATCTCGATCAATAGAATTACCGTCGACAGAAAAAAAGACAAAAATTTTTGTAAAAGTTGTTGTCAAATTGGTGATTTATGAGCATACTCTCCCTTATTTTGCTCTGTAATTGGCCAATTTCTTTACTTTATTTTAGGAAGAAAAAGGGAAAACAAATTTGGACACAGTTGATAGACCACATACATATTTAGAAGTTCAATTAGAGAACAAATACGAAGTTTTGGAAAGGAAAGTTTGTAAAAAAAACCATTTGAGTTGGTAAAGTACATTTTTAAAAAAGAGGGTGATCCATTTGCCTCTTACCTCCACCAATTTACGCCATCAAAAATGGGATGATGGGGATGCGAGCTAATGAAACGCAAGTTAGGTTTAGTGTTTTAATAATTATTAAATATTGGGTAAAGCTTCTTTACCTTTCCCCACGATTACGAATTTTATTTGTTTCTCTAAAAAAGTACAAGCTGGTGGGTTGAAGCGCAAGTTGATGCTACGATTCTATAACTACTCTAACTATTGTGTTAATGTAATTCGACCTCCAACATTTATAATAGATAAAAAAATTAAATTTAACAAATTGAAACATCTTTCTTGTAAAGGAACATCTCGAAAACATTTTGTTTAAACAAATTTAAGAAGTGGTAAACAACCCACTATGAAAGCCAGTAAAAAGTAGTGTATGAGAGTCCGTTTTAGGGAAAGGTTAACATTTAGATACTTTTAGTAACATAAATTATATATATTCAAAAATTGTTGTATTACGCAACTTATATACATCGTGTCTCTAATAAATTTTACGTACATTTTTTTCCCTGGAACCGCTACTGTCGCTACGTAGCTACATATCCATTAAATGAGCCTGAGCTACTTAATTTTTTATTATGAAAACAAAATGTTTAGCACGTTTTCAGGCGAGTGAAATAGGAAAAAATAAGAAAAGTAAAAAAAACGAATTTTTGCATTGTAGTAAACTTAAGCCTGTTGTAATTAGGAATTGAAAATTACCCAAATATTAAACCCTTATATGTTTAAAAATTTAGAATCTTCTTGAACTCTTAATTACTGCTTGCCTGTTGTATTTAAATTAATATCATACCCATCAAATAATCAGTTTGTTAGTTAAACTTACAAAGTTTACTTGCTTATTTATTTACAATGTAGCTACTACAGTATAAATATGAAGCTCGCAAGGTTTGTATGTTTTTGTATGAGACAAGACAAAATAGCTCCAACTAAAAACAACCCAAATGTTTTACTCGATTAACCCATTAAAAAAAAAAAGGAAAAGGAATGGCACAACGATATCATTTCTCGTTTTAATAAATATAAATTTGATTTGTGGGAGTTGTTGGCCTTGGTTTGCCATTTACGAAATGTCTAAAATTATAAAAATTGATTCATGCAAAAAAAATTTCTAACAGAAAAGGTGGTTTTTATAATCGTTAAGGATTCACACCAACAATACCCCTAAATAAAAAAAAGTAAACGGCCTATTCAAAAAATTTTAAAGCTTTAAAAAAAATTTATTTAGTGTTTGGCGTTGTGCCTATTTTTTTTGTCAGGTTTCTGAAAAACAAAATCCACGACTTCGAAGAAAAACCCACCGATAATTTTCGTTCGGTCACTAATTTTCTTCCATTGCTTGCTTCAAGTTTATTTTTAAATTTTTTTTAGAATGGCGCTAGTTAGCATTCATCGCTCGACAACTCCGACGGGTATTGACGAAAGCTCCGCATCAGTAATTTTTTCTACTATTTTTTGCATTTAATTTGATTTTTTTGCTTTAGGACTGCACTGATGCGAAGGTAATTGAGCCAAGCGCCTCTCTAATGCCTAAAGACTCAAACGAGTGTTATTTTACTGTGCGTGGCGCAGCAGTCATTTTATCGCACTCGGAACATGCTTCGATTAGTTCGCGGTCCTCAGACGCAAGTAGTTTTTTTGTGTTTAGTGAATGTTTTTTGCAATAGCCTGCGACTTTCATCTTTCATTATTTGACCCTATTTTTCAGACAAAATAGAAGACCATTTACAAGCCATGCTACGAATCCTCCGACCTGACGACACCCTCTCGATGGCTGTTTGCTTGCAATCGGCTTCTAGCGATAATCACACAAGATATTTGGCCATTATTTCAACGACCTTTCCTAACATTACGGCTTATAGGTCAACAAATGCCTGCTCATCAGAACATGCAGCAGTTTCAGATCCCAATTTAAATAATTTAGCTGACAAAAACAGTTGTTCGTGTTATTGCAGCCAAGAGGCGAACAGCGGCCAAAGAAAATTGGCTCTTTTTGGGTTTAACTTCTTTTCGGATGGGACAATGTCGTAAGTTTTCTTATGTAAATAATTTGTTACTGCGTCTTGGAAGGTTTTTAATTATTTGTTCGTTAATTTATGAGCTTCATATAAAAGTTGCAAAATGGAACTTTTTTAATTTAACTAAAACGTTATAATAATATTTTTGTGATTTTAGTATTGGCGTAATTGTACCGATACACCGGAGCTCGCGCATTGAATTGGATGGTGACAGCGGTGTGGTTGTAACTGATTCGACGTCGTCCCGCTTTCTTTTTAAACCCATTTCCATCCAATCGATGTGGTCGCTGTTTCAGTGTCTACACAAGGTTTTAAATTACATTTTTTTGAACGAAAGTCTTTTTGCTTTTTAAATAGAGGAAGCGTCTCGTAACTTTGGTTTGCTGCGACTTTTTTCAAAAAAATACTAAAATTTTGCCATATTGATATTATAAAACTTATTTTTTTAAGGAAGTTGCGCTCATTTCGCCGAGCGTCAAGCCGCCTAGCCCTCCTACGGTACACGTCGATTACAGCTCGTTGTGCGCCGAACACCAAAATGTTGCACAATTGTGTTCAACCGACCAGGAAAATTATTGGCTAGCTAACTACAAGACGTTCTTATCCACTGATGATTCGATTCGCGCTGAATGGTATTTTTTTTGTTCGTTACTTTTACTTTTATTTGAATAGCTTTTTGACCAGCGGTGGGTAATGACTCAGTACTCTTAATAGTCACTTAATTTTCTGTTTGATTTTTTTTTCTGGAGACTAAAAAAAATACAAAAAAGAGAGTTACTAAGCTCTTGCCCACCACTATTTATAACCATGGGTTTGAACATAATACGCTTTTTATTTGTATTTATTTAATTGTATAGGGCTTATGTGAGATGTAGGATATTGCTTGGCGTTAATTAAAATTCATGATTAAATTTTGTTGTATCTTTACTACTTTTGTTAAGCTATGATGTTATTGATACCTTTTGGTAATTTCTGGAAAAATTGTTTTAAATTTTTTAATAAGCAATTTTGTTCATTAGTTGCTGTACCAAGACTGAATATCTTTTTATTTGATTTTGTGCAGTGTTGTAACTTCGATTCAAATTGTGGTCTATATGTTCTTTAAGTCAAATGATTTTTTAATGAGATATGACAATTTTAAAGATCAGGAGCATGACTCAGCAAAATTTTTTTTACAGACATTTAAAACATGGAACATAAAATTACATTGTAAAGGAAAAATTAATTTTAAAATTTTAGGCATTTGTCAATGATGAATGACGCGGCCAAAGGGGACTTTAAGGCGAACGGCGACACCGCTACAAGCACCTTTCATTCTTGTACAATTTTTTCCGACGATTGTCATAAATGCATTTCCTCGGGTGTTGGCCAACCAGAAAATTCCGTTATTATGCAATCAATGGTTAGTAGGCAGGAAAAAGAATGTTGCATACGCTCTAATTTGAAATACATAATGCAAAGCGTCGACTTGGACAGTGTCACCAGCAAAGATATTAGGAATCGATTGACGGGAACAATAAATTATGATTTACACAACTTTAAAGAGTTTATCGACCGTGAGATGCTAGTGATTCTTGGCCAGTTGGACAGGCCTTCAAAGATTTTTGACTACCTTTACCTGGGTACGGAGTGGAACGCATCGAATTGGGACGAACTGAACCTTAACAGGTGAGAGAGAAAGATTTAGTTTTTTTTTTGTGGTTTTTGATGTTTGTGTTTATGTTATCTGATATTTGGTTTGAAGAAATTTGGCCACAAAAAGTTTTTATCTCCGTAAACATGTTTTTAAATATTCTTTTCAAATAATTAAAATTTTTGATTGAGAATTGAATTTTGTATTGCGTTTTTTTAAATTTTATATGCGAAGCAAAATATCGAAAACTAAGTTTAATCTTAATATGTTTTTTGACAGCAATTATCTGTGAATGCAAATGGCTTTATGCTAAATGTATCAAATGTTTGTGTATCGCCCATCCGTTTAAATTTTGTATAAAATCTCGTTGTTTTTTAGAGTTAAATACATTTTAAACGTGACCCAGGAAGTTGACAATTTCTTTCCCGCTCGGTTTGTGTATTTAAAGATTTGGGTCACTGACGAGGCCAGCACCGAGTTGCTCAAGCATTGGCAGAGAACTTATAATTTTATCAAGGAAGCCAGGTTTTTGTTTTTTTAACAGCCAGATTTGCCCTATTAACTTTGGTCGTTTTCTAGGGAGAAGAGAAGCGTTGTTTTAGTCCATTGCAAGAAGGGGATTAGTCGATCGTCTTCAACAGTCATTGCTTATATAATGAAAGAGTACGGTTGGTCTTTGGAAAAAAGCTTAGAGTATGTGAAGAAAAAGCGAGACTGTATAACTCCGAATGCTGGATTCATGCAACAACTCCAAACTTTTTATGGCGTCTTACAAGTGAGTTGTTTATTTGATAATATGAGTATTTTGTCTGTGATTTTTTAATGTATTTTAAGGCAAAAGCGCTGTTTGTTGATTTTTTTAATTAATTTTTTTATTATCTGAATTTTTTGCGTGTACGAATTCGTATACTCCTTCCATTTGACTTTTAATACAGTCAATACGTTTATAGTCGTAAATTATTGTTCATTCGTTTTTTAGGCAAGCAACAACAGACACAGCGCTATTTTTAATTCTATTAACAATCCAACTTTTATCAGCAGCGGTCAACTGAGGTATGGTGGCGGTGTGGAAGACACGCCAAGCGAATTGTATAATAGTAAAGACACAGGTAATTTTTGCATGTCTGGCGCCTTTGTTCAAGGAGTCGATTCTAATGGCAGAGATAGTGGAGACGGCACTAAAGGCAGAGCGGGTATTAGACACGATAGAGATTCTACAATTCCATTTTTCCAGCAACAATTGATGGTGACCCAACAGAATCGCTGAGAGCGTTGTCCGGCGACTTTTTTTTCTTTCTAAAAAGCATAATGATTCGAACGACCCGTTTGTTTTGTTTTACCTAAATAGAATCACAAATCAAATCCCAATTTTACAAATTATTGATACCATTTGCAGGTTTAGTGGTTATAACCAAATTTTTGATCGCAGAAATGAGATATTCAAAAAAATTGATAGAAAATAGTTTACTTGAGAACAAAAAGATGTTTTAGTCCACATCTTAACTCGACAATTATCCCAAGAGTTTTGCTATCAACGTCTATTGTAGTCACAATACCTTACCTGCTTTTAATTAAACACGCTCTTATTAATCAAAGTCATATATGCTATTTTTTAATTGTTTCTTTTTGAAATATGACTAATAAATAGAAGCTATCTCACTCTAAAAATTTTATTAGAAGAGCGATGAGGGTTTGAGTCGTTTTATTAAAAGAAATAGGGTATATATTATTTTATTTTAATTATTTTTGATTTGAAATTTTTGTACAAAAAGTCGTATTTATCTGTAATGTATTTATGACAAAAAAATGGAAAGCAAATGGTGTGGTCTGTTTGTGTATTTTTTTACCCTATTTTGGCAAATTTATATATTTTATTTATATTGGGTTATGAAATTCCGTATCGATCCATAGCTTTTCTTGTTCTGCTTTGGTCTTGGAGAATAAATTAGTGTATTTTTATGTGTCGACAAATGAATATTATTGTCCACTCCGTCACTAAATTCCGGTTGTCTTTTTGTTTTTGCGTCTTCAAAAATGATTATCTTTGAATTCTTTTTTTTCAAAAAAACATTTAATAGTAAAAAATGTTTTTTTTCTTTATTTAAATAATCAATTGAAACTAAATTAAAAGGAATAAGGCGAAGAAACTGCCTAGTGTTGGAGGTATATCGCTATGCAATGTTTTACCCGTGGCTATCAGTGATGACCCGTTCTTTCTTTAGTTTTATTGAAAAAAATTAAAGGTTTTCTTACCAGAAAAACTCTGCCTTAAGATTTTGTTAAGATTGGTACATATTCTTAGACTTAGACTAAAGTACAGGTTACTACCATGCTAGAATCTTATAGCTTTATTACCTAGACTCTTAAAATATCCCTTTACCTCTTTTTAGATTTTTAGTAGTTTACGGCGCTTTAAATCAAAAACAATATGTTAAGGGGAGTCAACAAAAGTGACACTCATGTTTCAAACTCAAACCGAAATTAGTACGTCGTTTTTTTGAGCCAAGAAATTGAACAGTAATAATTTAATGAGCCTCGTCGTGTCCCTCTTCTTTAATTGTGTGGCAAGTCGGCCGCCAGTTTGTCTCCGCCGTCTCATCATTGCACGATAATCCAGGCGCGTTTGCTTCAATCGCTGTTTCCTTAGAGCTATTGGCAGCATGTTTTGCCGCTTCAATATCGTTTTTAAAACGGTCCGGCTTGCTAGACAACTCAGATGCGTTTGACCTTGTCAAATTTTGGCGCTTCATCAAAACACCCAACGGATGGTCCTAAAGTCCAGCAAAATTGATGCCGGCCACTGTTCCTCGTCGAATGGGTAAGAGTGAAATACTCGTTAGGGGAATGTTAGATAAACGTCGTTGTGCGCCAAAGCTATAAAAAATTCAAAATTCTTGAGGGAGGGGGGGGGATTAAGCATTTGTGTTATTCATTAGGGTCATATAAATTCTTATCATTTCCAACCAAAGCATTAAATTTTTATACTTTAACCTCAAATAGCTTTTTTTGATTGATTTTCTAAAACAATGTGACAGCCAGATTGCAGCTAAAGCCTATATCATTCCAGGCTCATTGTAAAAAAATTGAAAGACATTGAACATAAAAAGGTCTATAAACGTCTAAAGTACTTTGCACTATTGGGATACGAAGGCGGCGCCGGGCAATGGTCCACATCAAAATCATCGGGCGCAGCAATCGAATCGGTTTATGGTAAATGCGAAAGCGGTGTGTCTCAAATCTGGGCTCAATTACTTATTGTGCCATCTGGAGGCAAGCAATCTGGCGGCGTTGTAATTTCTCTATTCGGTATTGTATAAAATTCAGAAACTTGCCTCGTGTCCTTTTTTCGCCTATTACACATACATGCGTATTGGGCAATGGAACACTAGTGCATTTCAGGTCTTATGATTAGGCTTTTTAAATGTCTGTCAAAAAGTTTTTAACTCTGAGCTTAAAATCTAATGGCTAAATCTTAAACCCAAAACATTATATAAAATATCACTTTTCCTACAAAAGCCTAAATTCAAATCTTTTAACGCTTCTACTGCAAATGACTGTAAAACCTGAAAATGTTATCGACCACAAAATAGTGACTTATACATCATTCTGAAACTTTATTATCTGTTTAACATGTAAATTGCTATCATATTTGAATTAAGGTAGTTAAATTTTATTAATTCAAAAAAGTTAATTAAGTTATCACGATAGTCCTAAGTTCATAGCGTTTTTATACTGTAGACGAGCTTCAAGCATTGTCAAATATCTTTTATTAAAAATAATTAAACGCCAGTTTAATGTTCTGGCAATCCGTAAAAGTATGAGAGACGTTATTTCAAAATAATAAATGCAAGTAAAAAAGAGCAAAGAAGAATAAATTGTAAAACCGAAAGACTTGGAAAAGCCTACAACTAAAGCTGCACAAAATAAAATTTCATAGAAACAAAAAAATATATTCACAAAAAATGTCAAAACACTAATTGGATATTAAAAATGAAAAGGCAAAATAAAGATTAAAAATACATAACAGAAAATATATCACAATTGCTGACGATTTTTTCGACTCAATAAATTCCAAATACTGGCTTTAAAAGAAGAAAAAGCAATATGACTTTGAAAAGACAAGTACATTTACTAAAATAACAACGAATATCTCCAAAAATTAAGAACCACAATAAACGTTCAGTGATGCCGGCACTCCAGACCCTTGTCATAATAGTAATTGACGAGCGTGGAAAGGCTAACTTCAAAATTGCCCAATAAGTCAGCAATGTGATCAACACAAACTTCCTCCATGCCCTCGTTGCCGTAAGCCACCGCTTTTAGGATGTCACGACGATACGGCGCCACATGAATAACAACCTTTAAATAATTTGAGCATTAAAGCTAGCGCAAGCAATAAACTTGACATTCAAAAACACTAAAAAACAAAGCGTTCCAATGGGCAAATTACGACCAGGGAATTGGATTGGTATCAAAAACGGGCACATTTATGCCAAAAAAAGTTTCGACACAAAATGTTGTTAATTTGGGATAATCGTGTAAAGACCAGAAAATTTCTAAACAAAAAATGTTTCTTAGTGTATTTTTGATAGAAATCGATTTCCCTGGTTAAGAAAAGCCTTTCAAAACAAGTTTTTAATTAGTTAAAAAATGGTCATTATTTTTTGGACAACAATATAGAAGAAATTTTACAAAAAAAAATAAAAATTTTAGTCCTAACTGGATTAGTCTACAGACCATTTATTTTTCATTCATTTTTTTGGAAAAACATGTGTGCCATCTAATTTTTGTTTTATTCTTTAAGTAAACTTGAAAAACGTTCACAGAATTAGCATAAGTTAAATATTAATCGTTTATTGTAATTTTTGAATTGAAGGAAAATTCAAACTATTAAGTCTAAGAAAAATATTGAAATCAAAAAAGTTCTATTCAAACTTTAAAAAGTTGGCAGGAAATGAAATTGTGGTGCTTCTTTAATGTCTTTTCATAAGATTGCCGCAGGTTGTTGCTCATATTTTCGGTTCGTTGGCGGTGAGTCGGACACAACGTTTGATAGTCTTTGACCAATAGCTTCAGTAACTCAAGCAAGAATTCCAAACCTCTAAAATATTTTAAAGAAATTTTCTGTAAATTATGAATAAAACTTATTTTCAACCGTATTAATAAAATCTTTAATTTAAGAATTTAAGAAAACCTTTTAAGCCACAAAAGTCCTTCAGTAGCAGTGCCTAATCGGCCACTGTTTTCCGCCAAATCATGATCAATCAAGTCCTGAAGATATTTTAAGCTTTCTTTGTCTGTTTCAAATTTGGCTTTAAGTTTGAGAACATTGCCGTTAATGTCGCTTTTAACCGGCGTAAAGGCTTTGCCAAGAAAACCTAAAAAAAGTAATTAACAATAAGCATTATTCATAATAAATAAAAACAAACCAACAAATTCGGCTAAGCCAAAACACGCCGAAATGAATTGCTCAGTTGGAATACGGCCTTCCTCGTCTAAATCCGGAAACAACCTTTCGGGATGAGAAAAGTAAGTTTCCTTCAAGCAAATCGAATTTTTAGAAGACATTATCTAGAAATTAACGTTTGAAAATTCAAAAATTGT
The DNA here is from genome assembly GCA_035044305.1 of Drosophila nigritarsus. Lineage (NCBI taxonomy): Eukaryota > Metazoa > Arthropoda > Insecta > Diptera > Drosophilidae > Drosophila > Drosophila nigritarsus. The sequence goes on along the minus strand of JAWNMF010000520.1, from coordinate 15,069 downwards.
ACAATAAATAAACATAATACGAATTATACTTATTTATTGTTCAATTTTTGTATAAAAAAAATAAATGAGCACAAAAAAAAATTTCAAAAACTTTGGTAACATAGAAAAAGTATTATACAATCGCGTTTGTATAATACTTTTTTTATGCTAACGCAAGCCACCTTTTTATAATTCACATTTGCAAACCTGAATTATAAAAAGATGGCACAATTAAAAGCTAAATTACAAGAATGTATGTACATGTTTTTTGATAAAACAATTTTTGTAATATAAAACGTCAAAAAAATTTTGGCGTAGAGACCTTTTGTCCAATTTTATGCGACTCGGCTGCTGATTGGTCGTTCATTTTTGGCAGGAAATTAACATTATTTTGTGGCTTTTTGCATCATTTTTAAATTAAATTCTGACTTGAATAAACTTTAGTTAACCACAAACTTTAAAGGACGCAACATTGCAATTTCAGAATATTTTTCAATTTTTTCAACGTTAGCCAATGAGCGGCCGAGTCGCATAAAATTTGACAAACAGGCAAATTTAATAATGTTTTAAATTTGAGCTGGTCCCAAAACGATTCATGAAGTACAGTGAACAAAATGAAAATTCGTTGCATAAATTTTTTTGGCATAAATCATAAAGAGGTTGGAGTTATGGTTCGTAAGTTTTGATAAGTTTCTGATTGAATGGCGTGTAAAAGCTAAGGGATCAGCTAAAATTTCTAAACAAAAAATGCAAATCCGCGGGCTTTCCTTAAAAGTTAATTTTTGGCAATTTTTACATAATTTTTTTTAACTTTTGTTTATACTTAATCCTTGTAAATTATATTATTATCCCTTACGTTTTTTTTTAAATTTTTTTTATAACTTTTTTACATATAAAAAATATCCGAAATTTGTGTGGTTGAATACCGGCATTTAAGGTTCTTATTTTCATATTAATGTTTTGCAGATTTTTTCTATTTTATTTACGATTTATGTTGGACTTTTTACAAGTTTTATTCATTTTATTTAATGAAATCTTTTTTAGACAATCTCTCTTAAAGATGATTGGTGCCCGCCTTGCTGCTGCCCCAAACTTTGCTCGTGTCATCCGTTCATCTGATTTTCTGATGCGCGGCTCCACAGCCCTTGCCTTGCGCGCCCTTCAAACAACTGCCGTCCGCCATGACATTGACAGTGCCGCCAAATACATCGGCGCCGGTGCCGCTACCGTCGGAGTTGCTGGCTCAGGAGCCGGTATTGGAAACGTTTTTGGTGCTCTCGTCATCGGGTATGCCCGCAATCCCTCCCTGAAACAGCAACTCTTTTCATACGCCATCCTGGGATTCGCTCTTTCCGAAGCCATGGGACTTTTTTGTCTTACTATGGGCTTTATGATCTTGTTTGCTCTGTAAGCAGTTTATCATTATATGTAGGCTTATTTGCGTTTTGTTTTTAATTTTAAGATTGCTAATGACACAATAAATTTTTTGCCAAATTTGTTGTTGTAGCATTTTTAAATTTATAGTATGATGCTGGTATAAGCGAAATTCACAATTTGCAATGTTTTATTTTTAGTTTGTATATCTAACTCGATTTTAATATAACTTGGCTTACGACGGATTAAAGCCTCTTTTTGGAACATTAAGGAAGTTAAACGAACCAGTAGAATTGACCGGCCGGCTCTAAATCGCACTTTTTTATGTTCGTTGAATTTTACTAGCCAATATTAGTGTTTTCTTTGATGAATGGCAAGAATGGACACGTTTCTTTAATTAAAGCTGCTAGCAACTTAGCTTACAAAGCTAGAATATAATGAACCGACCAATAAAGTTATGAACTAAAATAACGGGAAAATTATTTCATTAAAATTTATTCGCCTAATCCAGCGGAATTTGATTTTAGCATTGTCAATTGCTAGCAATTTAATTCTGGGCATACCGACAAAAAATGAAAAACCGGCAGGAAATTTTCAAATTATTAGATTTTAGTTCAATGACATTACTCTCCATATACTCTGTTCATTTCGTTTTTCTTTTTTGTGAGTTTTTTTGAATTTACACGTCCTACAACGATTGTTTTCTGTTGAAAATTTAAAATTTTTGGAAAATTGTTTTTTTAGGCAAAATTTTAATTAGGACAAATTAAGACAATAAAAATTCTTGCCATGAAAATTGGTGCAGAAAAATTTAAAGTTCTTCAAAATTAAAAATTTTTACTTTTTGCCATTTCGTTCTTTTTGCAAATTTTTCCACGATACTACAAACCAATTTTTGCTAATATGACACGATATCAGAAATAAGGACTATTTAATTTCATGCCAGCAAATCGAAGTTTGGATGTTTTACGAACCAATGTGATATTTTGAATATAGTGATTGATTTGCCATTAAAATTTAGCACTTATTTTATAAGGATGGTTAAATGGTAACAGTTAAGTCCGTAAGTCACTAGTTGTAATTTGAGTGAGAAGTCGTTTGGTGTCATGTGACTGCTTGCCATGCGGTGAATTTTTTGCGCTATTTCCAGGTAATAATATTTCGCTTAAATACGTTTATCCAACTGTCCAAATGATAAATTGTAAAAAAATGCATTGGTCAGACCCGTAAAAGCGCCATAGTCTTAGGCGCTTTATTTTTGCAAAATTGACAATAAGTCGGTAAATTATAAACCAATAAGTTGAAAATAGTTTTGTGCATAGGCTAAATTATGTGAAGAATTCATTTGTGATAATGGTTTCACCCAAAATTGTCACAGAAAGCCAAACTACGAAAAAAATGGGGTGGCCGTAAATATTTGTCCGGCAGTGTAGCTGTATGGAATATATGTTTTAGTTAATTTTAATTTCGTAACAGAGTGGCTGCAAAAGAGAAAAAAGAAGAATATAAAAAGATCTAAACTTTTAAACTTTTTTAAACTTAAATATTTGGTGTTAGATTGGTCCCGCAAGCGTTTAAAGCACTGTTGAAATCCATTATTTAAAAAATTTAAAAAAAAATTCCGCTGAAAATTGTTGGCCAAAATTTATATCAAATGTGCGAAAACGGAAAGTGCTTTTTTGCGTTGAGAAGTATGATTCATTTTCAAATCTTCTTGTTTTAACAATAAAATATTTAAATTAAATTTTGTTTGAATGAATTTTATCAGCAATGCTGATGGCATAGAATGGAGCTTGTTGAACATATTAAAGTAGTTTCGGCTTTTTAACGATCAATAAAAAGTGGAACAAAAGCCGTAGGGCTTTACCTTCAAAAATATTTCAGGGTTACGGTAATTAGTTTAATGTTCAAACGGCTATAATAGCCTGCTGTAGATTGCTTTTTGAAGAAGCAAATTGTTTGAAGTAGGTTTTAAAAAAATAAATTTAATTTTTTTTTTTTTTAATATTTCACCGTTTATTTTTAACACATTAATTTATCTCATAATTATGCCTCATGCCAGCATTCTGTTTCTTTTTTTGACTTTAGCTGACTACGGCTTAATTGCTAGTAATATTTATGATTATAAATTCCTCGAGTGATGTTTTGTTTGTCATACAAACTTTGGAGGAATGCAGGTAATCAAAGTCTCTTCATTAAACCCAAGTAAACAACAAACCAATAGTCTTGGCAGACTGAAAAGTTGATATGTAATTCAAACACATGTTCCGATTTTGCTTACTTTTATTTTCACCCCTCTTCGTTGTTTGCTTTAATTATTTTGATTTTAAGCTGTTCAAAAAACTGGTTTTGCAATAACAAAACATAATATCAATCTTGTATGTTTTGTTTTTCTCTCACATTGTGGTGAAAAATCAAAAAAGTTAAAAAAAGCTGCGTTTTTCGGCAGAAAAAGTGTTAAAGTTGAAATTAAAATTAAAAACTTCACTTGTTTAATTTCCTAGTTTTATTGAAAGGCCGAAAATAGTTCGGGGAAAGATGCAGCAAACGCAGTTCCGCGGTGTCAGCGCCCAGAAGGTAATCGACAAATTCAATAATCAGGCCAAGAAGACGGAGGAGGATTTGAAAAAGTAAAATTTTCATTTGATTATTTTCGACTTTAATTAATAATTAAACTTTCATTTAAGTGCAAAATGAGTCTATGTAATTTTATATATATTGCTTATATTTACTTGGAAACTAACAAAACATAATTTACATCGGCCCTAAAACTACCTCCCTGATTACAAAATTATGGTCAAATAAGTCTGAAAATTATTGTAGAAGCCCACACTAAAAAGTTTTGTCTGGACTTATTTGGATTCAAATGAAAGCTCTGCTCAAAGCCATAAATTTAGAAATCCATTCTCAGACACATACGCACCGCCGGAATTCAACAAACAGGCCCGAGACTATGGCAGGCCGGAAGTTGGCTCCAAGACTGAAGCTAGAGCGCGACGCGCCGGCGACTACGTGATGCGCGAAATTATTTTTTTGTGCGAAATTATATTCAAAAATGCTGAAGGCGAGCCGCCGGATTGTTCCATTAAGTTTGGCAAACTCTTTCACATCTATTCTTTTTATTCGGACAAGGTGGGTCAAGTTTTCTAGAAATTCAAAATTGTGATAATGTTAGCTATTCGGCACCCTCAATTAACCAGAGACAATTATAGTTCATTATATTTATTGTAGAAGGCTTGGCAAACATACAAAATTTTTACATGTATTTTAAACGTGTTTGCATAAGCTTGCAGACCTGTATTTTATAATAGACAAGCCCTTCCCCTATTCTTCGATTCAGAATTTTGCTTTATGTTCTATTCTTATCTTAATTTATAAGCTTATTTTCACAAACAAACATGTCAACGTTGAGTAAGACATGGAGTACAGAATAAGTAAAAAAAAAGAATGAAGTAACAGCGCAAATATCATTTTATTGTTTTTTTACACTAAAGTAAGTTTAACTTTTTGTTCTCCTCAAAAAAATTTAAAAACAAGAAGTTTTTAGTTTTCCACTACTTCGTTGCAAGACAACATTTTTTATAAATTTTTTTTTCATTTTTTTTCTGAACTTCAACAATCAGAATTTTTGGCATTGTGCAAATTTTGATCAACTATTCTAGCAAGATTGTGTTTAATACTAAATTTCAGGACCATCCTTGCGTGGACTGACACTTGTGTTATTTTTTAAGATGCAGTATTGATCCTTATTTATTTTGCGTCATCTTTTAACTGCCAATGCTATCTTTAATAATATTTTCACTTCAAAATTTTTATTGTCTAGTATCTTGTCCTCCATCATCGCGTTACCTTTGGGAATATTATTTTTGGCCATTTGTACTCTCTTTTATTTATGCCTACAACCTATTTATAGTACCTAAACGAATTATGTGCGTCTCAGACACTATACATAATTTTGAAATCTTTTGCTAAATTTTCAGCGATCTGATAGATAAATTTTTCTAACATCAGAACATTATATATATTTCACTTATTTTTGTTAAGGCAATAAATGTTTATCCAAATTTCTGAATATTGTTGGTATCACATTGTAACATTAGGAGACTGGTTATCGTCGAATGTTTCAGCCCAACCTTTAATTCCTATAACTGAGTATGTCTAATCATAATTTTATGATATTTAAACACTGTTACTTTGCTTCACTAGCGTTTAGCTTCACAGCGTGATAATTACATTCTTATCAAACAAGCTTCAGTATGCTTTTAACTGGATGTATGCATAACGCCTAATTAATAAGGCTTAATTCAAATTAAACCTAAAACAATAGAATCTATGCAGGGATTGTTATGATTTGTTTATACCGTCAATTTCCCTAATTTGATTGAAATTTAGCTGGTCGGAATGCTGATTCGAGCCAGAAAGTATGGTCTCGTCTCTTTTGAAGGGGAAATGCTCTACCAGAGACAAGATGACAATAAGGAAGTGCGCTTGTTGGAGAACATGGAAGAAATCCGCAAGCGTGTACAGTATTCAGGCGATCCCGTCAAATGTATTTCGATTGCCAAAAAATAAAGTTAATTATTTTACAGTAGAATTTCATGCAATAATATTGGTATTAAAAAACATCAGACTCTTTACAACTATTTTTTGCGGTTTTCCATCTGCGGTAAATAAAAGGCAAGTCTCGAAAATCCCATTTATATGTCTAGGTCTACAAGGTTTTAAAAAAGCCAACTGTAGAGTTAATTTAATATCGTCTTAAAATTATGAAAAAAAGAAAAGAACTCAATAAAACTCATACTATAGATACATTAAATTTTTGGGTTCAAAATTTCGATGCAAAACGGAATAAAAAGGGTTCGACGTGGTCGTAGCATAAATAAAAGGTATTCGACTCTCCAGCAATAAAAATAAATAAACCGATTATTTACTTTAAATTTCGTTAAAAATGCCAAGGTAAATATAGTTTTATTGTTCTAGAAAAATATAGAAAAAAATTTCAATAATATTGTAATTTGTGTATCTTTAGAGTCTTTGATGAGCGCCCACTCCATTTTATTTTAAATAAAACACAGTGCAAAATAAAAAAAATTCCAATCATATCGAAAATAAAGCTTCAAGAACAGTGTTTTAATATGCATTGACCATGTCAGCGGCTTTTTTTTAGTCTTTCCTGTCATTCTCAAGGGCAATAGACAATTACAACGTTGTAATTAATAAAATTTTATTACAGTTTATAGTTGTTAATTAACAATTCTAAAAAAAGTATTCAACTTTTCAATACACTTCAAGAAAAACCTAAATTTTTTTATTTATAATTGAAATTCCCTTTTGAATCAGATAACAACAATTGCCGAGAACAAGATGACACAAAAAACAAAACCAAATATTTAACAGCTAACAATGACCGCAAGCAATATTTTCAAAAAATGGTAAATCGCAAAATTGAACACGCAAAACGCAATAGTCCCTTTGTTATAAATCGCAACTGCATTCAACCCAAAATTCTACAAAAGTCACCAGATGTACATAAATTGTAGGGCAACACAACGTTTTAAAAAAAAACAATACAAGCCATTGTTTGAATAATAAACAATATTTTTCAAAAATTAAGCTGTTAATTTTTTTTTTTTTGGTATTTCAAATGTGCACTCTCGTTCTCAAAACAATATTTTTGTTCTCTAATGATGGTGACGAAGGTAGTCGGGGTCGTAGTTGTTTGCGTAGGGGTCGATCAATCCCGACATGCTGTGCAAGGTCTCGTAGAACATCTCCCGATAAAAGTATTCGTACCTAAACAAACAAAAAGCTTTGCATTAAACAAAGTGCAATTTCACTCGCCTCATTTGTAAAAATAATGATTTTCAGCCTTTATGTCTTTAAAACAGAAATTATTGTAAAAACCAACAAACATTGCGCAAAAAATATTTAAAGCTATACCAGCTAAATTCAACAGGCCTATACAAACAGGAAACAGAAGAAAGAGTTTGCTACCTTAAGCGATTCAATCTGCAGCGTTCCTATAATTTAAAGCTTCGGCTTTTTTATTCAAAAAATAAAATCTCATTCTTTCAGTTAGTTGGCAAAGGAAACATTAAAATTTAACAGAATTCAGCAAAAATAAAAGAAAATAATAAAAAAATTAAAACAGGAGGGAAGGAGTCTGCTCAAACGCAACTAATAGGGAAAGAATAATTAGACTGCCAGAGGCAAAAACAATGTAAAAAATACCATTTTTCTGGCAACAGTTGAGTCGGCTTCGTAATAAACAACCCTTGTATCGGGTCTCTCTCCGTAAAACCGTAAGATTTTAAGCTCTTTAAAACCTAAAAACAATGCTTTTACTTCCACACTTCGGCAGACAAATAAAAATAAAACACAGACAAGCAGGCAATGGGCATAGATTATGTTCAGTCTTTTTTAAAAGGGTATTATGTCCCAGAGTCTTTAGGGCGGTTCACATGCAAATAGCAAAAAAAATATATTAAAAAACCTCAAGTTTCATCACATCGATATAATGTTTCGTGTCGTTTGGATTTATGTACAGCTCGCCGACTTCATGCTCTCGAATCCGTTGAAAAGATTTCAAGCGTGGATAAAACTTCTCCGTAATACTACATAAAAATAGTCAAATAAAGTAATATAGTTTTTCTAAGAAAAAGTGCTTCATTTGAATGCAGTTATCAATTAAAAAAATAGCTAACCCAAATAAGGTTTATAAAAAACCATTGAAATTTGATTGCATTCACTTACTAATTCCTAAAGTTTGTCCAGTGAGCTTCATCGCCCATAGCAAACCACGACTCCATTACGTCGCCGGAATGCCATTCGTAAAAGTCGAAGTCTATCTTCTCGATGTCTTCCACAATTGTATCCGCATCGATTTCATCCTTGCAATCGTAAGCAAGAATATAGGAGTGTCTCCTGCAAATAAATATATTCCATAAAGTCAATGCTAAATTTTAATTCGGTTTAATGACTTTGCTATCAATGGCTCATAAACCCTCCATTGCCAATATCATTATTTCAGTATGGCAAAAAAAATGGTTTACCAAAACTAGAGAGTTCAAGGGGGCATTACTCACTGCTAAATAGGAGACATATAATTTAAGTATTGTTTAATACAGATTTACTCCATAAAATAAAGGAATCCTTATGAAACTAAATAAAGTCTTTATCCCATTAAAATATATTATCTATTCATTCAGACCCATCAATTTTCTTACATTAAAAAAATTAAACAAACTTCATGTCTTTAAGAAAATCTTTGTACGAACGCGAAATCACCCGTAAATATTCCTCGTCGCAAACATTTATTTCATCAGTCTAAAAATTGCAATTACAATTAAATTATACTTTGTTTACACGTTAATTAAAATTCATATTAATATCCTTTAATTTAGGAGTTTGAGCAATTAGAAATGATGGTTAGGGCGCTTAAAATTAAGTCTCAAATATTTTTAGGGGCAAAAACATCATAAAATTTTCATATTCCAAACAGTAATGAAAATGAGCATTTAAAACTCAAATAGCCTAACCTATAATTGTATTTTTTTAAACTAAAATAAAACATACATTTCCACGCTTTTGAATCGTCTCCAGGCACTTTTCCACTGGCGTGTCCAAATAAATGACAAGATGTGGATAAAGTATCAATGGTGAAAGCGACAATTTGCGCACATAGTAGTAGTGTTTAAAATCTAAAATGCTTTAATTATATTTGTACACGTTCTAACTTAAGGTCATAATTTGGCATTTTTCAAATTTCCATTTCCAAAATTTATTACAATTTCACAATTTAATTTTTTACGACTTTCTTATAAATGTCGTTTGCCAAAACGTTTGCTATCATTTGATTATTTGAAAAAAATTTATATTCGTTACACTCTTGGTATGGAACTTAAAAGCTAACAAATTTTAAAATTTAAAAAACTGTAATTGCCTTTTAAATTGTAAAAATTTAAGAAATACTAAAAAGAAAAAAAATACTCACATTCGGAACCAATGTAGTTCTTGGCGCGCATAGCATTTGTAAAAACAAAATCGCTGTGAACAGAGCGTTCCAGAACAACCCCTTGTCCTAAAATATTTGATAATAACCAAAACAAACCAAGAAAAATAAAACAAAGCCAACCAGTGTTTGTAATATGTATCAATGCATTCATATATTGTTCATGACGACAGAAATAAAGACGATCCTGCATTACAGCCGACATATCGTCGTGGGGATTCTTGTAGTACATTTTAATGTCCGGAAAACGGAATCGTTTTGGAAACTAAACACGATAATTGAATAAGCCAGTTTACAAAAAGTAAAATTATAAAACAAAAATAAAGTCCTGAAATTAAAAAAACTAGATAAAAAAGTATATACGTAGGTGAGAGAGTTTTGACAGATCTGATGCCAACAATTAGCTAAAACAAATAAGTTTCATTTGCCCTAGCTAAACTTCAAAATAAAAGTAACTTTTGAGCAAAATCAGAAGGAACAAACGCAAAAATTTCGCGCATTATCGCCAATTGGCTACAAAATTTTGTTCGGTCAGATAATTAAGGTAAAATCGCAAAACAAAAATATAAGTCAAAAAACGCTATTCGTTAAAAACAAAAAAATTTAAAAACAAATATACATAAAGCAGAATAATTTGTCTTAAGGGTGATATGTTTAACCAAAAATCTGTACTATATTAAAGCCAGGTCCACATTTTAAACAAAAAAGGAAAAACTGCATTCGCCTAAAAATAAACCATACGAAGATAAAAGTAAAAATTGAAACGATCAAATGACACACAATTTTGAGGAGATCTTACCAAATGGTAAAAATCGCGCAAATCATTGCCATAACGATCTACAAGAACATCTTCCATCTTGAATGAAGGCATGAAGTGAAAGCCAAGAATGTCTGCAACTTCTTTGCCAACTTCCGTCTAAATTCAAAACGTATGAATCCGTAAAAATTACAGGTTTAAAAATACTTTTCTAGAGCCAATGTTTCCCTCCAAGACAATCAGCTTTGAATTTTGGTGAAATCGCTTAGTCGTTCGATCATAAATGGCGTGATTCCAATAGTAACTAAAACACAATTTTATAGAAAACTTAGCGCCTCTAAATTTCAAAGAAAGATTTGCGCAAAATTTAAAGAGAGAACAGTGTAAAAGTAATCAATTTAACTTTTTTCCTCCATGTTTTTTTTCATCATGCACAGACTTTCTAACATACCCATTTTCTCTGTAGTCCCATGGCTCTGGGTAGTTGTTGGGCAGCATCAACAAAGCTTTATTTACAATAGTACGGCGTTGTTCAGCGTTAACGCATGCTCGGGTGAGTGAAGGATTAGCGCCGCCAAAAGGAATGCAGCGCAAAACTTTTGACACAGCGCAAGACATACCTAAATTATACGCTTTACGAAAAAATGAAAAGCAATTGTCAAACATCAGCAAGATCGACTGTAACGAGCCAAACATTAAGCTGACAAAACAATCAAAAGGTTATATTCAAAAGTTAAATCGACAAAAAATAATTTAAATTACAATGTACTCAGTTGTACACCACGAACAGTTTAAATGCAATTTTTTTTTTTACAAAAATCATTGCTAATATAAGCGCTCTTCATAAATAAGTCTACAAGTCCGAGAAGTTTGTCTGAGTTTGAAAATTCGTTTAAAAAATGAAAAAAAAAATTAAGGCACAATGCCAGAAAAAAATTTGAAATTATTTTCAATTAGCCTTGTCATTTGCAGTGTGCAAAAGCAGAGCATTTCTTAATATATTTATATATATATATATATATATATAAATTAAATCAAAATTTTTCTAAATTGTAGTTTTAATTTTAATACCAAACTAGTTATGTTTACTAAAAGCATTATAATTCGAAAAATTTGAAATAATTACTTCCAAATAGGTTTTGATGCTTCTATTGAAACAATCCATATTCTTCGTTGACATCGAAGGCAATTATGATCAAATTTGATATATCTGTTTTTGCGGTGCCATTTACAATTTATGACTTTTCTGATTCATGGAGTTAGCTCTGGATGATTTTACAGACTAGAATTGCGTCAGGTTTATAGAGCCATCAGGAGTCATTTAAGCCGTTTTGTTGTCAATTGGGACCGATCGCTATTACATTTTCAAGTAGTTACTGCGTTTATAGGCTTGTGTTTTCGAGCAGTTTGACGGAAAATGCCCTTGACAAAATTTTGTCAATTACATATTCAGCAAATAGCTACAATGCAAATTTTTTTACCTCTTTTTTTAGCATCCTTATTTATTTATTGTAATCCCAACACAATAACATTTTTGAAGCGGCGTAGCTGTTGTCTACGTATTTAATAAAGTATTTGCATATTCATTTGCGTATATTCATTGTGTTTTTAAGAAGAAATGAAAAAATACATTTAAATAAACTTTATGAGTAAATTTAATTTGAAAAAAATTACCATAATGGGGGGGGGGGGGGGGGGGGTGGTAAATAAAAAATTTATCAGCAAAATATTCAATTTGATTTTTGTTATTTTAGCTTTGACTTTTTTTAGATATTTAGAATGCAATGTTAAAACTCACGTAGAAGTACTCACAAAGAAGTACTTGTGCTAAATGGGTTTTGGACGGAACGCTTTTTATACGTGTTCGTATTTTATGTTTTAGATTTCTGTTGAAATTTACTTTGGATTTAACAAATTTCAGCTTAAACTTATTTGATCTGTATCTAAGAGTAGGTAACGTATGTAAACTAAAATCACAAATTTAACATAAAATTTGGTTAAAAACTTTTGTTTTAAAATATTTTAAAATTTTAGTGCCAAAAAATTTGTTTTTGGCACTTTTTGAGAGCATTTTGTGTAGCTTTGAATCGATATTTTGCAAAAAGTGAATATATGGTTTTAAAGTTCGCAATGAGGTAAACATTTTCAAAAAAAAATTTTATTATATTTATTTATAATCATTTTAAAAAGCCTCAAAGTTGGGTCCTTTTTTTTGCACACCCTGTACATACATAGGGAGTTGAGTCCACAATAAGCGTTTGCGATTTGTTAACTAAAAAATTCAGGTTGCGCGTAATATTTTTCATTAACTAAGGATTACGTCTGAAAAATATTTATCTATAGGATTGTGTCTGACTACCTGTGAAACGAGGTGTTACGTTGATTTATAAAGAGCTAGAGCGTTTGTCTTACAGATTGTAAATTTTGCTCAAACCATTTGCAATTGTTGAATAGATGAAATTTTCAGAGATTGTCCGGTTAATTTGAAATAGTTTGAACAATGTCCAACGTATTACTAATCACCCCTCCAGTTTAAACCAAACTATCACTGTACCATTCTTTCGCTGTACCATTGCATTTTTAAATGTAAACATAATGCCAATATATTTGTGAACTTTCTTTGACTTGGTTTACGATTTTTTAGTTAAAATCTAAAAAAGTTTGTCAGAAAGCCTGTGATTTTCTTAATATAAGTTAGAAATACACATCAATGTTATAGTCAATTTAAAAACATATGGGGCCGAAAAGCTGGACCAATTTTGTATGGAATTATTTGCCAACTTTATATTCAGATGATTTCCTTTGAAAAAATTAAAATTTGTTTGTTATTGTATTTGCTTCTACAAATTTGCAGAAACCAGACTATGATGTTCTTCAATTCTTTACTTTACGATTGTTCCTCTCATTCAAAATTGGAAAATGCATTTTTACATAGTTGTCCAAGTTTTTTTTCTTTTTTTTAAATTTGAAAAAAAGTTAAAATAAAGAAAGAGTAAAAATAGCTATGCCTATGAACTGGCTTTTTTTGGCAAAGCCATATGAAGGAGTGGAAAATTCGAAGCGCTTTATATTGAAATTAAGAATGTGTAGTTACTCCAAAAAAAAAGAGAAAGAAGGGAAGATGGATAAATTTAAGATTCCTTGTACGTTTATATAAGATACATTTATTTCGATTTTTGCTTCGTCTTTTGCTTGCATTTGAAAGATGTAGAAGATCCCCGTGGGGGGTGAACAAAAATATTATAAAAAATAACAATGCAAATAAATGATGTTGAAAATTGTAAGAACAAAAAAGTAACCATCGAGAGTATGTGATAAAGTAAAAAAAGAGAGGAGGGGGGAGAGGAAGAGTCAAAAAGCAACAAAGTTTTATGGTATAGTGTTTTCTTAAATGATGCCTATAAATAGAACGTTTATATATTTGTTTGGTTATAAATAAGCTGCTTATATATTGCTTTTATTGCTTTGTATTGCTTTCTTATAATTTCAAATTTTTAGTCTGTTTAAATGTTTTGTTAAAAAGTTGTTAAAGGGGAACGCTTATTGACTTTGGTTATGAGTATTTTAATTGTAAGACTGAGTTTTAATCAATGCAAAATCCTTAATTGGTGAAAGAATTCGTAAAAAGTAGGAAGAGTTGTTATATGGCCACTAATTCTTAGAAAATATTCCGTACTCTAATTATGTTTAATTCTATTATTAGTTATGAATAAAAAATTGGTACAACCCATTCACATTCATTTACGATATGCATTTTAAAAATTATTAATAGAACCTATTTTTCAATCGGATAGAACCCTAGATGCCCAGCATAAACCTTTTTTAGCATATAATTGTATTGAAGACGTTTTGAAAATACAGATTAGGGCTCAATTAAGAAATTAAGCCAACAATTATTTTAAGTACAAATTATAAGATTTAAAAAGTCTTTAATGAGATAAAGTGGTTTCGTATAATCAAATTCAGAATTTTTATAAGACGTTATGAAAATTAAGGTTTGTGCTGGGAGAAATTAAATTGTTTAGTTAATGGCACATGCTTTTTCATTAATGCTTTTTTATGATTTGCGATCGCTTTTGGCATTTCTTAATTTAAATAATTTGAATACATTAATAATAAACATGTCAAATTTAATTGGTTTATCAGAAAATTAGTTAAGCTCAGTATTATCTAAACAGTTTAATCTTTTTCCTTATCGCTGTGTTATTTAATTTAACCCTTTAGCGTATTTAAATTTTGTATTATAAATATTTTGAACTAATTAAATATTTAAAAAATTGAATTAGCTCAAACATGAACTTTCTTTCCTTTTGATTTCTTATATTTTACTTAAATAAATTTGTTTCTTACGTCGCCGCAAATTGAAAAAAAAAGTGCGCAAAGAATCAATTATAAATGTGTGGTTAAAGAAATTTAAAATTTGTATGCTATTCGAGCCTTCTTCCCTTCTAAATATGCTTTACTGCGTATATAATCTGCAAAAGGCATTTGGATATGCCGGAGGGCGACGAGAGAAAAAACACAAAAAATTGGCGGGAGAACAACAAAGTTATTTAATGAAGGAAGACAAAGAAAACAGCAAAGAGATAGAAAACAAATTTTACCGCAAGAAATTGTTGTTTTTATTTTTATTTTTTTTTTGAATAAATGCTGGAAATATTCTATAGAGATTTGAGCAGCGGTCGGCGCAAACAATATTGTGTACATTTTCATCCCTTTGTTATAATGACTGGAATTCGGCTGGCTTTACGTCTTGTACAGTTGACGTCTTATTTTTGTTTTTTTTTGTCAGCCAAAAGGCATTTTAGAAGTCCCTCTGCCTGCCTTACCGTTAGTCGGTAGTAGTAGGCCGAAGATATAAACATAATTATTAAAGAATTTGTTTAGAACGAGGTTGTTATGAAAGTAAAACAGAAGAAGATTAAAAGAGTTATAAAGTCAAGAGTTA
>JAWNMF010000518.1:0-12713 GCA_035044305.1 Drosophila nigritarsus | reverse complement strand
TTGTGGCATTCCTCCATTGCCTTCTTCGCATGTAGATGGAAGACAAAAGCCACATGGCAATTGATAGACGCTCACCAGCTCACCGGCTAGCTAGCTCGCCAGCTCGCCAGCTCACAGCTTGCTCGCGGTTGAAATGTAAACAAACCCATAAGTGTTCGATGAATGGATGCTTGAAGCAACCTGCTGATTGGCTCTCAACTCAAATCGAAGCCATGCCCTCCGGCGGCTCATTCAAGCTGTGATTCAAAGTGTTTTTATTTTGTCAATTTATCGATTTAATTGGCCTGCGCCGGCAATACAATTAGCCAGTCTCACGCAAATGCGTTTGTATTCCCAATGAGTGAAGATCAGCACAAACTGCATGCAAACTTATCCAAATAGACAAAAGCACACAATCGCAATGAAGACGCTACAAGTCAATTATGAGCGCGCCCTTACAGTGGTTGCTATAAATATGTGCGCCTATAAATAGGTAAATATTTATACCTTTCTTCGTAAAGATGTTGCTTAATAAATGTGTGTTCGTTGTCCTCCTTTTTGTTTGTTTCATAAATAAATACATATTATTTACAAGTCTGCCCGTAAAGTGGTTTCTATAAATATGTGCATCTATACTTAGATATATATGTTTGTATTTTCATTCCTTAGTAAATACATGTATTCCTTGTCTTACTTGTTTCTCTGTGTAAATTACTATAATTACATATCATTTTTATATACCTCTATCTGTATGTTTTGATTTGACACGTAGGGCGTTCAAAGATATAGTCGTACCTTGGGTGTACGTGTTTTAAACGATAAACAGCAAATATGATTATGATACAATATGTTAGAGCATACACGAGCTTATGTTAATCAATTTTGGGTGGTCTCGTCGTCGGGCTAATTGCTGGAAAGCATCCCAAAAACTGACAGCGCAATTGCGCAATTATAATTATTGTTATGACTTTGAAAACACTCGAATTGAATATGGCGTGCAGAGTAGAGCGAACATATCTATATATCTAAATCTGTATGTATATGTGTATGGACGCATTTGGATTAATAAGCCCATCAAGTGTGGTTAACGATCGAGACGTGCAATGTTTCTGATTCGCAGCCTGTTCAGCTTAGGTTCAGGGAGCGGAAATTGTTGCATGGTATTCCCGATATTATATGCTATTTGACATTGTCGAAGACGAGTGCTTTTATTGAAAACAAAACTAGTTATGCGCTTAGCATTGAGCCTGAAGTGCCGGCAACTACATGTTTACCGAGATATTGGCAAAAACACCAGCAAATGCGACACAGAAAGAAAGAAACACAAACTTGTGGGCAGCTCTCTCATTTGAATCGTCAGCCAGGCATCCAAGGCCTATAATATTGAAGATCATAATACGTCGGATGCCAAATAAAGCGCACCTTGAGTCCCTCTGCCTGCTGTGTTCCCAAACAGATGTTCAGCTTTGTCGTACTTATCAAGAGTCACAGTTCGCACTCAAAACAAACAAACGCACATAAGTCAACTCGAATAATATTTATAAAATATTTAAAGATAACTGTAGACGCGCTCACTTTATCGAAAACGCGTAAAGGTGAAGGTTTAAACGATTAACGTATTTTCATTTAATTATTTCTGCGCGCTTGCTAGCTTGTTTATTTAACCGCTGCCGAACTTCTTGGATAGCGAATTCGCTGTGTTGAAAATTATGGTAATTTACATTCAAAGTAACCGTGTATCCCTACATATGTTAAGTTCCTCAATAATGCGTACCAATTATGTTAAGCAACAGAATTATGTTAAGCAACAGAATTATGTTAAGCAACTGAATAAACATTGCTTGAGTACACAACGACGGTGGCACTTGGTTTTAATTATCTTATCCAGGCATTCCCTGACGCGGGAAAACTTCGCTCCAACACGCTGAAACTGAGAAAAAGTTTTTAGCCAATTCGCTAAATCTGTTAAGTGTTAAAGTTAAATGGGAATGAGTAAATTTACATGGTTTTTTATTGGCTCTTAATTTGCAGTTTCAGAAAATCCTAAATGGAATTCGAAACTAGGTTGGTGTATAAACTAAATTTCCCTCACGCTAAAAAGTTGCGGCATACTTTGAGGGGCATACTGCTGTCGAGGTGATAGCCGTAGCTCGGCCATATCCTTGTGGATTTTCGAAGGACAAGGTACGTTAGAATCGCAACAGCCATTATAGCCTAATGGCCTTACAAATTGTTAAAACATAAATCAATTAACTTTTCGTTTTCTTTGGCTTTATTATAATTTTTAAGCTTGACATAAAATAGTTTTTTTTTTACATACATAAAGACATAAAAAATTGATCTCCTGGCAATCCTGTAGTCCAGACATTATACAAAATATTTTCCGATATACGACAAGGCTTACTTCTCGGCTGACAAAACGATATATTTACTATACACTATAAAGATAAACGTTGTGCCTGACAGGAGAAGTATGATCACAAGACATAGAAACACAAAAGCAGGTAGATATGGATGCTATATATATGTATATATATATATATATATATATAGAAGTAATGTCTTTTTTAAGTCTACGATATAATAGTATGGCTGCTGGAGCTGTTGGCACTGCATAATGTATTCCAGCTATTCGATGCTTAGTGCGACGCAACGATGACGTCATCAATGGACTAGACCACAAACATATTCATTCAATCCAATTCCAACTTAAAGATATGTTTTGGGGGGCGCTGCAGCTGTTGCTGTTGCTGTTGTTGCTCTTTATGTGCTGTTGCTGAGTGTTGATCCAGAACGGTGGAGACAAGCGGCCTTTCCACAGAGCTCTTCTCCTGCAGCGATAAGTTTGCCACACTGCTGGAAGTGGTTTTCGTGGAATACTGACTCTGACGCTGATTGCTTCCATCGCGCGCTCTCGAGCATCTAAATGGGTGATACACAATAAAATGATTAGTCGTCATTTTTGGGTCGGGGTAAATATATAGATTTGATAACACAAAAGCACCGATAAACCGATTAATTAGTATTGATCGCAAAATATGCTTGAAATGATTTGTGGTTCAATGGAAATCAGAGCGATAGGGAGCGATAAAAGTTATATATTAGTTAGTTAATGCTTTTCGAAGTGATTTACATGCGATTAGAATTCGAATTATTATTGCAGAGATAGCGAAGTGTGAGATGCCTAAAAGCATCTGTTGTTGGCTGTGGGAGAGGTTAGATATTTTCGTAGTTGTTGTTGTTGTTGTTATGGTTAATCACAATTTTTGTTTGATACTGCAGCAGCTAACTGCTTGGAGTCTTTACCTTTTATTTTTGTATTTTGTTTACGGTTTTGTTATTGCCTTAGCAGCCGCCTCTGGCGACTTCTGCGTTGCGCTTGGCCTCAGCTGTGTGGCAGACTTCATTTTCAACTTATCCTGCTGCACACTTGTGTCGGTCGATGTTGAGTTTGTTGTATTCGATTGCCTCGAACCGGGCGACTTTGGCTTCAAGAGTCTTCAGTGCAGTTGAACGGAAAATTACGATACGTTGGTACAAATATATATATATATATATATATGTATGTATATATTTATATATTGTATATACAGTTTGTTTGAAATATCTCTACATGCTGTTACACGGTATTATGACTACATTTACAATAAGTGGACGGATTTTTTCATTAGACTCGATTATTGAATGTGTATGTGTGTCTGTGTGTGTGTGTATGTTTGTTATTATAGCCTTTTTGCTAGTCACAACACTCAAGTTTTAATGCTTGATTGCTCTTGTATGTGGGGCTTGTCTTGTGTTGGCTGCTTGTTACTGTTGCTGTTGTTGGAGTTCTTTAGCGTTAGCGATATCGAAAGCAGGCTGACAACGAAATACAAGAGAATAATTTATACATATGTATGCCATTTGATTTACTAAGTAAATTTCTAAAAATGCATGCACGTTTCTGGACTGGGATAGCTTTTAGTACTTAGTATTGCCACGTTGTACAACACTAAACAGCGAAGAGGAAGAGCAGAAGATCACTGCTTACTAGGATTGCAAATATCGTCGTAGTTGCTATTCCACTTAGACAGCATGTGAGTGAACCTCGCTCGTGGAGTTGGCGAACGCATTGCGGATGACGACCAGCTTTCGGATGTGCTGGGAGGCATCCATGAATCTTTGGCGCATCGTGCTGCTGCCGGCGACTGTGGTCTCCGTTTGCCTCAAGCTTCGCACACGTATCGTTCTGATTGGAATTATTTGATTGTTTTGTTTTTGGTTTCAAAATTTCAATTTAAGAATTAGATACGAATCCGATAGAATTCAAGACTTGAGATACAACACAAAAAGATAACGTTTTCGAGGACTTACACAGATATGAACTTTTTTATGGATAATACAATTGAGGGGAAGGAACGTAACTAGGAGTTTTGAGTCAAAGGATTCACTTACCTGTTGGTAATCAGGTGCTTGACCTTCTTTTTCAGCACAAACAGCATAAAGATGAGAAAACCTTGCATCGCATTGCACAAATCGGATACGTAGAATATCTTCGACCACTTCTTATCGCTGCCCACAAAGTACGAGATTATCTCCGAGGACCAGGTAACTCCCATGATGAGAAACAGTCGCAGGAACAGGCCGAATCTAATTAGATTTCTGTTAGAGTGAGGTTTATTCAATCGAATCCTTGCGAATTGCTTACTTGTCCTTCTCGGTACGTAGATTCTTGGCGTTATCCTCCTGAGCAATAATTCTGGCCATTTCGCGCTGCACGCTATGAATTTTGAAGGCCGTCATCACAAACATAATGGTGTTGGCCACAATGATGAGCATGATGGGCCCGAAGAAGTAAAGCATTGCCGACCAGTTCCTCATTTCCAGCCAACAAAGCTCGCCACCCCCAATGCCCGGCTTGAGTTCCGTTGGCCAATTCGAATACTCCTGCGCGAGCACAGTGAATACAAGGAAGGCCAGCGCCGATCCCCAGGAGTAGAGAGAGTAGAGCAGGAATCGTTTCTTCTCATGGAACCGATTGATGCCACGCGTGCCTCGGAAATTGTGCCACAGATCGAAGCTAATCACATTCAACCAGAAGAAGGCCGACATGAAGAAGAAATACGTCGTGTAGCCAATCAACTTGCAGGGCAACCCATGCGGATTAATGTTCTTCAACAGGAGCAGGCAGCAGAGCAGCGAATATCCAATGGATATGCCCAGCAGATAGCAAACCAGAGATTTGCCATGCTGGTTACGCAGTTCCGGAATTAACAGATACACGGCAATTGTGAGCAGCATGAAAGGTATGGAAAACAGCATAGCTAAAAATGGAAAATGGAACAAGGGTGTCCTTGAGATCATAGAAACTAAAATATATAAATGCCAGGCTTATCACTTACCGTATCCATTGATTATCTTCACCGTAGAGCTCTCACTTAGCATATTGCAGTTGGCTGGATTTATTGCATAGTAGATATCCGTATCGTTGACATAGGTGGGCACAAGGCAGAACTCTTCCTTTTGTATGTAGAGCTTGTCGTCCTCCCGCAGCAGCGAACCATTCTCGTACAGCTGATAGGTGTCGTAGGAGCTAAGCTCCGGCTGCAGCGCAAACATCTCCGTGCAGGGTCGAAAACTCTGCACCACAAACTTCTCCTCAATGTCGACAGTCTGAATGGAACCATTGTTCAATGTCACATTCATCATTTTCTCCGGCCAGATCTTGGTGCTCGTATCATTTTCGCAACCATTATCTCTGTAGATTTGACCCCACGGACAGCAGATATTGATGCAGGACTTAATTTTACAGATGCAGGCACGCTTATGCTCAGGCACATCTACTCGATCCCCCAGATGCTTGTAGATATAGTCGAAAGTGCCCACCTCGTAACTGGGTATCAGGACACCCTTGTAACTGTAGCTACCGTTCTCAAACGAGGGAGACCCCGTCAAATCAACCGTATCGAAGAAACTGCACCTTGTGTGTATTCCATTCCGCTCATGATACTTCCCTTCCCCCATGGCGAATACCCCAAAGTGATTACCAGGCAAGAGGCGGAACACGACCAGGAATACCAGCCCCAGCAATGTGGCGCCACAGTAAAGCGGTCCAGTTCTGTGCTGGATTTGCTTCTTCTGCATTTTGTGTGATCTGTGAAAAGTAGGCGATTGGAATTAGTGTAAAGTTGATAAGGGTCTCAATCAGTTGCTATTTTTATGGTTCAATATTAACATTCATTTCTAATTTGTATATAAAGTATTATTCTGGAGTCTTAGTCAAAATTCTGGAGTCTTGCTTTTGAATATCGATCGAGTTTTGACAAAGTTATGGCAGTGAAAAGTTTGCCTCAGCTTTAAATCACATCTTGTTTTAGAGTACAAACTTTG
This sequence comes from Drosophila nigritarsus, assembly GCA_035044305.1. Lineage (NCBI taxonomy): Eukaryota > Metazoa > Arthropoda > Insecta > Diptera > Drosophilidae > Drosophila > Drosophila nigritarsus. Next base: position 6,365 of record JAWNMF010000518.1, on the reverse strand, counting down.
GAGCCGACCGGATCGGATCACTATCATTATTATATAGTTGAAGATCGATTTTTTCTCATATGAAAATAAATTGGTTCCCTAAAATAGACGATGAATTAATTAATTTAATTAAAGTAAGTCGACTCAACAAATACAAAAAGTAAGAAATTGAATTAAAGTAAATGTATGCATGAAACGGGGAAAACCCACAAAAAACCCCAAACAGACCAAAAAATAAGTAGTACGAGATGGGAAATTTATAATTGAGTTTTCTAATTATAGAAATGGCGGACTCTGAAATTAGTGTTGCTCTCCCATTTGTTCCAAATCGAACTGGAGGCCACACATACGCAACAGGTTAGCGCAAACAAGGCGGACAAGGACATTGAGCAAAGTGTTGCTCAGGTCGAACAAAGAGTATTTACTACACATTTATTTATTAATTCCAAGAAAAGCAACGATTATTATATTTTTCACTTAATAACAAAACCGTTGAAACATTTGCTAAGCAAGTGTGTCTTTCAATGACTTTTGCAATATTTTCTTTTCAGTGCAGATTTCCGTTCTTCTGAGTAATTATTATTGTACATTTATTATCATTACATTTTTGTGTTTTTGGTTTTTTGGTGTAGCTTCCGTTGGAAATAACCATAACGAGGCACTAAATAATGTAACTAACAGTGATTCATGCAGTGCCTTAAGCCACTTCCGACAGACCCTACTGGTCCAGGCCCATGAATTATATTTGCGATGGAAGCAATCATTAACTATAAGTGGGAAACTGGATACATTTATTATATGTTGAAAGCAGCTGTCGTATTGTTTCCTACTCAATTAGTGGAGGCTCATTTCATAATTATGTATGCTCAAATGCATAAAGCTCGACGTGTGTACGTACGAATTCTCTTTATCAGTTATATTATTTCTTTTTTTATTATTTAATTATATGTCGGTTGCCATATCGCCGTAAGTGCCCCGACAGTGGTCATATTAAAAACCGAAGTATATACTAATCGCGGCGCCAGTTGAAAAGGCAACGAACCCCGATCAAAAAAAAAAAAAAAACAGAACTAAAAACTTAAATGGAAATGAAAAGCCACCACAAGGTGGAGTGTGAGAGTTAGATAAACAACACACAGCCGGGAATTAGGTGGTTCTGCGTGTGGTCCCGATTATTTTCAAATTCAACAAGAGTTCTTTGCCTGTGGTTTTTTTTGGGGGGTATTTAAATGCAAATTGGTACAACATTTGTTGCATGAATTTGGGAAAGCTGAGAAAAAACCCAATCAGACCAAAGATAATTAGTAAGAATTAGTAAGAATTAGTCCACCTGTGCATGCGAAAAAGTTAAAATAAATAATTTAAAATAGAGTTCTTAATTATAGAAGTGGAGGATTCTGACTTGATTATATGGTATAATTTGTTATAATCATTACAGAGTACTCGAAATGATTCAAGCAAGGAATAATTAGTAGTACAGCGATTATGGGAAAGTGGGAAGAAATAACGAGAAGGTCTAAAGGGAACAGAAAAATTTATTTGGCTCATCAACGCTGCTGAATCGATTCTACAGAAGGAAGGTCATTAATAAATAGGTTAAAAAGCACTGGACCAAGGTGACTGCCCTGGGGTACACCAGAGGTGAATAGGATGGGTTTAGAAAGCACAGATTTAAATACAATTTTTTGAGTTCTTTTACTCAGATACTGAAATCCAGGTCAGAAGGTTAGTAGGAAATCCTATAAGGTTTAGTTTGGGAAGAAGGAGACAATGGTTAACAGAATCAATGACCTTAGTGAAGTCTTTATAAGCGACATCAGTTTGCATTTTATTCTGAAATCCTTTGATCATAAGGGAAGTAAATTCAAGAATGTTGGTGGCAGTAGACCTACATTTCACAAAACAATGCTGGAATAGTGAAATAATAGAACTACATAAGTGTTTCAGTTGAGTAGTTAATATTTTCTCAAATGCCTTAGGTATTGCGGATTGGAAATACCCCTATAGTTTTCTATATCAGACTTTCGGCCATTTTAAATAATAAAGCATTCATTTCAAAATAGCGGGAAAACAACAAGTTTCAACAGACAAGGTAAATATTTTAAGTAAAGGTTTGCAAATAGACTCAGAACAGTACTTAAGTACACATCCCGGAACTCCATCAGGAACAGGCGAATACCAAGGCTTGATTGAGTGCAGGTCGGCAAGAAGTGACTCTAAAGTGATCACAGGACCAAAAATGCAATTAGCTCTTTGAACGGGGTAAGGATATGGTACATTTGGTGAGAAGTTAGTAGTGGAATAGGTGGATTGATTGAAAATACTCAGCAAACAGATCGACTGCTTCCTGATCATCTTTTGCTTTCGTATCTTAGTAAAACGAAGTTAGGTAACGAAGACACAAAGTTATGGAACTGCTTAAGATCTTATGCAAATTGCAGCCGACAATGGAGAAGGTAATTTTGATAACAACGTGAGTTATGAGTAATAAAAGTTGCTCAAGCAACTAAATAGCGAGAGTAATCAAAAGGATTACTTGATTGCTTAAACTTCTTATAATGCCTTGACTTCACATTTTTCAACACATCTAATTCCCGCGAAAACCAGTGAGGCCTATTAGCCTTCCCAGGATTCAAACGGGGACCACAAGCATCCAAATGTGAGTCAATGGTAGTATAAAATATTGACACAGCATTATCCAAATTGGTACAGGAGTAAAGTTCTGCCCAATCAGTGTCAAATAATAATTGGTTAAGTCTAACAAAATCTGCTTTACGTAAGCAACGATTCTTAAGTTCAATAAGTTGTTTTTGTTTGTTTTGTTAGTTTTTGTTTTTGTTTTTTGAGTTGTTTGTTTTTTTATATATTTATACTTTAAATTCGCGTGAACACTACTTATTATGCTCGAGTATTTTTAGCGCTAGTTAAACAACAATAGCTAAATGGGAATTCCGATTAATCCCTCACATGCCCCCCCCATTGGAAGCACATTGATTGGTAATCGTCCTGGGTCATATTACTAGCTCAATATCATAAAAAGGCAGTCCATCAAGACAATCGCTCCTCAAACTTTTGATTTATTTCTTTTTAATTAATTTTTTTTATAAATTATTTATTATTTAAATTCTTCAGATTATATTAGGCTCACATGTTCTTTCCCCCAAATAATTCATACATACGTTACGTCAAATAACTTACCCTAATCAGTCAAACCCAACTTATTCTTTGTAGACTTAAGACTTTTCTTGTCTGGAACTCTTTTCTTCTGCACAGTTCTTAGGTTCTCAACTAAATGTTGATTTTTGTAGTTTTGTTTGTCTATTTAACAGAATATTTTGTCAGTTAGCAAACACCCTACTGACACTCCACTGTCCCAGATCTATTTATATTCCTTATACGTCTAAGCACGACATTTTCATTTGAAATAGTTTATGAACAATGTTTGTAGTAAAGGTCATTGCTGGAATTCAATGCATTTAGCTAATTAAATTGCAATTTCATTACGCTTATCAGGGAACTGTACATGGAAGCGGCAAAGGCGAACCTCACTGCGTGATATAGGGCACTGAAACTGCAGTAAGTTCAAATTATAGATAAACCCACACATATGATTATGATAAATGTAATGCGTGTATCTATATCGCTCTATAATTTATAGCTTTATATATACAATATATTGGTGGAAACTGTTTACAAAACAACGCGACGTGTCGTATGGCAACTTCTTTAGCAAATCGTGCATTAAACACGGATTCTCCAATGTGTGCAATAAACAAAAGTGAAGGCATACAATAAACAAATTAAGCAAATTAGCAAATAGAACAATTTGAACAAAAACCCAGCCAAATGTGCAAATTGTAAACAACTTACAGACTTTTGATGACTAAAGAGCTCAATGAGTAAAGAGGCTGGCTGGAAGAGGGATGGAAGAGTTAACGCACTAAGTTCATTCATTTATTATTCACAGCAATTAAAAGGGAGTTCAAAGTTGCGCTTGAAGCAGCAGTTAAAACACTAAGCGTATTTTCGGGTCTGACTAAATGGTGGAGCAGAGGGATAGGGGTCACAACAGTCGGCTGCTCAATAATTAGGACTTGTCTCTTGAGCATTGTCGCTAATGAATTCCTGTCGGAGTGCAAAGGTCACACCCTATGAATGCTACGAATCTGTTTAAGTAGTAGTAGTATAGGACAGTTTAGGTGTGCTAGCGGAATACCCACAGAATGAGGCATTAGTCAAATCTCGATCGATGCAGAGATCTGTAAGTAGAAGCTGGACCTTGCTTATATGTGCTTCCAGAGTTTAGTATCACACATTATTAGAAAAATTGCGAGTATTTGCTAGGCGAAAATATATATAGTATTTAGAGATGGGCCTTATTCGATCTTGAAAGAAATGAAGCCTACAAAGATGTAGTCATCTTCTCAGACAGCCAGTTACAGAAAGGATCCCTATTACACTCACAACGCTTTAGAAATCAGAGCTCTGAACTCATGGGAGAATGATGACTCACAACAAGTGTTTGATTTAGAAAACTGCTACTTGTCTAGAAATTAATTGAAATAATACAAGTTTAAGTGCAGCCATTTTTCCTAGAAGTTTACTTTCAGTAATTTGCTGACTCAGTTGAGCGACCAAGATCTGTCAACGTATGTTCCCATACACCTCTTGTGTATACTTCCTCTTCCTCTTGTTTATAAATTTGTTATAAATAAATGCCTAGCAAAAAGTATAAAAATACAAACTATATAATTAATTTGCGTGCTGATTAGGCGGATTAGCTACACATATACAAAATGACATCAATTTTTAATGAATATAAATATCCATTTCTTTTCCCCATCTGCCATCAAAATATTTAATTGTCGTATTATATTTTAGTGGAATCGCCCACCCGAATGGCAGCGCATTTATTTATTTTGCGATGTTTACAATTAGTTCTTGGGGGAATGCAAAGCGTTATCTTTTTAACACTTACCAAGTTATTTATGTCGATATATAATTGTTTCTCTGTATTGTTGATATGTGTATAGTTTTCAGGCAATATTTGCTTTAATCAAGTTGTTTGTTCTGCTCAACGTTTTCGTGTTTTTACTTCTCAGCAATATTATTATTGTTTGTAAATCTTTTGTCACTTTTGCATGGTACTTCAATTTATTTCACAAAATACTCAGTGCTCTGTTCGAATATTAAAGATATACACTGTGAAAAATTAGCTATTTTAAACGGAATTTTTATTCAAGAATTTTTTCGCATAAAATTCAAATAAGGAATGTGTTTTTACAAATTGACAATCTAAGAATTTTTTACGATTTTTTTTATACGTGTTGTACTTGAATCAAATATTTATTTTCGATTTTGAAATGCTTTGTTTTCAGTGTATATTCATAACATATAACGCGTTAGCCCCTCGATATTCGGTATGCAAAGCAGCTCAACAGTTGAACGCCATTGATCCGCGGTTCTCTTTTAAAGCAGTTAACGAGCTGGGTTTTTTATATACATAATTATTATGTATACAAAGGTTCACAAACTGGATATTTGTTATTGTTGACAGCGTTGGATGACAAGTACCCGTGAATATTGTGATAAGACTGAACAGTTTTGCATGCCTTGCAATGTCAATGCAAAAATCTCCGATCGCGAAACACGACAACTCGGGCACATAACATAAAATGTGGAAACATACATACATATGTATGTAGATATATAACAAAGCACTTCATTAATTACATCTTTATTCACATCATCATCATCTAGTGACTACGGTTTTTAATGGGAATTCCCATGTAGAAACAGACACCGATCACGAACCTATTCGAATAGCTCGCGTTGTGACGTTGTTCGAATCAACCGGTTATTTTATCATACCAATTAAAAAAGCAAAATCGCAAGAGACGCATATGATTTTATTAATGAGTTATCAGCAACTCCACATTTAATGCACGTCTCCAACGTTCCTCTCCCTCTCAATTCCGCAACACATCCACCCAAGCCGACGAACACAAACGAACTAAACTAACGGACGGGACGATAGATAAACTTGACTGTCTGTTATGCGGACTTGCACAAGCACTGTTAACTGCTCAGCTGATAAATGTTAATGCTCTTGCACTGTTATTCACAAAGATGGAAAATTAATGCAAAAGGTGTTTCAGTCGTAAACTCTGTTTTAAATTTTCTTTATATATATATATACATATTTATTTTTTTTGCAAAATGAAATTAAAATTTGAATTCTGTCAAAACACTTTCTGGACAAACTGTTGTGCATTGTATATATAACAAAGAGAACCTAAAGTGCTTAAGGTATTTATATTTGTTTGTCCGTGCACGCAAGCAAATACACATTTTTTAATGATGATTTTTGCATCACATGTCGTGGT
>JAWNMF010000515.1:0-170752 GCA_035044305.1 Drosophila nigritarsus | reverse complement strand
ATTGCATTAATTCCACGTGAAATAGAGTTGTTAACATTATCGGTGTCTTATATGTTTTTCTTCATGCTTTATTGCACAATATTAAGTTCAACAAAAACCCCAGTGCCATCAAAAAATGAGCGAAGAACAGAAAAATCTGTCTTGTCTTTGATTGCGATATGACTTAATAGGAAATTAGGTTATCAATTATTGCGTTCGTGTCAGGACCGAAGACAAAGGAAATAAGTTTTAAAAAAATTCATAAATTAGAAAAACGTTTTTTAGGGGATTGCGAAGCCTATTAAGTCCCTGGGAATTTAATTTTTTTTTCTACTTTGAATCTGAATACAAAAATGGTTTTAGAATCAAATCGAAATGTTATTATAACATCGCATAAAACCAAAAGAAAATTTAACGACAAATTAAGACGTAATGCCTGAAAAAAATTATGAAACTTTCATATCTTTCCAATATCCTTCTCCAAATTTAATTAGTTAAAAAAGCCGATCTGAGAAGGTTATTGTAGCAAAAATTAAAATTGATATTTTTTGTCAATTTTTAAAACTAAAGATTTTAATAGTAAATGTTTCCGCTCAACTTGTGCGTATGTTGAAATAAAAATTTAGACTTGTAACTTAGTTACCAATGCATTCATATTTTTGGCGGGCTTCATCAGCATTCCATTATTATTTTTCTGTTTTCCAGACGCTAAACCAGCGCGTAACTTGTTGTGCACCTGAATAACTTTATCACGCTCTTGATCAGTTATGGCGAGTGCTAGATCTAAATAAAATTAATTTCATTATAAGAATTATATTCGAAGCTTAAAATGTAAACCATTAGGTTATTTAAAAAATGTGAGAAAACGTATTCAATAAAATTTTTTATTTTAAATAAAAAAGTATCGTACTTTTTCGTAGTCTTAAATTGAAGTTAATTATATTCTGGGCAAATTTGGCTCTTAACTACAAATATCCAATTGTCTGTTCAATTGATTGATTGTTTGTTAGGCGTTTTGCCGGAATTTAAAAATGGTTATAACTAAAGCAGATTGTAGATGAGTTTAAAATTTTAGTCACATCAGTGACACAAAATTAAACAGCAGCAAACTCACTTATTACTTTGCTACTATACTGTATCTTTATTGAAAAAAAAGAAGCTAATGGGTACAACGCCGACTTGAAAAACGCTATTTACCCTATTCAATCAATAATTTACAGAAAAATTTAAAAAAAAAAATTATTACGGTACATTTCGTGTAATTTGAATTTTTTTTTGCGCCATTTTTTCTTTATTACTTTTTGTTCCTTTATGGACTTTGTTTTACGCATTGTTATACATTATTTTGTAGCTCTCGTTTTTTGCTTTATTTATGGTACATGAATATAATATGAATGTGCTGCTCTTCTTTGTAACACTGACCGCCGAACACGGCTGTCAGCTTCCTTTTATAGTGTTTTGTTCTCTCACTCTCATTGGCTGTGGTGTTCCTCATGCATTATCTTTATGAGGCGATTTGGTACAATGGTATTAACTACTCGACTTTTTTTGAATGGGCAAAAAATACGTCATGCTTCAAGTTGATAAGATAGAACACCTCCGACATATACTTTTGATCGAATTCAATCGTGGCTTTTGCGCTGCTCAAACGGCTCAAAATACTAACTCAATCTATGGAAATGGTTTTGCGGCAGAGAGAACTCGCTCAGAAATGGTTTGCCCGCTTTAAGCAAAACCACTTCACCTTAACTGACACACATGTTTCTGGTCGCCCAGTTGAATTTGTCGTGGAACGAATTTCTTGTCCGCATATCCTAATTTTTAATTAAGAGGCCAAATATGTACGTCCTCAAATCATTCTTTAAAGTCTTTTTTTACAACAATATAAGGAGTTTAATAATGTCAAATCAATAAGTAAAAAAATGCTTACCGAGGCAAACCAGCAAAATTAAAATAACAAATCTCATTTTCTTTCCCCGACTAGTAATGATACAGCTCCACAGTAAGGTATGAATACGTGTATGCTAAGTGAATATATTAAATAAATTAAAAATGAATAATACATAGTATTTCATGTCTTCTCTTTTAAACCAAATTGTTTTTCAAGTTTTATAAATAAATCAAATAAGTTTTTTACCGATAAATAACCATTAATTTGTTCCATTTGTTCAACTATGTAATTAGTAAAATTAGTAAAAATTCTTGATGTATGTGCATTCCAGGAGACTTTCAAAATTGTTAATAATTCAATTTTTTGAATACGCCCATAACTAAACATTTTTATGTAAATAAATTGTTAATGTAAAACTTTTTTTTTCTATTAATGTAATTTGTTTTAAAAGTTACCGGAACATAATTTTAAAAAAGCAATATTACTTTAGCTTTCTCTATTTCCAAACAAACTATAACTAATTTTCCATTTAAACATTTTTTGTTTTTTGTCAAAAAACAGTCAGATGTTCAAAGTTTTTAGAATAAGGTGTGTCATTAAACAGTCAAATGTTCAAAGTTTTTAAAATTAGGTGTGTCATTAAACAGTCAGATTCTCAAAGTTTTTAAAATTAGGTGTGTCATTAAACAGTTAGATTCTCAAAGTTTTTAAAATTAGGTGTGTCATTAAACAGTCAAATGTTCAAAGTTTTTAAAATTAGGTGTGTCATTAAACAGTCAGATTCTCAAAGTTTTTAAAATTAGGTGTGTCATTAAACAGTCAAATGGTCAAAGTTTTTAAAATTAGGTGGTAAAGTTTAGAGTAAATGAATCCTGCATACAGATAATGACCAAAAAAAATTTGTTAACGCTTATTCGGCTCCATCATACTAAAACATTTACAAATTCTGATGAATTCATTGTCAAATTTTGATATAAAACATTTACAAATTCTGATGAATTCATTGTCAAATTTTGATATAAAACATTCTACAAATTCTGATATAAAATATGTTTTTGTCAAATTCACAGGCGTATCTCGTGAAAAAATTGGCGTTTTACGGAAAATAAGTGATCTCGAAATCTGTTCGTAAGAGAGCTTTAAACAACGTATCACGTAGAAATTTTAAACACCACGAAGAGAATACAAAAGATGAGAAAACCAAGCATCTTGTTATTCTAGCAGCCGTTTTGGAGTGCTGAAAAATCAGCCCAAAAAAGTGTCAAGTTTAGAAAATTAACCTTGTCAGTATGTAGAGAAACGGAAAAAAGATTATTATGAAACGTTTCTTGTAATATGTTACGACTTTGGTTGGTCTGAATTTAATTTTGTGTGAGTCAATATCTAATGCTTAATTACCAACTCGCAGCAATGCCAACTCTCGAAATTTTGGACATTCCAGTATTGACACCTTAGAGATCACAATTGCCCATTGACGGGTAAAAGTAACTCATCATATTCAACTTTCAAGTATGTCAACTCTGACTACCTGAACTTTACAAAGCGTTACAAATGAACATTTGAGACTTGAAATTTTGCTAGTTGACTGTCGGGAAATGAAATTACCGCAAATCGCCTGTTTGTACGATATTTATTTATTTGGTAAATATTGTTTGGACTTTTTGCCATCCTGTAGGCCTAAACCATTTTGTTATTGAAAGCGCTGAGAGGTGGTATTCGCAAAAATCGAGTTCCAATCAAGTAAAAAATGAAGACTCTGCAGTCACTCCTTCGATATACCGCTTTTGCTAGATCGTTGAAAATTTGCAAATTTCTGACAAAATTTTAGTTATACACTGCGAAAAAAAAGTTTAAACGTTCTACTTTCATAAAAAAAAGTAAAAATCCTTAAAACGTTTGCATTTGTTATATTAGGTACTTATTTTGTAACATTTTTAAATGTGTTTGGCTTATTTGATATACATGCGAACTTTTTAATTAAAAAAAAACAAAAAAATTTTAGTGATCGTAAACTTTTTTCCCGCAGTTAAAAAAATTTTTTTTGTTTTTTTTAATCGAAAAGACAAAAAATTCATACAATGATATTCAATTTAACCACAAAAAAAATCTAACTATGTAAAAAATATTGTACCGTGTATAAGTTTAGGCTACAACTAAATAATAAATCCGACTTTCACTTGGTAAGTGCTGCAAAAAAAAACAAATTGGGTTACTTTTTATAATTTACGCATTTTCAAAAACTAATCTAGTCCTTTGAGGTGTCCGGACGACAAGACTCCGGACGAAAACACGCATAACCCAATTCAAATTTTTTTTGACAGTGCCGTATTTGGCGTCTGAAAATAACAAAGACAGCTGATATTATAATTATGAGTTTTGTGGGCCGCGTTCATTTGTCTGAATCAGCAAACTCAGGCAAATAGGCGACTCAGAGTCATTTATATTGTGGTCCATAAACCCGAAATTTAAGGCTTAAGTTTAGCATTGAAATTACGGAAGAAATGTCACTGCAAAAAAAATATTACTGCAAGACCGATAGAATCGGATTGATCGAAGGCAAAAAAAGGATTTTAGGCGTTTGAGCCGACGCTGATTCATGCTGATGTCACATCCGACAAACGCCACCTCACTCTCCAAATACCTTTAGCAGTTGGGCGTGCGCGGCACGTCCAAACAGCACCTGGGCGTCACTTACAAGTGCGGCTATTAGAAGGTTTTTTTTTGCGTTTGACAAGTAAAAGCATTTTCGGGCTGACTGAAAGTGCAAATCGCAAAAACCAAATTTTGGATTGAACTTTGTTTTTAACAGCTCGGCGCTTCCAAAACCAATGTAAATTTTGAAAAAGTACTCTAAATTTTTTTTGCGTATTTAGGCTATTTTAAGGGTCTCAGACGGATTCAAAGCATAATAGGTGGTTATGTTTGCGTTCGTAGAGTTTTTACCCAATTGTTTTTAAACCATTAATAATATTATGAAAAATAATATAAAGATTCAAAAATTGTTTTATTTTTTACGGCTTACCAGAAAAAGAGTTTAACGTAAAGATTACACATTGTGGTCGAATAATGGCTTCTGTGCCCTTTTTTGGCTTATTAAATGTTACGTTTCTTTCGCAATTTCCTATTCCAAATGCTCAAGGGATGGTGTAGTACAATAAAAGCCTTCAGGAGCAGTCGGAGTCCTCTTGGCACTGTCAGGTTCCCATTCGCATCTGCCTATAAAGTTTACTTAACCTGAGTACTTATAAATGCTTGCTGACATGAAATACTATTTAAAGATAAATTTTTTACCATAAACCATTAGAATCACCCAAAAATCATAAAAATAACAGAATTTCATTTTGTTAAAGAATGTGTAGACAATAATTTTATTTTGCGAGATGACTTTTCCGCTTCTGTACACCACCATTATTTGTCGTAAATTTTGTCTATGGTTTCTTTTTTTTCTTTAATAATTAAACTGTGCACTTCGTGACACTAATCAGATTTTTTGCTTTAATATTCCACGGACATTTTTCCATTTAAAAAAAAAATTTAATTTTTTTTTTGAAGAATCCAGGTTCAATTCTTCAGATTTCGTTTTTGTTTTTGTAAAGTGAATCGGCGAAAAACTCAGAATTTGAAAAAATTCGGAATTCGGTTGATTTTGACCATTCGGAATTTGGAAAGTTTTTGAAATTTTCCGAGTTTTTGTTAAATTGTTAGTCTCTGACCAGTCCTACTGGGTATGCTTCATTTCAGCCGCTTGCTTTTGATACACTATTTTTCTTTCTTTGCCCATTCAAAAAGTGTCAAACAATAATTACCATGGGGATTTACACTAATATTACTCAGAAAAACCCTGTTTTTCTTGCAAAAAAAGCTTCATGAATTGAGCGCCGTGCGGCGCACGTGTTTTTTCATTTTTTACTCCAAAACGCTAAAGCGCGCGAATTTAACATTTCAAACTTCAAACTAATCTACACAAATGATAAGTGTGACTCAAATGATATTAGTCTGTGCCGTGAGACAGCGTGAGAATAGACGTCAGAAACCACGAAGGTTCAATGAACCATTACTGCATCACTGGTCTCTGACACAATTTTTTTTAAGCAAATTGACAGCTGATTTATTAAAAGTTATGAGTTAATGTTAACAAGCATAATGTCAAAGTCTAGAATGCTGCAGCAAATAAAAGTGCAACATCTCGAAGAGTACCGAAGACGAGATTGGACTGGTCCAGCACAACCGAAAATTCGGAAGGCTTCAAAAAGTTTAAGCGTATTGCTCGCAAATTAGCTGAAGGGAGCCTCAGGGACTTGAATCAGGTTATGTAATGTTAACTGCGGGACACGATAGTAAATCGTGTTGTTCGATCGAAGGATTATTAACTATCATATGGCCTATTCGACCACGGGACGCAATCAAAATTCATCCGCATGTCAACCTTCCGACAGACTGACCCACCTACACTACTGCCAAATACCTTATAGCAAGTTGGGCGGGCGGCACGTCCAACATTCTTTTATCGTGGCGTCACTCACAACCGCAGGCTGTTGACGAAGGTCTTTCACTGCGCTTGACCAGCTTAATAATTTTGCATGTTTAAATGGGCTGACGCAAAGTGCAATTGAAAAACCAAATTTTGGATTGAACTTTGTTTTACGCTCGGCGCCCAAAACCAATGTAAATTTTGAAGACTAAATTTTTTTTGCGTATTTAGCTGATTACACAGTAAAAAATTTTCCGTCAGGGGTTATCACAGGCGCTAAATTTAAACATCAAAATTATTAAGCTGGTTGTGTAGTGAAAGATCTCGTCAACGTTTGCGTTTGAGAACACCACAATAAAAGAATGTAAAAAGGTTGTAAACAACTTACTATAAAAAGAAATAAACAATAGTGTATTTGAGTCAGTCTTAAAAAGGTTAACTGCGGATAAGTTTGGATTGCTCCCGTGGTGAATAAATTATATAATAATTAATAATTATTGGATTAAACAACGCATTTACTTCTTGTCCCCAACTAACATTACATAATCTGATTCAAGTCCCTGAGGCTCCCTACAGCTAAATTGCAAACAATACGCATAAACTTTTTGAATTCCGAATTTTCGTTTTCTCACCAGTCAAATTTGATTTCGTCTTCGGTATTTTTCAAAATTTTTACATTTTTATTTTTGCAACATTTTAAATTTTGACATTATGTTTGTTAACATTAACAAAAAACTTTTAAAAAATTAAATGAAAATTTGCTTAAAAAAAATTGTGTCGAGACCAGTGATGAGTAATGGTTCATTAACCTTCTTAGTTTCTAACGCTATTCTCACGTTGTCTCACGGCAAAGAAAGAAAATATCATTTGAGTCACACTTTATCATTTGTGTAGATTAGTTTGAAGTTTGAAATGTTAAATTCGCGCGCTTTAGCGTTTTGAAATAAAAAATTAAAAAACACATCTACACACGGCGCTCAAATTCATGAAGCTTTTTTTTTGCAAAAAAACAGGCTTTTTTCTGAGTAATATTAGTGTAAATCCCATGGTAATTATTGTTTGACACTTTTTGAATCGGCAAAGAAAGAAAAATAGTGTATCAAAACGAGAGGGCTAATGAACAATTACCCATGACTGGTCGAGACTAACAATTTAACAAAAACTCGGAAAATTTCAAAAACTTTCCAAATTCCGAATGGTCAAAATCAACCGAATTCCGAATTTTTTCAAATTCTGAGTTTTCCCATTCCTTTACAAAAACAAAAACGAAATCTGAAGAATTGAACCTGGATTCTTCAAAAAAAAATTAAATTTTTTAAATGGAAAAATGTCCGTGGAATATTAAAGCAAAAAATTTGATTAGTGTCACAAAGTGCACTTTTAATTATTAAAGAAAAAAAAAGAAACCATGACAAAATTTACAATGACAATAATGGTGGTATATAAAGCGGAAAAGTCATCTCGCAAAATAAAATTATTGTTACACATTCTTTAACAAAATGAAATTCTTTATTTTTATAATTTTGGTGATTCTAATGGTTTATGGTAAAAAATTTTCTTTAAATAGTATTTCATGTCAGTAAGCATTTATAAGTATTACGGTTAAGTAAACTTTATAGGCAAATGCGATGGGGAAACGACGTGCCAAGAGGACTCCGACTGTACTGAAGGCTTTTATTGTACTAGCCATCCCTTGAGCATTGGAATAGGAAATTGCAAAGAAACGTAACATTAATAAGCCAAAAAAGGGCACAGAAGCCATTATTCTATAACAATGTATAATATTTACGTTAAACTCTTTTCTGGTAAGCCGTAAAAAATAAAACAATTTTTGAATCTTTATATTATTTTTCATAATATTATTAATGGTTTAAAAACAATTGGGTAAAACTCTACGAACGCAAACATTAACCACCTATTATGCTTTGAATCCGTAGAGACCCTTAAAATAGCCTAAATACGCAAAAAAAATTTAGTCTTCAAAATTTACATTGGTTTTGGGCGCCGAGCGTAAAACAAAGTTCAATCCAAAATTTGGTTTTTCAATTGCACTTTGCGTCAGCCCAAAAATGCTTTTACTGTCAAACGCAAAAAAAAACCTTCTAATAGCCGCACTTGTAAGTGACGCCCGTGTGTTGGACGTGCCGCCCGCCCAACTGCTAAAGGTATTTGGAGAGTGAGGTGGCGTTTGTCGGATGTGACATCACATGAATCAGCGTCGGCTCAAACGCCTAAAATCCTTTTTTTCCTTCGATCAATCCGATTCTATCGGTCTTGCAGTAATATTTTTTTTGCAGTGACATTTCTTCCGTAATTTCAATGCTAAACTTAAGCCTTAAATTTGGGTTTATGGACCACAATATAAATGACTCTGAGTCGCCTATTTGCCTGAGTTGCTGATTCAGACAAATGAACGCGGCCCACAAAACTCATAATTATAATATCAGCTGTCTTTGTTATTTTCAGACGCCAATACGGCACTGTCAAAAAAAATTTGAATTGGGTTATGCGTCTTTTCGTCCGGAGTCTTTTCGTCCGGACACCTCAAAGGACTGATTAGTTTTGAAAATGCGTAAATTATAAAAAGTAACCCAATTTGTTTTTTTTTGCAGCACTTACCAAGTGAAAGTCGGATTTATTATTTAGTTGTAGCCTAAACTTATACACGGTACAATATTTTTTACATAGTTAGATTTTTTTTGTGGTTAAATTGAATATCATTGTATGAATTTTTTGTCTTTTCGATTAAAAAAAACAAAAAAAATTTTTTTAACTGCGGGAAAAAAGTTTACGATCACTAAAATTTTTTTGTTTTTTTTTAATTAAAAAGTTCGCATGTATATCAAATAAGCCAAACACATTTAAAAATGTTACAAAATAAGTACCTAATATAACAAATGCAAAGTTTTAAGGATTTTTACTTTTTTTATGAAAGTAAACGTAAACTTTTTTTTCGCAGTGTATAACTAAAATTTTGTCAAAAATTGCAAATTTTCAACAATATAGCAAAAGCAGTATATCGAAGAGTAGTGACTGCAGAGTCTTCATTTTTTCTTGATTGGAACTCATTGCGATACCGCCTCTCAGCGCTTTCAATAACAAAATGGTTTAGGCCTACAGGATGGCAAAAAGTCCAAACAATATTTACCAAATAAATAAATATCGTACAAACGGCGATTTGCGGTAATTTCATTTCCCGACAGTCAACTAGCAAAATTTCAAGTCTCAAATGTTCATTTGTAACGCTTTAAAGTTCAGGTAGTCAAGTTGACATACTTGAAAGTTGAATATGATGAGTTCTTTTTACCGTCAATCGGCAATTGTGACTCTAAGGTGTCAATACTGGAATGTAAAAATTTTGAGAGTTGGCATTGCTGCGAGTTGGTAATTAAGCATAAATATGACTCACACAAAATTAAATTAGACCAACCAAAGTCGTAACATTTACAAGAAACGTTCATAATAATCTTTTTTCGTTTTCTACATACTGACAAGGTTAATTTTCTAAACTTGACACTTTTTTGGGCTGATTTTTCAGCACTCCAAAACGGCTGCTAGAATAACGATCCTTGGTTTCTCATCTTTTGTCTCTTCGTGGTGTTTAAAATTCTACGTGATACGTTGTTTAAAGCTCTTTACGAACAATTTCAATTACTTTATTTTCCGTAAAACGCCAATTTTTTCACGAGATACGCCTGTGATTTGACAAAACATATTTTATATCAGAATTTGTAAATGTTTTATATCAAAATTTGACAATGAATTCATCAGAATTTGTAAATGTTTTATATCAAAATTTGACAATGAATTCATCAGAATTTGTAAATGTTTTATATAATGGAGCCGAATAAGCGTTAACAAATTTTTTTTGGTCATTATCTGTATGCAGGATTCATTTACTCTAAACTTTACCACCTAATTTTAAAAACTTTGAACATTTGACTGTTTAATGACACACCTAATTTTAAAAACTTTGAGAATCTGACTGTTTAATGACACACCTAATTTTAAAATAAAATAAAATACATTGATCTAATCATTTGTGAAAACTTATTTGGGTTTTTATGGATTTGTAAAAAAAAAACCCAATTAAAAAAAACAAACTAAAACCCTAATTAAAAAAAACATTTTTACAAATCCATAGCGTGATAAAAACCCAAATAAGTTTTTACAAATGATTAGATCAATGTTTTATAAGGCTTTACGTCAGCTACAATAAAAATTCAAAAAATGTCATACCAATATGAAATACTTGCCTCCTCGACGCAGGTTTTCCACAAATAAATTGGTACATGGGAAATCGTCCGATTGGAGCAGAGCAAAGTCCCGAGTTTTGCAAATGAAGTAGCACTTGACGTTGAAATTATATCCCTCGGTTCCCATGATTTGGTATGATTGTTGAACTTTGAATGACAAATGTGCCGCGGTCAGAATTTGCCGGTCATTGATCAAAACGCATGTACCCGTCAGTTTGTCACCGGTTATGCGAAACACACGACATTCCCAACAGTTGAGCATCTTCGAAACACCTAAACAAAGATTTTTATTAAATATTTACGATAAAATAAAATACGATTTGAATTTAACTGCGGAAAATGAAATTAAACATTTTTTTTGAATTCCTTTACTCAGAGTGATCCCTTCGAGAAAGAGGATTCATCTAGACAAAAGCTTTTGCGTGTCTCAAATCTTTTTGGAAATTTTCATCAAAGTTTAAAAGTTGAGAGGACACCATGTACACCCATATTTTTGAAATACTGAACTACTTTAAGCTCAAAAAAAACTACTTTCAGTTATTTAAATTTTGTCATTTAAAAATTTACCCATTGTGTTTTACCGTATTTAAAAAACTGCCGCGAATTCAAATTTTATATTCTTAAAAATTGAATTATTTAACTAATTTACATCTTGCAATCAAAATTTTTTGAAATTAGGCAAAATCCGCGAAAAAAAACTTTTAAACGAAAAAAATTTTTTTGCAAAAAAACAGGCTTCATGAATTTGAGCGCCGTGTGTAGATGTATTTTAATTTTTATTTCATTGCTTTACGCCTTCGGCCCAAGTAGTATAGTGGTTAGTACTCCACGTTGTGGCCGTGGCGACGCAGGTTCGATTCCTGCCTTGGGCATTTCCTTTTTTCAAATTTAAGAATTTTTCTGTTTTTCTCTGTCATATTGCTCAAACCCATCAGAAAGTTGTTAGTGAGAAAAAACAAAAGTCTAACACATGGACCTGTTATGTGAAATCATACTTCACAGGATCATTTCTGTAGTGTGTTTCTGGCCATGAGAAATCTCTTGTGCCGCCCAAACATTCGCGATGATCGAGTCGTGGCGACGTCTTCTGAGCGCGAAGCTCGCCAAACCAACATTTTGGTTTTGGCGTTGAAGACCGTGGCCGAAGTCCTCCTGTTTTTGGAGACTTTTGGCCGTGGAGACGTCGCTGGCTGAGCGGATCAAGAAAGAAATTGTGTGGTGCGAATATTATTTTGTATATTGCTATTTTTCTCTGTCGTATTGCTCAAACCCATCAAAAATTTGTTAGTGAGAAAAAACAAAAGTCTAATAGACGTTTGGATTACTTGAAATCATACTTCACAGGATCATTTCTGTAGTTTGTTTCTGGCCGTGAGAAATCTTATGTGCCGCCCAAACATCCACGATGATCGACGTCTTCTGAGCGCAAAGCTCGCCAAACCATATTTTTGGTTTGGCGTTGAAAACCGAAGCCGAATCCCTCTGAATTTTAGGGTGGTTTGGCTGTGGAGACGTCGCTGGCTGAGTGAATTCCACAATAGTTATAACCTTTGTTTGAGGCTGAAATGAGTCTTCCTAGTCTTATTGCTTGTTGCATACTTATGTGTGCGTTAGAAATTAAAAATTTTGTTAATATTTCTGAATTGAATATAATTACAAAGCGGTAACATGATTTTATGGAATTGTAAATCAGTGGAGGAATACTCCGGTTCAAAAAAAGGTTAAAAATACAAACTTTTTAAAACAACGCGAGGGGTGTTACGGGACTTTACCCATAAGATGAACGCAAAAAGCAAGGATGTCCCATACTGGAATGGAACCAGTGATCTTCTGTTTACTAGACAGACGCTTTACCACTGAGACAATGAGGCTAACGACCATTTCGCCATTAATCATACTTTAAAAAAATTTGAACAAAAAAATCCTTGAAAAAATGTATTTTATACTATTTTATATTCAAAACAATTGTATTTGCAACAATTTGCGACGTCTTTTTGTTTCTTGCTTCTTTACAAACTTGTGATTGAAATAAAAGTTTAGATGCGAACTATTAAAAAAATGTTTGTTCACGTGCTGACGAAACATAAACAAATGATCCCCGTTTGGCAATTTACGAGGAACATCGGTACTTACGAAAAAATCTTGACCGAGGAACTTACAAACTCCAATTTATTCAGGTTTTTCACACTTTTGGCACATTTAAAAATGCTAAAATTTGCTTAGAAATCATTGCACAAGCTTTCAAGCCGCTGTAACACTTATAATGGACAATTTGGACGACAAAGCTGCTCTGGAAAAATTGCTGTTGAAGCTGGGCGCTCATCATTTTTACTACGACGCGATTGAGACTCATTTAAGGGTTGGTTAAGAAATGATTAAAATCCGTAGCTGTCTTTTTATGGACCTCAATATATAATTGAAATGTTAAGTCTACTACATAGGGAAGCCTAAATTTAAACATTGAGTTTTTAATAGCTTTCAGCATTCTAACGCTGAACAAATAATACTTTGGACTAAAATACGCTCAATCAAAAAAAGTGTTGCAAAAATGTCAAAAAGAGGAACTTGAAGTTAATTTTAGATTATGCAAGAAGGATTCATGGTTGCACTCCAAGGGCTGGTTGGAACCGAGGCATTGGATGATCGGCTAATTGAGGCGTGGAACGAGGTAAATTTATTTTCTTTGTGTTTCACCCAATTATAACAATTTATTTGCAGTTTTGGGAAAACATTTCTCATTTTATGGGCGATGAAATTGAATTTCAACGCTTTGCCTACTTAACGCAGTGCGTCACCAGCGCCGAAATCAAAGTCGTCACAAAAACGTGGACACGAATTCGAGAACATGATTTTTCGGACATTGTGTTCATCTTAATTTCAAATGCCGTTAAGGTATATTTCTGACTTTTTTTTTTCATGTGATCGTATAACTTGTCTCAATTGGTGGAAAATTAAATAGCTGGAATACTAACAACTAACTTGAAATAGGTGGGGGGGGGGGGGGGGGGGATCATCATTTAATTTGCTCTTTATTAGCCAAAGCCTTAGCAACACAAAAACAATACCATAAAATATAACGAACAAATTTAAAATCTGAGATCAAATTTCTTCCAGCTCAAAATTCTTAAAACCTTGTAAAAAATCAAGGCATTACGCCACAAACTAACAATTTCCGATCAAATCAAATTTAATTCAAAATAAAAGAGCCGTTAAATTCCTTGGCGCAGCACACTGGCCATAGAACAGTAGTTTGGCAACGGTAATATCAATATCCTACAGTGTAATATATTGTAGTGTTCTCAAGGCTAACCTGAGAACAGTCTTGGAAGAGAGAAAAAAAAGAAAGATATCAGCCGCATAAAAACATATAAAAAAAAGTCGTCATTCTCTTTTTAAGAGTCAATCTTATCTTCTCTTAATAAAAATTGGGAAAAGAGAAAAGGTTAGGAGAATGTAATACTTTCTTCGAGAAAGGGCAAAGGCGCAGTGATAATTGTATATAATATGTTTATGAAAATAAAACTGTACATACGGCTGTACTACAGCATACATACAATGCAAATAACCCGAGCTCCCACTACAATATATCAAAGTTTATTGTTGTCTTTGTTTTTTTTTTCTTAGTAAATTTATAGGACTTGAAATTTCCAATATAAATCGAAAATGGTTCTTTAGGCTGTTAACTATTAAATTTAACGATAAATAACATTGCAAATACATACAGCCTTAAAATTTACAGGTTTTCGAAAAATTATTGCGCAAATGTGGAATTATTGAATTCGGCTTTGACAAAAACGCTAGCGTAATTTTGAAACAGTTTTCTGAGTTCTGCGACGAAATGATTACGGTAACTTGTTTTGTAATACTAATGAAAAATAAAAAGATTTAATTCTAAAAATTCAGAAATACGATGTCACACTCAAACTCTATTCACGAGACAAGGGATTCTATGAGTTGGCTACGGAAATGCAAAAGTTTAAAAATCACTCAATCATTGAAAAATTTTGCCATAATCTGGTGCGGAAATCTTTTATGGAAGGTAATATTTTCAACAACTGGTAGGGTATCTAGGGGTAAATAATTAGTTTATTCTAATAAATAGTATTTTTCATGCTTATACATAAGAATTGAAGGATGCACATGACACAAAAGAGACAAGAGTAAAAAGAAAAAAAAGTTTCCTCTAATACGAAATCGATGTAATCAATTAAATTTCATTATTGGAAAACCAAACAAAATATAAACTGTATGTGCACAAACTAAATCTAAAGTCTAAACCTTAGCTAAAGCCTCAGACTTAAGATTAAGCTGAAACTTAAATCTAGTACAAAGTCTAAGCGAAAAAACAGAGCTTTTGAGCCTCAATCTACTTTTGTGCAATCAAAGTGAAATAAAAAAAATCGAGAAATGAAACTTTGGCAAAGAAAAATCAAAAGTTAAAATATAATGAAGTTTTTGTTATTGGAGTTCGTGCCAGGACAAAACAATATGAAGTTGATTTCCACTAAAAGTTAAATAAACTCAAGAGTATGGCTTAATCTTATCATATTTTTTAGGTTTTGTTGCTTTACTAAATTGGGCGTTAGCTGAGACAACAATGAATGAAGGTGTTATTCACACGTGGGGCAAAATTTATCGCGTTCATGAACAGGTTGTTAAAGAACGTATATTTAAGGCTTGCGGAAATGTAGATTTGCAAATTCAAAAAAGATTAATTCGATGTCATTTAGCGAGCTATTATAGCTTATAGTAGTACCAGACAAAATCATAGAAAAAGGCAATTACTGCAATTGCAATAATTGCAACACACATATTTCTCACGCTTTTTTTGCAATTTTTAATCATTAAAAAAAAAATTATTTCTACAGTAATCTATAACAGAATCAAAAACGGTACTTATGCTCTTGGTTTTTTTTATTTCAGGGTCTTTTTGGGGTCCTTACAACAATCTCAAAAAATTTTCAAAAATTATTTTTTGATTTTTTTCTAGTTGATTTTATTTTAAGGATTTTCAATGGTTGCTGAATTTACAACTTGACATTAGTTTTTATATTTTAGGGCAGCTCAGCTCTAAAAAAAAACAAAAAAAAATGTTAGGAATTTTAGGAAAACTTTTTTGAGATATTGTTATAATGATGACCCTAAAATTAAAAACTTATGCCCAATTCGAATTGAGCACCATTGAAAACCTTTAGAAATAAGCTCAACGCGAAAAAAACTTTCTAAAAATTAAAAAAAAAATCCTACGGTTTGAGGGGAGGGGGGACAAAACGCATAAGTATCTCAAAAACTTCATTCAGTAAAATTAGATAGATTCAGTAAGTTTAGATAGCAATAGCAAATTTTTATTTAAATTAAATTATATATTAGTTAATGTCTTTCATAACTTTAATTTATGACGTACGTAGCTAATACAAAAAAAAACATAGAGCCATAATAAAAGTTTGTTGACTGCAGTTGCAGTAAGCACGCAAAGTTACGCTTTGGCAGTTTTATGTTCTGATCACAGGTTTATGTTTAAGCTAGGGTTAAAGCCGTATAATTGTTTCATCAAAAAATTGAGAGAATTAAACACTCTTTGCAAGCCATACTTTCAGAAAATCTTTAACTCTTTTGGATTGGGGGATTGGGAGTGTCAATTTTGCTAATCCTTCTATTTTTTTTTTGCTAATTCTTATCTACAACGAGCAAGTAGGAGCAAAGGCATTAATAAGAAATGCAATTATAAGATCAGCATGAATAAAAACTGAATTTTAACAATTATTTAACTGTGTGATGGTCAAAGCAAAAAATTGACTAAAATTATTTTTTAGGCAATCATTTTGAATATTGTCGCGGGTTCTAACACGACAGTGACAATCGAAAAGAAAAACATTACTTAAAAGATATTGCAAACCGAGCCTAAAACCTAAGACGTTTTCAGTCTGTTGTCGACACTACAAGTCACACAACTACACATATAATTAATTCCGGACTCGGACTCGGACTCGGACTAGGCTCGGATTAGTGATTCTTGTCTTTTTTTATTTTTACATTTTTAAATATGAATTTTAGCTTATAAACAATAAAAACACATATGTTGTACATTACTATCAACTGGTACAATGATTGCGGCTAGCATCAAGCGGTGTTAATTCTTGTCATTTTATACATGTGTAAAATATGATGTGGTCAACTAAATAGTATTATAATGGAGTGTTACTACGACAAGCTGCCAACCGCTGGAAAACCTATATTATGCTGTTTTAGCAAATATGGGGGTAGAAACATAATAATAGGAGTAGGCTGAGGGACCTACTAGACTTTTATGCCTAATTTAAAATGAATTGGGTTTGCTATGTAGAATTTTAATAATTTTTTTGAACAAAAACAAAATTTAATAAAAGGAGACTCCAAATTACAAAAGAGTAAAATACGATAAATATTTTGACAAAGCAAAATATACTTTTAACCGTAGACTTTTGACGAAAAAAGGTGGGAAACTTAATAGGAACACAACCACAAAATACGACGAGAGATAAAAGAGAGTTCCAACTATACCGTGGAAACTGAAAAAAAGACGCCCAAAACAATAGGCCAGAATTTAACTTCAAATTTTTTCCAGTATGGGGTAGTCGTCTTAAGATGAATTTTGATTTAAAAAAATAATAAAGTAAAATATATTCAAATTTCATAATTTCAATTTTAATAAATAAATAATAAAATTGCGACAACTGTGAAACAACTACTGTAGTTAAATAATGTCTCATTTATTGGTTAAAAATTAATTATCTCAATACTGTTCGGATAGATTTGTGTAGGGTATGTTTAGTCAATATATGGGAAATTGAATGGGTTTATGTGACGTTTTAAAAAAGTTGAACATTTTCGTGGTGAGACAGCACAAATTTTTATTATTCTATTATGTGGTACTAACACAGGAATTCTTATACGACCTAATGAACAAATACGTTTAGTTTAGATTGTGCTACAAAACGTCTGTAGGCCGCATTTTTGATATTTCAAATAGGCCAACAATAGAGGCAAATAACTATGAATTTTGAGGAAATTTTTATTCGATTAAGAGGTGTGGGAGTCAGTACATTCAAATTATTAATAAAATAATTTATCTAAACTAATAAAATAGCAAAAACTGTTCAAATGCCTCATTAATGGAAAAAAAGTTATTTAAAAATTAATAATAAAATCATTACACTATAATATGCTGAAAATTAAAAACGGCAATATGCAACAATTAAATTTTGTTTGCTACTTTATTGTATGGCTCTTTAGCTAACAATATAAAATAAGGGCAGGAAGAAAACCCATCCAAGCAAAAAAATCTTCTGCATTGCTTCAAAACCTTTCAGACGAATTAAAGTGTGATAGGTTGAATGGTTCCCTCTCTAATAATTTCGCTTAAAATTAACCTTTCAATTTTTTTTTCTGCAACGTAATTTTCGTGTTATTTCTACACCGCTCACAGTATTGTAGAGATGGATGAGCAGGATTAATTGCTTTATTGCAGTTATAGCAATTCAATGATATCACATGTACATCATTTTCAAAAAAACTCAGAGATTTTAAAAAAAGTACGGTAATTTTTGTTTAAAAGGCATTTTTGAAGAAATTCTTATAATTTAATTTTTGGCATTGTGTTTGTCAGTTTTTTTAATTTGTCGAATTGAATACGTGAATTGGTTTGGACTACAAAACGGTTGGAAAGTCGTTTGATCTTATGGTATGTCAATAGTTTTTTTCATTTATTAACTTGTTTACTATTCAATGCATACAAAACGTATCAATCATGGTAATTCCTGAGCTTGACTTTTCTTCATCTTTCCTAACTTTTTTTAACGTTTTTCTTTTATTTTTTACACTATTTTCTAGAGAATATTCCATCATACTGTAAAAAATTTATGTAAAAAATGTTGTTATACAATTCTAGAGATGCTACGAGCGCCTACCAAGCGTCGGAAAGGGAATGATGAAAAAAATTTTAAAAAGATTTACTTTAATGACTCTAACCAATGCAATGCCGTCATCGAATCTTCCGAAGGCCATAAGGTTTTTTTTAATTTTTTTTTTCGGAAAGAATGTTAAAATATAATATTTTACTGTATTTTTAAATGGATTCAAATAATAGTTTAGATTATGGTTGACACATTGTTTATGTCACAATACAGCGACTTCTTCAAATGTGCATTTTATGGCCAAAATAACGAGTTTTTAGAGCGTAAACGCCGAAGAGTTCGCTTTGAGACAATCTCACACGAAAAACTGTTGTCAACTTTTAATCTATTGAAACTTTTGACTTCACCTACCAGTGGCATATCCAAACACAATGAGTCAGACAATAGTTCAAGTAGTATTGGCAGAGAGGAAGTCAACAATCATCTCATTCAACAAATGTCCTTGACCACCGCGTTGGATGTGTGTCTATTTATTTTTTTGGTTTTACACTAGTTTACTCAGTTTTTTAGTTGCTTGACGTCGCTGCATATTTACAAATTGAGCTCATTTTAAAAGAACTGGCAAATGCTATATGCCAAAAAGTGACAACCTCAACGCTGCTTATGGTACACCGGAAAGCTGGTAACTTTCTTGTATTGTATTTTTTTTGAACGGTTTTGCCTTTTGTATTTTTTATGGGTCCTTCTGTTTGATTACTTATTTGTTTTTGTTATATAGAAAAGCGTTACCCGTCCTTAGCACATCGTTTGTGGCGAATGATCGTCGAAGAGTTTAAAATTCTTGTAAAAGCCGAAAATTTTGTTGAACTAACCGCCGGCCAGATGCTTGCTTTGCTAAAGGACTCCAAGTTGAATCTTGATCCGGCTGACGAGTTTTTGGTTGTCACAAAATGGCTTGAGGTTTGTTTTCTATGTTTTTTTTCATTTTAAAATTATAGCAAAACAGGGATGTTGCATTCAGGCTAAATAACTTGGGTAAAAGCAACTGAACTGAATGCGATTTTGAGCTTTTAAAGAAAACAATTTGTATGTCTGTGTTTTGTTATATCTGTATCTCTTCTAAACCATTATCACGTTTTCGTGTTTTTCTTTTAAAAATATTTTTTTGCCTTATTATTCAGCAAAAAAAAATATGTTTACCCCCTAATTACTTTTTTGGTGTCTATTTCATTCCCAAAATTATAAAATTATATGTTAACAATTTTTTTCCATTTTACTATAAATTACGGTTTACATTTTGAAATATATTTTGTATGACAGCAATTGTTAGCTTTTTTAAAATATTGCAGGTTTTTTGCGCCATAAATAGACATGGGCAATAGTTCTTTATTAATTGTACATGGTAGTTTTTGCTTTTTATAATATGAAACAAAATAGAAGTTTCATTCACAATTAACAGGAATCATTGCCCCTTGGATACAATTTTTGTTTTTATTTTGGCAAAAATTGTAATTGTTGTAGGTAGTGCCTAAATTTGGAGCGTTTATTGACAGTGGGAACAAAGTGAACGTTAGTCCTTAAAATGTGAGCAAGGTAAACCCATTCTCTAAAAATTATGCTAGACATTTCTAACATTTCAACCTATTAACAAACCAAATTTTGTGCTATTTGATTCATTATTTCGCATTTTATCGCTCAATGTTTACTTTGCTTCAACTGTCAAAAAAACTCTCCAAATCCAAGCAATGGTTGTAGCATTGTTGTCTGCAAAAGCTGCTAAAATTTTTATGTTTTTAATTTTGCGTGTTTTGACGTCACTGAATTGCATAGCTTTGACACGTTTGGAATTGCTGTTGGCTGTTAACGGCGAATAGAACATTTTGTTTGTATAAAATGAACACTTACGTATCTAACCCTTAAATAAATACGGTAACTATTTTTATTAAAACAAGGCTCAATTAACATTAACTATGCATTCCAACGACCAATATTCGTTTTGATCTAGCTTTGAATATATATTAGATAACTTTCTACTTATTTATTGACTATATTTTTCTAGGCGAATAGTGTTGAGCTAAATGCTGATTCTGATGAAGCCGACGTGGACGAATTGCGTTTGGCCGTCACAAAAGCGCAACTTTTTTCATCTGTAGATGTCAATGTTTTGGCCTCAGCGCTTGCAGATTTTGCTCATCCGCTGCGCTTTCCGCATACGGTGCATCTAACCCCACTACACAATCGGGGCTGTTTACTGCTCACGGCATGGGGTTTTATGACCGACCGCGAATTCCGCAAAGCATGTTGCTGGCCGTCGGCGGGTGGGCAACTGGCGGACCAACGAACCAACTTGAATTTTATGAGCCAAATCGGCGCCGTTGGATGCCGGTACAACCACAGTCGCGGTTGGCCTGCCCCGAAAGGCGTGCATATCATTCCCTGGTTTACAGCGGTGCTAACGACGATGACAGTGTAGTTTATATACTAGGCGGTTATGACGGACTGCGCCATCATAAATCTATACACAAACTTGATCTGATCTCTATGGTATTTTTTAAAATTTATTTTGTTTTAAGGCATTTAAGCATCATGAAGGTTTTATTTTATTACTTTGTTAGCCGTTTTTACAAAAATGGTTTGACCAGGACATATATCGGGGGATGGGATCAGGGTCGTGTTTGCGAATAATTGTGATTTTATCCTAATTGTATCCATTATCTGTTAGTCGTTTTACAAAAATTGGAATTTGCGTCCTGATATTTGCGATTCTCCACAATTACTTTTCACCCACAAAATATTACCTTCTTTTACAATTTCCTCATATATAAGTAGATTGGCTTAACTGTAAATCTATTTTTTTGGATAACATTCTTCTCATCCCACTTTAACTCATACCAGTTGAACTTATCCAAAAGCCTGACACGATTTTGAAACGGCTAGGTGAAACGCGATGATTTTATTCATTTGTTGAACGAATGCCTATCAGACCATTTTTATTTGTTATAACCCCTGTAAAAATTAGTCGTAGACCCTCGTTTTTTAATTATAATTTCTTTTTGTGTTGCATTTTTCGTGTAAACTTTATTAAGGATTGGATGGAAGCCTCACCTATGAACGAACAAAGATGTTACGTCAGTGGGACACTCCTTGACTCTAATCATTTGATGGCTGTCGGAGGGTTTAATGAGGACAATCGATTGCGTAGTGCCGAAATTTTCAACATTGAACGAAATCAGTGGTCTTTAGTGGCGCCAATGAATGCAGTCAGGTTGATTTTTTTAACAAGGAGTTTTCTATTTGGTCAATAATGTGGCTTATTTATGTTAACTTTTCGCACTTTATTTAACCGTTTGATCTTTTGCTCATACCCTTAGAATTATTAAACATGCATCACTCAAAGTCGTAATACGTATTTGTGACTATTCTCTCACTCAATTTTTTGATTCATCTGTTTTTATTTTGTATGACTGAAAAATAAAGTTGTTTACCAATGCTGTAATTTAAATCTGATTTGAATCCGTTTGCGGATTTTTTTCAAAAATTTAGATTTATTTCAACAAAAAACAAATCCAATAAAAAAATTTGTATATGTGTTCGAAAAAAACATACGTTTGAATTCGTATTCATTATTCAAAAAAGAAAATATTAAAGAATTGAATCCGGATTCGTTTGTTTAAAAAATTAACTCCGATTTAGAATCCAGATTCAAACTTTTAAAACTCGACTCCGAATCCCTTTTTTTAATAATTTTATAATGGAATATTTGTGAAGGTGTTTAAATTAGGATTCAACACTAGAGTCGTAGTAGGATTTTAAAAATTTACATCCGGGTTCAATTCCTTCAATTTTTATTTGCGAAATTAATCTGGATTCAAATGCGGATTTGAAGTTAAACCAAGTGGATTCAGAACTGGAGTTACGGATTTAAATACCCCATTTGAATCCGGAGTCAAATTGGAGTCGGAATCGAAAAAAAAATTACAGCACTGTTGTTTACACGTAACCTTATAATAAGCTCAAAGATTAATGAATTATGTTATCGATTAAAAGTGATTTATTTTTATATTTACGTTCGAATTTTAACTATACTTTTATCATTATGGGCACCATTTTACTTATAGAATGTCTGTTCCTCTTTTTAAGACCCAATTCGGTTTTGAAACAACATTTTTTTGCTTGTCCATTCTCTTTTTCCCTTAGATTTGAGCAATAATTTGCAATTGATAATATTCCTAAGTTTGTAATCTTTTTCACTCGGGGTTGTAAAAACTTGAAAGCGTTATTTATTTCAAACTTGTATTGAGGTAGTTTAATAGATCTAAAGTGGTCTGTTACGAGGAATGCAATTTTTTACTATATTTCTTTTTTTAGGAGTGATGCTGATTGTGTTAATGTCGACGGCCAAGTTTTTGCTGTCGGCGGGTTTAATGGCTCAATCTGCCACGACAGTTGTGAGGTATACGACGTCAATCTAAATTCGTGGACAACACTGCGAAATTCAATGCGTTTCAAGCGCAGCGGTGTTAAAGCTGTTTGTGTCTCGGAGCATGTCTTATTTGTTGTCGGAGGCTTTACTGGCACCGTTCGTCTGCGCACTCCAGAATTTTATGATATGCGTGAAGGGACTTGGCACGTGCTTGCGACATGATTAATAAAAGGTAATTTTGTAAAACATAGCTGAAGCAAGTAGATTTGTGCTGTGCCATTACATGTTTTTTTAGCGGTGAGGCTTTGCTTTTTACTAATTTTTTTTTCTTTACGACCTGTTTATCAAAAAGCAGATTAACTATCAATAAGGTTCATTATAAGGTTCATTTATAAAAAGCGGTTATCCACAATATTATTGCTTTTGTTTTAATTTGCTGTGGAGTGTTTTATATCAGTTTTATTTAAATTTATAAAAAAAATTTATGCATGCTATATTTTTGCCTAAATCTTACTTGCGTTAATGAGCCTCCGTCTTCTTTAACCCGTGTTTCCTTGCGCCTAAACCCTACTTTTTGAGTAATAACTTTGTACTTTGCAAATGCAGGTTGATGAGATGCAAGTCGTGAAGGCGCCGGTTGGGTTTTTATGCGAGGTGTTTTATCAATTTATGCACTGCCTTAGGTACATTATTTAATTATGTTAAATTTGAATCAGCTTACAAAAATTCACTTTTTTCAAAAAAGTTTTATGTGAAATTTTGTTTATGAATTATTGTTTATTTTAAGCAGCCATATTTTTGCTATTTTGTATTAAAATATTTTCTTTCGATTTTTCACTCCTTTACTAAGTGCCGCCGTTGGATTTTAACTAGCTATTTGCACAAATATGTATTATTTCAATAACAGATTACAGCACGGTTTGTCAATTTTTTTTTCCTACACTTTTTCCCTTAAAAATTGCCGTTGAAAGATGTTTCAATTAATTAATTTTCTGTAGGTCAAACTTTGGCATTCATACACTTGATTCGCGCATTATGGTCTGTGGCGGTTACAACAACGTTAGCACAACAAATCTTTGTGAAGCATATGATTGGCGCGCCAACGCATGGTCTCCCATGCCCGATATGTCGTTTAGTCGATCAGCTTTGTCGGTGTGTCGTATTGATCGTCACTCTCTCATCGAGCAAATTGTTGAGGAATTTGACCATAACGCTGAACTGCATCTTTTTGCTTAATGTGAAATTGGGGAATCAAATTTAATGAACTGAACTTAGCACACGCTCACTGTGTGGTTAGCTCTTTTACTAACTCGTCTATTTGAGGCGAAATATTGTAACAATCTACTAATAAAACGTATTTATGTAAATAGCATTGATTTTTAGCTAAAATTATAATCTTTTGGATTATCTTTTTTTTTCGGTCGATTTTGTATTTTAAACAAATAATTAGCTTGATCTGCCTTTAAAATTGTAATTAATTTCAATTGCTTTTGTAAGCTTGCGAAATTAAATAATTAAGTGCGAGGGGAACAGTAATGGATAACAGAACCGTTTTTAAAATACTATAAAAAAAAGTTTTTTCATTTTGCGCCTAAGATTATAAAGCAAAAAAATTAGGAATACAGTAACAATTTTAGTTAAATTTATTGACATACATAACTTATAACTAGACTGATTTTGCTTTTCAACGTTTAGTTTAATTTTTATGTTTGCGTAGGCTTTTTAATTGCCATCGGCCTCTAATACATCTTTTCATTAACAGTAATTTAAACAATAAATATAATTCCTTTACTGCTCTAATTTTTGTATTCGTTTCATAATATTTTTTGTAAAGGCGATAGCCTGAATTGCATATATATTTTTTAATAAGAACCATTTAAATGTAATATGTCGTTATATAAATCTTCGTAAATGACAAATAATCGTGGATGAAAACCAGAATTGTAAAAGTTTGACTAGTCGCAATTGATCAATATTTGTGAGGTTTAGTTTGAAATGTTTCCAATTGAACACATTGATCGCTTCTGAACATAAGTTTTTTTAAAACGACGATGATTCGTTCATCATTTGTACCTAAATGTATGATTTCTTAGACGTGATTGTTGTTAGGAGTGTTGTCAAGTACTGCCAATTGATTGTTAATACCGTATTTGAGGTCTTTAACATTGTTCCTTGTCGCCAGTGGTGGGTAAAGGCTCCACAACCATCTTAATTTGCTTATTAGCTTCTGTAAAAGATATCAGGCTCTGTAGAGTATAAATCAAATAATTTATGCGCAGGATTTATTTTTTTGCTAAAAGTGTTGTAGGCCTTTGGTTGGCAGTTTCAACTCACAAACTTTGATTTACGACATTTTGATAAATGCTAAATTTTTGAATGTCAATCTTAGATAAGTAAATTTGACTGCCGTGACCGAAAAGTGTTGCAGATCAGCATTTGCGAGTTGTTAACATTGCTCTTTGGCTTCTTTGTTTGAATTTGGCAGCAATTGGTAACACTTGATTTTAAATTTAGCTTTAGCTTATCACTTAAAAAAATACTTTAGTGATTTTAAACATCAAATTTCCCAACCTGGTTGTTTTCGTAAAAACAGGACGTCGGCTTTGCTCTTTCAGCATTGTTACCCCCTTGACACAGCATCTGCCTAAATTGCTGGCGGATTACTACAAATGCACAAAATTTGTTAGGCGCAACTTACGGTAAGCTTTTTTGAAGCATCATGTATATTAGCTGCTTTTGCACCTCAAATGAGGGGACCAATGGCGGCTGAAAGGGATTGAACACCGGAGTAACCTGCAGTTTATAGTCAGGCGTTGTGATTATCGGCAGTGTTGCTGACCCATTTGTTGAATTGGCGTCGAAGAGTTTTGTTGTTTGAGTGCTATCTAAATGGTTTCTTATATCCAATTTTTCGTTTTCCATTGCCCTTTGTTGTTCTCTTTGCATTGTTGTTGATGATGTAGTAGGATTGGCTAGTTTTTCTTTTTCTAAATTAATTAACTCTTGTTGTATTAATTCTGAACCGTTTTACTGACATAATCGAAATTTAAAAACAATTCGTTGGAGAATTTTTATTTTTATTGCTCAATCAGTTCATTAAAAGATTTTATACAGTTGGATACCCCATTTTACCTCTTTTTGGCATAAGCTAAGTTAATGCCAACTTTCGTGTTTTTTCCGGAAATTTTGCGTTTGGGGAATAGCTAAAACGAATCAATTTCAACCCAAAATAATTTAATATTTACTTGCAGACCAAGTGTTTATCATATTTTTTTAAGACTAGTGAAGCTAATTTTTGAAACAATAGGTATGAAATTAGGAGGTGGATGTTCCGCATTTAAAAATAAACTTTCTAACAAAAATATTCAATTTTATCTTCAAATTGTGTGGTTTCTAACAAAACAAAAGGTTGAAAAATTACAGCAATATATTTCTTTTATTCGCTACTGTACATTTTAAAGGATAGTTTTTTTATATACAGGCTATTAAAATTTCAATTTACGAAAATAGGAATTACTAAGGATGGAATTAACAAGCCAAACTTTTTTTGCTATTCATATTGGAACTTACTAGTATGTTTATGTAGCATGGAGTGTAATTTCGGTGTTGTGCTATTCAGCGTTGATGATATTAAAGGCTGAAGAAAGTTGTGTATTTTTGGGCCGTACAACATAGACGTCGACCCCGACAGACTGGTTGATGTCGATGAAATTGGTGAGTGCAATTTTGGATTTGGATTTACGGAGTGACGATTTCTAAACAAAAGTTTTTTAATTGAACTTTTTTCAGTTTGAATATGTGTAAAAATTAGACAGCTTGTATTTGAGTCCAGAAGTGAGTCCACATAAAGCTTACATGATTTTGAAAACGGGTTAAGATTGATCTGTAGAGACAGTAAAACTACCTTCTTGATTCTACAATTATTGCTAATTCAGTCTGCAAATTACTGTTTAATCATGCCTAATTGAACATTGTTAGCATTGAAAACAGCTAATTATTCTCATAAAAAGTTGATTTAATGGTTATTGGGCTTTTTGGTTGCGCAGGTTTAGACTGAAAGTGCCAATCCGAACAATATTCGGTAACGATTTTGCCATCTAGTGCTTGACTGGAAATGGGACTTATGCCACTCATAAGTCTACTATTTTAAATTATTTTATTCCGAATTGAATGAAAATTTTAACAGTTATTTAAAGCAATGAAATATTTAATTAGACTGTCACATACAACTGATTGTAGAATAGGGGTGAATCTATAATAAATTTGATTTAAATTTAATCGGAAATTTATGAATTGACTGTTTGGAAACTGAAAAAAATCCAAAAGTAAGATTTTCAAAATTCCAAATCTCAAAATTAAATTTTTTAAAAGAAAAGCTTTAAATTTATTTTAGAAAAGCAAAAGTTTTGTAAAATTTTTCTGCTAAAGTCAAAACTAAAAATATTAAAAAAGTCCAAGACCGAGAATACAAAAGAAACAGCTGCCGGAAGGTAGCAAAGCCGTAGCTAGCAAATTATCACGCCGAGTAATAGAATTTCAGCGTTTTTGTAAAAAGTGAAATCACCGAGTTGCTTTTGACATACTACAAAATTTTGTGGCATTTCTAATTTTTTTTTGTTTTGCAAAGAAAGACAAACCTGCTTCTGCGTGACGAAAACATCATTTGACAACCGGCTATTGTGCAACGATGCATTTCTTTTAAGTGAACCGCGCTGTTGTGAATTTTTAACGCGCCTTTGTCGCAAAATGTTTTCAAACATTTGACGCATTGTACACGACGTTTCCCCTTGCCAGACTTCAGTCGTGTATTCATATTACATTTGGCATTCTTTGCCAGCGCCGACGTTTTCTTTTGCTTTTTGTCCGCAACAGTTGGTTTTAGTTGGCGCAAAAATGAAGTACTGGGAAATGATGGTGATTGAAGTAGATGTATGCCGTCCCAAATTACTTGATTTGCGACGGATTGTGGATAAGGCGTCACTAGTAAATTTGGTGATAAATTATTCAACTGACTTTGTTCGCTGCGCCGTAGGGAAATTTCATGGTTTTTGGGCTAAAAATGAATCTCAAAATTATATACCCAAAACATTCTGAAAGTTTTTGGTATTAAAGTAGGGCGGGGGGTTGCTCGGTTGTTTGATTTATTAATTGCTAACCATTAGTCGATAGAATGATCAGATTTTCGACTTTTGTTTTAATCAATAAATTGCAGAAATGAGTATAAATAAGTTGATACATTACACGAGTATCATTCTATTCTAAAACTTATGGTTAATATTGAGTAATTTAAGAGTACATTTTTTGAAATTATTTTTTGATTTAAAAATTCTTACCAAGTTTTGCTGTAGCCATTGATTTGATAGCAGTTTGTCGTCTCGATTTTTGTCGCAAAGAAACGATTCTACCGTAAAATGAATTTTGGACGCCGCTTTACTGTCCATTTGCTCAAATAACCGACGAACACAATTGACTACTGTATAAAATTATAGTAGGAAATTACAAGCTTTTTTGGAGTCATTAGACAACTATTTGCCTTATTTTGCCTAACAAATTTTCCCTGATAAAACAGTAGAAGCGGCACAAACTTCTCAGGACGATATAGCATGTGTTTTGTTACTCTAGTCGTTGTTGGTGATATTCCTATAGCATTACCAGTGAGTTTACAAAGAAACAAAGGAAACACATATAGCTAATGACTGAAGGGGTTGAAATTCAAAGTGTCACGCCTATTTTCTCTTGGCGACAAATAGTTGTCAGCAATATGAAAAAACAGTGGAAGAATTGTTGCTTTGACGACAGCCTTTCTCTCCCCTAGCCGGCCAAAAGTCTCTTTTGTTGTTCCTCTGCTTACCATAATCATTTGTCGCCCAATTGGCGCAAATTGTTGTCTTTTCTTTTTCGACTTGTCAAATAGCGTATAGAGAGAAAGAGGGAGGGCAAGCAGCATATATGGCTTTCAATAATTTTATGCAAAGCAGCCTCAAGTGTTCAGTTTTATTTATTGTTGTCATTTTTCATGTATGCATTTATAGTCAAATTTACGCCTACGAATTTCTGCAAGCAACTACTTTTAAGAAAGAAAAAAAATAGGAACTAAGGCCATAACAAATTTGTTCTGTAAAAAGCCATTATGCAATGTCTTTTGTTTTTTTTTGCTTTTGGTTCTTTTCCTCTACTCCTTTAGCAATGTGTTTAGCCATTATTCAATTCTTTTAATTTTCTCATCTCATAGCTCGAAAGACAGATTGTCTCGTGAGACATTTAGCAAATTTTACAAAGCGGTTGTCGTTTGTCAATTAGTTGCGCGTATTTTTGCTTTTCGAAAAGAAATAAAAATTATTTTATGGAGAAAATAGCCAATCATTGTCGTTCGTCCCACTTTATAGCAAATAGCGACCGTACATACAATAAAAATTTTTTTTTTTTGCTATTTGTTTCTTTCAATTGTGGCCAAAAGCTGGGACATGTGGGTAATTACAGACTTGTGGGACGATTGGAATGCGCTAGCAAGCGACTGTTAGGAGGTTTGCGTTCCAATCAAAAAAATGTTTGTCAACATTTCAAAAAAAACATTTTGCAAAACCAACATTCAACAAAAAAACAGCTGTCGAATGTTTGACATTGTGCTGTGAGAAATTAATAATAATATTACTGTAGTTTTACACAAGTATTGAGTTAAGTAAAAATACTTTTTTTTTTGAAGCTGGCAATATTTTTAAAGTTATGGAATAGAAATTGAGTTACTGCAGCGCATCTTTTTAAAACAGTATAGTACTAGCTGAACATAGTATAATTAAAAATTTTTTTGCATTGCTTACTGCAGTTTTTTAAATTTTTTGATATTTGATTTACAATATGACTTCCATCTGATTCTTCATTACGTTTTTAAAAAAATGATGACAAAGCGGTGAACTTTTCTTATGAAATACTCTTTGTATAACAATTTTTTAGAAAATTACTCAAACTGTACATTACTAGTTACTGTAGCCAAATATAGGAAGGCCATTTTGAAAGTTTTAAATATTTCACAAATGAAATTTTCGAATTTTTCGAATTTGGCAAAATCAAAAACCCTTTTTCAAATAATATGCATACTCTAAAAGAAAATAATTTCCTCTTGAAGATACCTTGTAGAGAAATTTGACTTATCAATGAAAGTTAATATAATATGACATGTTCTGCAAAAAATAAACATGTGCCCCATTTGCTCAGTACCGCTTTTTATTTTAGTGAGCTCAAATCTCTGGTTTTGAAGACACTGGGCAATAAGGCATTAAAAAATACGACGACAGACATTAAGGTATAGGACAATGAGACATGAACACTAAGACAAACTAAGAAAAATGAAATGGGACAAAAAAACACCAGACCATTGGACGTCGGACAAAAAGAATTTTGCAATTTTTTACAGTTTTGTTCGTTTGAATTTTTTGTTGGCTTACTCAAATCACTGAAAGCACACAATTTTGATTGACTTACAGACAATTTACAACCCAATTTTTTAACAAAGACTTCGAAATTCCTTTTCCTTCTACTTAGGCCTCTACGTCTCCCTATTGCAGTTCAAAAATGCAACCAAGTTTTAGTGTTTTTTTTGTTT
Source organism: Drosophila nigritarsus (assembly GCA_035044305.1). Taxonomy (NCBI): domain Eukaryota; kingdom Metazoa; phylum Arthropoda; class Insecta; order Diptera; family Drosophilidae; genus Drosophila; species Drosophila nigritarsus. The sequence continues at coordinate 140,240 of JAWNMF010000515.1, read as the reverse complement.
ACCTAATTGCACCCAAACTGTCATCGTTTCACCAAATTTACGACAATCTCTCCACGGAAATTTTGAAAAGCAATTTCGTAAAATTAAAAAAATCAAACGTTTGGAAGACAATAATTCTAGGCCTTAGAGAGATATTCTCCCATCAAAAAATATTGTCTACATAAATTTCAAAAAATTTTTTCTTACTGCTTTTGTGTCATTGTGTCAATACAATAAAAAAAAAAAAACAAACGTAAAATATGGGGTCAGATCCTTTAAGGAAAATATTCGGCTTTGCCGTCACCTACCGAAAAGCTTTTTTTTGGGCGCAGCGTCGAAACGAAGATAAAAACAATCCATCAAAAGACATTTTCATTTTTTTGTTGGCGTTTTTATTCAACACCAAACAAAGGCACATTTCATCACTTTTTTTTGCTAGTTGAAAATTTATCTTGAAAATAAAAATTATTCCCCCGATAGTGGAAAAAAAGAAGGGGAAATGGGGTGCTAACGGGCCGAGTTGGAATTTAAATTTCCCGAAAAATAAGTTATGCAGCTGTCTTCAACCTTCATTACAAGTAAATTTATTACAATAGCGCATTTTGACAATTTATGGCTTTTTTTGTTTTATAGGCGTTGCTCATTGAGCCCTTTTTTTAAACTGTTGTTGGCTAACCAAAAAAAAATAGTCATTGCTGGGCTAGCAAAATAATAAATGATAAACAGCTTATTGCTTTGCGAATATTTTTTGCAGTGTTTTAAGCATTGACGGGATCACTGGTACCATTAAAGTTAAGTTAAGTTAAACAAATAAACAATGCCTTTTTAATATGCAAAAGAAATCAGAAGAAGAATTGTGGGGTAATCTTTGTATGTACATACTTTGTTTTTGGACACACTCTATCTTTTGTTTAGTCATTAGCGTAATTCGGGCTTCTGCAAAAATCGCCATTTTAAATCCTTGCAATAAAATTGAAAAGCAAAAAATGGGAAAAATAAAATTTTTTTGCCTTATTAATTTGCATTTTTATTGAAAGTGGGCTGTTGGATTAGAAAAATAATATGTTCTCCGTGTAAAAAAACGTCTTTCAAAAAAAATTGCTGGAAAAGGCGTGCTGTAAAACGCACCGACTGCAATTATCAGCGGAGAATGGCATAATTTTTTCTGAAAGCAAAAGATGGAAAAGCAATAAAATGGCATTGTTATTTTTTTATTACAGGTTTCTTAAAAAAACGAAAGAAGTATATTGTACATTTTTTTATGAGGGAAAATTTTCAAATATTGTCAAAAAATATTTATAACACGTTCAATCAATTGATATGTGCTTATAAAGAAAGACTTCTTCTCAAACACAATTAAACTAAGCAACAGAAACTTTTTATTTTAGAAATATTTTTTTGCAAGGCAATATTCTCTTATCAAATTTTGTCCAGAAAAATTTCATTAATTAATTATGGATTTGAAGAAAATTAGAAATTTTTAACCTTTTGCTAAATACCGATCAAATTTGTATGTCTGAAAGCATTACAAAATTAGAAAGCAATAAATAAAATGTGGTCTTGCAACAAAACCTTGGAAAAACCAGGGCTGTGCTAAACTGGTGTGTTAGAAAAAAAATTTACTTTTTGAAGGAATGGCGAGGAGAGTGTACAATGGAAAAATCTATTGGTAGTCAGATAAAACAGTAAGAAAGACCAATGGGCAGGGAATAAACTTGTCTTTCAAAAACAGCGAAAAAAAAGGACTGGAAAAAAAACTAAAAATAACAACAAAATGTTCTTTCGGCAAATGCAATTGTGACAAAATTTCTATTAATTTCTTTGTCATCGGTTCATCGGCTCGACCAACTCTTCTAATTTTGATATTCTACCGTCTTCGATCTTCTCCAATTCTTTTCTGATTGACGTCTTGTCCTTCAAGGATTGCATAATGATACGCTTGCGACGGTTGGCGCGTATTCACCTCCAAGTTTTGTGCTCTCTCAACCAGCGGAGTTTCATTTGAGCGGCAATTTGATTTTGTCGCCTCAGGGCTTTTAAAAGATTCGGTTATAAACTCATTTCCGAAGCTTTTTACAGTTTTTAACGGCTTTATTACTTGAACATATATTATGCTTTCTAATTTGTTGGAATCGGCTTTCGACTCAACTCTGAGTGTTTTCATTTCCTCGTTCAAATCATTAATTTCATAACAAACTGATTTAATTCAATTTTCTCAACTTCAAATAAGATGTTTTTTATTGACAAATGAATTTCGGGCAAAAACACCCAGTCCTTCTTGAATTGTCTGATGAGCAATGTTGCATTAATTTTTGCGAACCGTTGATAGTATATTCCTTCTATTGATTAATGCGTTCCTCTTGCAATCTTTGCTTCTTCGGCCAACGCCGTCGCGTATTTCTTCAGATAACTTTTTTCGGAAACCTTCAAAATGTTTTTGATGATTGCGATGCCGTAGTAGGCGTACAAATTGAACTCGCTCATCCATCCAATGTGTGTTCACACAGGCGGTAGGCGCAAGTTTGCGCAAAGCTTCGTCTTTGTTCTTTGCCGGATCGAGGGCTTTCAACATGTCGGTTTTCAACGCCTTCCACACTTTTTCTATTTCCTTATTCATTTCCTGTACGAACGATTGTCTGTACTGCTCGATTTTTCCACGTTTTGAATTGCTCGCCTGCGGCGCAATTGTCCACTTTTTGTTGTCGCTGATGACGCTGTAATCCTTCAAATTCTTTGTTGAGTACATCGAAGTAAATTTTCGAATTTTATTGCTGTCTAAGACATACAAACGAACCGCACCATCGCCGACAAGCACCTTGGCTGTTTTAATTTTAGGTTTGACAGATGAGCCTTTATCTTCTTTTTAAGGTTAGTTTGGCGGAGTTAAGAGTGCCGCCGGCTTAGCATTCCCTGACCCGTTTGGCACTCCTTCCACATAATACACAAAAACTGCTAGCATTGTAGTATTTTTTCAATTTCAATGTGTCTTTAAAGTCTTAGAAGAATTGATTTTAAACGATTGGTAAACGACTTTTGTTGGTGGAGTTTTCAGAAAAATATTATGCTTTTTCCGTTATTTGCATAACAAAAGAGTTAACCACCTGCTTGATTTATAATTTGTTGAAAAGTAAGTTACTTTTAATACACACATAGAAAGAAGGAAAATATTTTTTTGGTTTTACTAAAAGATGAAAAAAAAAATTATACCAATAATTATTATTTAATTTTGGTGTACAAAACCGCGCTTTTCTTTTTTTTTTTTGAAAAAAACACAAAAAACCACCCAAAAAGCTAGAAGTGTGTGAAATTTGAGTTGAATATCCATTTTTTGAGCAGGATTTCATGTCTTTGCACTAAAATCTTCTAAATAATTTAAAAAAAATTATTTTCTTGCGTGAATTTTCATCCGGCGGTTTGCGTCAATCAGATTGGTAAATAAGTTTGTACAGCTTTTTTTTTTATTGCTTTTTGTTCTGTTATAAACTCTGTTTTAATTGTTTTTTTTATTTTGTTTTACGCAATATATTATTTTGTAGCTCTCGTGTCGTTCTATAATGTGTTGTTTTTTTTTTAAATGAAAAAAATAGGTTATGCTTCAAGCTGATAAGAAAAATCATCTTCGACTGTTTTTTATACGTCCCAAAGATAATAGTGGGAAGGAATATTTTATATATGTCTTCATTGTCTTCTGATATTCCTTGCGCTGTTGTACAATTAGCTCTGTTGTTGAAATTCAATTGTGTTCAGTACAGCTCAAGCGGCTCGAAGTATCAATTCAATCTATAGAAATAGGCTCATGGCAGAGAGAATTGCATAGAATTGGCTTGCACGCGAGAGTGGTAGTATTTGTTTAAATTGTTCAACAAGATTGCTCAGTCGCAACACGCCTGTTTTTTTATGCCATTAAAATTTGATTTGAATTGTTTTTATTTAGTAGCATTGTAAAATGCTGGATTGTGGACAAAGAGACGCACGAATAGATACTGTACTAATAGACGAATTGTCAAATAGTTCAACGGACAAATATAACAAATTCAACCACAAGTAAACGCACGGACAAAAAATCGCACAGTGAAATAACGGAGTGGACGAAAATTGACGGAGAAAGAAACGGAGGACATTATGACGCAGACGTAAGATGAACGGGCAAAAACATACACAAAACAAAACACGGACAAAAAAAAACAAATGGAATTAAAAAACAAGACGTATTAAGAAATACGCTTAAGGATGTAATGGCGCAGTAAGGACCACTAAAAGAGTGAACAAAAAGACGGTCGGCTAAAAAATATACAAGATTATCGTAATAAAAGTATTACTACGGTAAAATATTACTCTTCCTTTTTCAACAAAAGTGCGGTACATTTTTCTTATTCGTTGGTAGTTAATTTGCCATATTTGAATCGATCGGTTTGCTGGATTTTATGACTACTTTTTCTTAAAAAAACCAAAGAAATGTGACAAATCGATTTGTTCAAATCTACTTTTAAAAAATTTTGTTTGCATATTTTGAAACTTGAGCAATTTTAAATTAAATACAATGGATTAAGGCAAAAGAAAATTGACGACTTTTACTATTCGGCGTAAAATGAGAATACTTTCTTTTTTTTTCTTATTCTTTGCGGTTCTGTGGGTCAAACGCGAAAGCGTTGTGTTTAACGACAAATGGCAAATTGCAATCATTCACACTTTTCTGATTCATCAAAATGAATTGTCTAGAAAAGATCTTTTTCTAGTAATATATATAATCGTTTATTTTAAATTAATTTTCAGAAAAATAAACATGGTTAGCAATATTACAGGGAAATTGCAGAAATGAATAAATTTTAATAAAAGAATAATAGCAATTGGAATTACAAACATTATAACTCAAAAATCAAGCGAATTTAAAATTACATAGAATCAAAAATTCATCAATTTAAATTTTGAATAATTAAAATATTTGATTTTTTTGCATCGACACGTGACAAGTATTTTACCTGATTTACCTGATTAATTTTACCTAATTCAATCAAATTTAAATTTAAAAAAAAATTTAAATTTGAATTTTTTTTGAAAATTAAAATTGAAAAAATTTAAAAATATCTTTGGCATTATTTGAACAAAAGTAACAAATCGTTCATGGCAAAATGCAATAACATAGCGATTGATGCAGAAAAAACTTGCCCTTCGTTCTGTTAATGTTAGTTTCTATGGCGTCAAAGTTTTCTTAAAGGTTAATTCAAAGACTGTTTACAATGTCTTATGTTGGATTTAAAATGAATGTTATTTGCAATTTGCATTTCAATTGCGCGGGGAAATTGCTTAAATCGCTAAAAATTTCTGCGTTTTTAGTTTATTGAAAACCTGGCGCTTTAGTAAAAAAACTAATTTTCTGTTTGAATTTGTTTAGTTGTAATATATAAGCAGAGAATTCTTTAAGAATTAGAGCTATTATAACAATTTGACAACATATTGGAATATTCTCAAATGTTAAAGTTATGTTCTGAAAGAATTGCGTTTGCTTTATTTTTATGTTTTCTTTGATAGGCACTCTTTTTATGTATTTTATATTTTAGTTTTAACCAAAGAGTTTGAACTCTCAACCTGTTCATTCTATAGAAACATTTTCAAATATCTCAAATGCTTGCACTTTAAAAAGTCGTTGAAGCTAATTAGCCATTCTGTGCAACAGCAAATATGGCGTAGCAAATGATTTAATAAAATTTTTGCTGCATGTCATTACTTTAAATTGCTTGTCAATTGATGATTGACACAATCGGAAATCACAACAATTGTTGTACTCTAGGGACATTTATCTAATCTCTTAATATTACCCCCTCTTTTTCCAAATTATTCAACTTGTAAAATTTATTTTTGCTTCACTCACTTTTCCCGCATCTCAAGCATTGGCTTGATGGCTTGTCTCAATATTGTCAGTTATATAAGAGGATTGTGATCTACTAGATTTTGAAAAATAGTAATGTTAGGCAAAGATTTTTTTCAGACATTTGAGAAAAAATTTTTTAGAAAGGAATCTTTTTTTTTCTTGTAAAACAATTTTTGCATTCAGTTTTGTATCTTTTTCCATTTTTCATATTTTTCTCAAATTCATTGCATTTGCATAATTGTTGTGACAATCCTTTTTTGCTTTTAGTTTTTTTTTAAATAAAAATTGAGGCTTGAATTGAAATTGAGGCGAGTGGAAAATTTAATTAAAGAGGGGGGATTAAGAATTTTTTTAATTTTGAGGACTTTAAAAATGTTTGCGCTACTAAATTTATAAGTAAATTTCGATGCTCCAACTCTTTATTTGTATGTGTTTAATAGGCTCTAACAAAAAAATTGAACCAAAATTCATAATATTGAAAAAAAACTTTTAATTTTGGATAGAAGGAAAGGGAGGGAATATTTCACTTGCAGGGTGACCAGAAAAAACCCGGACAAACATTTTAAAATAAAAATTTCATTTAATCACGACAAATTGAACAAAACAATAATAAATAGCAGTAATATGGACCTTTGGCAATAACATACTCACAAGGGGAGGACCCGAAGTGTCCGGGAGCTTTTTTTTTTAATAAAACTCGTTGAAACTATCAAATTAGCCTTTAAAATTTTAGAGCAAAATAAATTGATTCCTAATTTGATAACCTTTGGCCGTTTGCATAGCAAAGTGGTTTTCTTCTCGTCTTTTCTCCAAAAGTCCCGGTTTCATTCCCCATGTAATTTTTTAAACCTTTTGTTTCTTATTTTTATTTTGTTTTTTTTAACAAACTTTAACTATAACAAAAATGGAATTTTTAGAAAAAATGGCTAAAAAACTAAATTATTTCGCAATGACTACGAATGAATGCACTAACTTCACATAGATTACTGTTCTTATCGAAAAATTACAATTTGTAGAAGCATCTACATCAAAACAATTTCTTTGGGAAGGTATAGTTTTGATCGCCGCTGGGTTCTGATAAACATATTAGAAAATGGGGGAAATCAAATCTCCATTTATCATAGGCTGTATAGAGTAAGAATGAGTGGTAGCATTAACAGATTTGCACTACCACTTCTACTTTGTTAATGCCACAAAATGCCAAACTACGTCCCAAATGCAATTCTTTGACAAACCGACTTTGATCAGTATTAAAATACATTCACTCAATAATTCACTAAATAATGGTTTGACGTTCTCTAAAAATGCATAAGCAGTTTTTTGGACTGTTTGGATATATTTGAAAAAGTTAAAAATATATGAATCCCGCCCCAATCCTACCATCACTAACGCGGGGTTTGGCGGTGTTCGACGATGGCTGACGTGCCGGAAGACTAAACGGATCAACTCCTGTCGTTTTGGCGCTTGCTCTGAGGTGAAGAAGAGAGTCTCGTCCGTAAAGATGATTTGTTCCCATCGCTGAGCAGCGGCCAAAGGGGTGGTGACATCTCTCGAGCCGTACGCGCTTCTTCTTATATCTGAGGAGCTGAACTTTTTGGCGTTTGTAAGGGGTCAAATTTAACAAAAATCTGTAAGTTAGAATTTTGGAAATAAGCGTTCCAAGCTATGGTTTTGCCATTTGTCGCACCGATGCATGCTTCGTTCCGGTGTTACGGGCGATTTTTTGCACGGAGACTCTGAAATTTTGCTGGACTCGTTTCCCGGATGGTCTGGCGGTTGGCGGGATTTCTTGTTGTGATTTCTTTGACTTATATATAATTTTATTATTTGATTGCGTCAAAGAAATCCTTTTTTTGTTTAACAGTAATTAGGGTCGAGAACGGAACTAGAATATCTGATTGACGGCCTCTGGCTTGAATCAATTCCTATGCAACATCTATAGTAGTTTGTAAATATTTTATTAAACAACAAAAAACAAATTTCAAAATTTGCTATATACAATAAGTTATATGTGGAAAAATTTAAAGCACCAATACTTTTGTATTTTGTATAATATTAAAGCTATAGAAATTAAATGACTAACGAAAAAACAGAAAAAAAGTTCCTCATTGATAACACTCGCAAAAAATAATACTTTGGGTGTTGGAATTCTAATTGGCAATCCAAAAAAGGAAAATTGAATGTGAAAATTCAAAAAAATAGGAAATTCTAGACTAAACTATATTTATCAGGACTGTGCAAGACTGGTCTAAATGACCAAACCTTAGTTTCTGATACAAGTTTAAAGAAATAATACAAAGAAACGACTTATTGCTTGTTTAACCCTTTGCCCAATTAAGGGTGAGTCTTTTGCTAGTAGGCCTTCATTTATTAAGACTGCTTATTTTGATTTTCAACTAGTAGACGTCAACTTGACAGCAATCATTAAATAATCGTCAGAAAGAAATTTGACAAATAAACAATAAAAAAGAGAAAGGAAATTTTTTTCTTTTTTTTTGTGAAAAAAAAGGATTTTGTAGTCGTTATGAAAAAAGACCTCTTTATTAAAACAAAGGATTGGACAATCAATAATTCTTTTCATTGTAAACTCTCCTTGACTTTCTATTAACTAAATTTTGGAGTTCTTGCACAGCCCCGGTATATATATATATATATATATATATATATATAAATAAATAAAAAGCTGATACTTAATGATTTATAACAATTAACAATACAAAAATATTTCACCGATTTTTAAGATTGCAAGCAAATAGGATTATTAAGCAGTTATTTACAGAATTAGTAATATTGAAATTGGGTTTGAGAGAAATGTTCAAAAAATTGGGGGCAAGCTAAGGCACAATTAAGAATTACAACGCAATTCAAAAGGTGTACGCGGAAAAAAACCCGGCGCCAGGCAAAAAGACGCAAAATTAAAAATTAGTATATCGGAATAATTTATTTTTATAATATGGTACATTTTTTTTTTACTGTAATCATGCAAGAAAATTATTTGGTTTAACTAATTTTTGTTTTGAATTTTTCGTCTTTTGGTCCGTGTCATTTTGTCTGACTTCTTTTTGCTTTGGAACATTCAAAAATCTAGTGCTATGTCTTTTGTTCATTTTGGCCATAAAAAAATTTTGACACTCGGACATTTGGTAATTGAGGCTGTTCGCCACACTTTATCCAATGCAATAGAGTGTTTATAAGTCTCGTTGTGTAATATTATAAATATATAATATTTTGTAATATATTAGCATTACAACATCAATTCCTGAATTACCATAAAGAGTTAAAAGAAAATTTACAGAAAGCCAAATTTGTTGGTCCCAATAGGATTGTCCAACACTATCTCCGACGCCATAGCCGTTTGCGTTAAGAAATTTGCACTCAATTGTTGTTTTTGATATTCCGAATCCATTGAACTGGACGCCAGCAGGCTGATCGAAGTGTGCATGTTAGGATTTGCTGAATGGCGATTGCTAAACAATATTCTTTAAAAATAGTCACTGAGCGTTGGTGTCGTTGGGTGTTCAAAGAAAAAAAAGTCAGACAAAAAGCCGTTATCAAAGAGACAAACTGACATAAAAACAAAAACAAGAAAAAAAGCAGCGGGCAAAGTCACACTAAAAAAAAAGATGCGGACATAAAAACTCGGACGAAACACGAGAGTTAATAGACAGAGAGACAAAAAAATGCAGAAACAAAAATTTGAATAATCAAATAATTATTTTAAGCTATTTTTATAATAATCCATTCTTTTTGTCCTTTTGGCGCACACTCCAAAGTATTTTACAATAAGAATAGATTAAATTCACTAACCGGCTCCTCCTCGACGAAAATATTTTCCCGCATCCCGCCACCGTACAACAATGCGTCTCTTTTAAATGAACAGCGCTTGTGTGAATTTTCAAGGCGCCCTTATCGCAGTATGTTCGATGACAAATGGAACAAATGACGCGGCGTTTGGAGATGGGTGCTAACCCATTCTTTTTGAAAATGCCCGACGTCTAAATCAAATTCATTTTTTTTATCATGTATGCTATTTCAAAGAAATTTTTACAATTATAAGTTTGTGTGAATTAATTAAAACAGCAATAAGCAAAGATTTTAAGGTACGCCATCTAAACAACTGCTTGTTAAGATATTATATTTCATAATCAATTTATAATATAAGTAAATTCACATTTTCTTACCTTTAAATCAATATATTTTATCGTCGCTATACATTGTTACAAAAGATTTTGTAGTTTTAAATTTGCATTTACTAACTGTTTTATTTCAATATTGTTTTGTTTATCAACTATTGTTTATGTGTAATAATTCAAACTAAGCTGCTCTAAATTATTTAATTTTCAGAAAATTAGCTATAATTAATATTTTTTGATTAAATTTCTTTGCTTCAATGATCTCTTATTTTTTTATGCGTTTTATTGACTTAATTATTGACTTATTCTTTATATTTTAAATTGTTTTTCTTTTGACTTATTGACTCATTTAACTGACTTTTATTTTATTTCTGTGATTTTTTTGTTAATTTTTTGTATTTTTGACTATTTTTTTTGGCCAAATTGTATACATATTCGTTGGCGTGTATAAATTAAATTAAATTGTCTTACAGTTCTTCTTATCTACAGTAGTAATCTTATATACTTTTTCGCTGAAAAAAATTTATATTGCACAGTAATTATTTTTTACAAAAATAAAAATTTCATTATAGTATCTTTTTTCATTTTTTTTTGCGAAAATTGGCATATATTAATTTTCCTACAGTACTTCATTAATATCTGATATTTAAAAATTTCATATAAACTACAGTATTTTAATTGTCTCAAAAAACACTTTAAAAATTAAAAACAACTACAGTAATTATTTTATTTTCTTAAAAATTCAAAATTGTTGGCATTTTGTATCAATTTAAAAATTATTGCTTGGCTAAATGTTTAAATACTACTTGAATATTCAAAAAACGCAGTGAATTTTGAAGATTCAGTATTTATACAGATTTCTGAACAAAAAAGATTATTAAAAATGAGTACTTAATTAGGGAAAAGGCATACGGTATAATTTATTAGGTTTGCCAACGTTTTAAATTTAAAATGTGCAAACTTGTTTTGCGAATAAAATGGCATCGCTATTTTCTGCGGGAAATGGGGTTGGCGGCGAAACGACCACTGTTTGCAATGGGCTGGATGACTTTGAGGAGGAGTACACAGATGTGGAGGTGGACGCCATTTCAAAGATTAAATCCCTTTCGCCATTAATTGAACTTCTGTTTAGAGATTGGACTTCACTCAACAATCCACTCTCAAACTTTCTATTTCCATCGGCGTAGGGTTTTGTAGAAGGTGCTTCAGCGGGCTTTTGAGTTTGCTCACTCGATATTTCTTCGGTGGAATTGATTGCGGTGTGACCTTGTGATTCGGTTTTAATGTTTTGTCGGATGGGTAACGTGGCTGATGACTGTAGGGCACCGGGGCTCTCCACCAATCTTGTATTGTTGGACAATTTGAATAATGAGCTTAAATCCGGAAGTTGCTGTTGTTCAACAATTTTGTGGGGGACAAATAGTGGAAGTAAGAAATTGTTGTTTTGTGGGGCAAATAATGGATTTGACGCAAATAAGTTGGACGCTTTACACGCGTTGTCAGCCATTGTCTGGGCTAAATTATAGTGATATTAATCGATTGAAAAAGCACAATTCCTCTTTTGGGCATTAAAAGTGCAACTTTTCAAAAAAGCTTTTCATCATAAACTGTGCATAAGACTTCAATATTTTTACAGTATACACATTCTACAGTAATTTTTCGCCGTTTTTATTAAATATGAATTTTATTTGTGATTTGCCAATGTTGAAGGCATCTACGTAAACAAGAATGTTATTGAGCCAATGTCACTCTGCTGCACTTTTTGCAAATTTGTATAACAGGAAGAATGACGTCATTCTCTTTGGCTAGGACTTAATCTTGCTTTTATCTTTGCCGTACTACTCTTTTTCCTACTGGCAACCCCGACCCGCACCGCCATTCTCGTTTTTTTTTCAAAGTGGAGGCTCTCACATGGTTTGCAGGACGTTTTGTGGAATGGTTGTAAAGAGCCCCGCATCAACTTGCACCTTCCTTTTTTGCCTTAAAAACTTTGAGTGGGCGGTTCAAGGCAAAAATCCAAATTTTTATCTAACCCAAGTTATGCAAAAGTGAAAAAAAACAAACCCATTTCGGGATGTTCACTATCCACCACCAAAAGCAACGCTTCAATCTTTTGTTTTTTGGCCGCCACGCCTCTCCTCCAATCCGACTCATTGGCTAACGCGTCGCCCATTTTTACCGTCGGCGCTTGCAATTGCACATTTGCGGTGGGAATTTCACTTTTTGGCTGTTGCACAGAAGGTTTCTGTTGGACAACCCCAATTGTGTTGATCAACGACTGAATGACAGTAAGTCGAAGGCTTTCTGCAACCACTGAATATTGTGGCAACAACAACGCGGTGATTTGAAAGAGATTCAATTCGGTGTAAACGCTGATGCAGCTCCACGCGTCGGCGTTAGCTGAATGCACGCTTAAGTTGGAAATGATGTCGATATGGTTTACCTGAAAATTACAAGTTATAATATCAAAAAACTGAATTGTTGAAAAAGGACTCGATTAACACGCGTCAGTCAACTCGCCAAATTTCAACTTAGCAGTAGCCAATTGTCGAGTTGCAACATTTTAAATGTTGCGAGGTTATAGCAAAGTTTATTGGAATGAGTGGGCATTTTTTGCGTGTCAAGTGCCATAACAGCAGCAAAGTGCCACAGATTGATATTTGCAAGTTGAAATTTGGCGAGTTGACTGTCGAAAGAGACTTTACCCACGACAATGCAAAATAAACGGTGGCCGAACCGGTATTGAACCGGTGATATTTTTTTTTATTAAAGAGACGCTTAACCACTGAGCCAATGGAGCGGACGGAGGAAAAGAGGTTCCAACAGTTTTATCAATTATCTATAATTTACTAACCAAGGTTCACTGACCAAGGTTTGTATATTTCAGCAAAACTCAACTGTATAAATAGGCCTAGCTTTATTAGGTTTGGTTTTCTACAATTTGTAATTTTGAGCAAATTATGAATAATTTAGTTCCATTGCGTTAGTTTTAATTTCAAAGATTTGCGCCTTTTTGTAGGCGTTTTTTTGCCGGCAATTTGTTGTCCTTGCAATTTTTATGCCAGTTTTTGACACAATAGACAGCATAATGTTACCTGATTTGTGTAGCCGTGCGAAAACTCCTCCATTGACCAACCAACTTTGTTCAGCAACGCCTCGACGCGTCCCGACGGTAGGTCCGCAAATATGTTCTCCAGCAAAATTTTTATGCGAATCGGCACCGCGCGATAATTGAAAAGCGACGCGACAACAATCGGCGTTATTTTGTTAAAAATTTCGTCGGTTCGATCGGCGGCTTCCGCTTCGACGCCTGCGCTCACTTTTTGTTGTATTGTTGTGGGAAAAAGCAAATTTTGTTGCAATGTGTTGTCGAGGCTCTCTGTATTGTCTTGGCTGCAGTAGTCGGATTGACTGCTTGAATTGTTTTCCGCTTGGGGAAATGCCGTTTCGATTTTTTTGCTAATTAATGTTTTGGTTGTCAAATCTAAATTGTGCTTTAAATTCGAGTTAAACCATGTGTGCTGTTTTTAATTTATGATGTCTTATTAATATGCTGAGTAATGTTGAAAGACCGCTGTAATGACTCTCATTTTTAACCTTCCTTCATATTGATGGCTTTTCAATAATTGGTTGTTCAAAAGTAGATAAACAAGAGCATAAAAGACCAAACAAAAAAAACAGACGAGCAGGCAATCAAGAGTGGACATGAAAACGTTTGAAAAAAAATTGCCAGAGAAATAGAGACGGATAAAAATGGAGCCGAGCAAAACTAAAAAATCAGACAAGAATAACTCGGACAAAACGTGTAAGACAAGAATAGCTCAGACAAGTCGTGTCAGGGCAAGAAAAGCTCCGACAAAGCGTGTAAGACAAGAACAGTTTAGAAAAAAAACGTTTAGGACAAGAATGGCTCGGACAAACATAGTGGACAAAAATAGTTTGAAAAAAACATGTAGGACAAGAATTTCTTGGACAAAACATGTTGGATGAGAATAGCTCGGACAAAGCGTGTAGAACAAGAAAAACTCGGACAAAACATATAGGACAATAAATAAAAGTTACTAGACAAAGAAATATAACACAAAAGACATTGGCGTGCAGGACAAGAGACCACATACAAAATAAAAGGCAAAAAGTCAAAAAGCCAAAAAAAAAAGAGAAAAAATACATGTTGGAAGAAAAAAATTGGCGGACAGATAATTGTCGACAAAAAATTAACAATGAGAAACAAACAAAAAAAAACCTTTGAAAACGAGCACGGACAAAGGGGTTTACAGTTAAAAACAAAAAGAAGTCGGACAAGTAAATTATTTATGAAAGTTTTTTTTAAATATCAGTTTTGCTATTATAAATTGTTTATTTTTGTCTGAAAGACAATTACAAGTGTTAACCTTGAACACATTGTCGGAATACATTTTCCTCATCGTTTACTGCAATTTTCTCGACCATTTGGCTAGTCCTTGAGCCGGCGTCAAACTGCTTTAATAAAATTTGTAATTCTCGAATCTGATTCAACGTGTTAGGCGTTAGTGTGGCGGGCGTCGCTTCTGATTCGGAAGGAGGCGTCATGATTAGGGACTGCGTCGTATTGTTGTTCGACATGTCGAGAGGCGAATAACTAATCATCCTGCCTAAATTAATCGAATAATCAATTTTTTTCATTTACAGTATTTTGAAATGTTGACGCGTAACCACTCGGACGTCAACAATAAGATATTCCCATGAATAAATATAGTTTTGGTCCGGCGGACTATCTGTAGGATTAACTTTTTGCCGCCGGACTTTTTATAATTAGACCAAAAAATATTCGAGTTCAAGTCTAAAATAAAGTTTAGGTCCGAAGCTTTAGGCTAATCCTCAATGCAAGAACTTAGCCTGAGCATAAATCAAACCCTCAGTCAATAGCCTACGGTTAATTCTAAGCCTTTGCCCACAGTCTATAATGCTAGGCATCCAATCGTAATTGTAAGATGTGCCGAGAGAGATTAAGCCTAAACTAAAATTGTCTTAATACAAAACTTAAGATCTAAATTTGAAGTTAAGTGCAAGATGTGTAGACTCAAGACAGTACATTTAAGGCTTTAAGATTGTTTTTAAGCCCAAATTTTAATTTAATTTTTTCCTCATTTAAATCAATTAAAAAACTAGTCAAAATTTTGCAGAATCAACAATTTTGTCAAATAACAGTTATTCAATGTTACTGAATGCCTTCGCAAAAAGGAAATTATTTAAAAAAAAAAAACTTTAATTGCAGTCCACAAAACCCAGGTAAACCATTTATCAAATAAGACCAAGAGTTCAAGCTCAAAAGTTTTATGAGGATCAAAGAAAGATCAATAAATGCAAAAAAAAAATTATTAAAAAAAATGTATTTAAAAAAAAATACAAAAGTCGTAAATACAAAAAAAAAAAAAAAAAAATGAAAAGGACAAAAATTTTTGTTTTTTTTTATCATTTGCAAAAAAAAAAATTTGTTCTGTCAAAATAAAATCACCAAAGCAAAAAGGAAATTATTTGAAACAAAATGATTGTATTGTCCGATTGATTATTCGGTTTGTCCACAAAAATATGACAAAAAATTTGTAAAGGCAGTGAGAGAGACAAAGTCGTGTCGAGAATTCTTTTTTCTTCTGCAAAAAAATGACAAAATAATTAAAATTGACCGAAAAAAGTGCAAATGCAAAAAACGCTCGCAAGCTGCTTGGATTTGAACGGTGGAAAGCGTTGGCACATGTTTTGAAAGGGTTAACGACTAGCGGAAGGCTTGGGCTTTAGGCTATAGGCGTCAAAAGCCAAAATGGCTGTAAAGAAACTCTTGAATTGTGATTGCGTGCAGACAAATTCAGAGAAATTTAGTTTAAGGGCAATTCTAAGAGCTCAGCAGGAATAAAGATTTTACTGTGCTTTCTGGCTGAACATAGCTCCAAAAATGCTATAATGCATACGAGTGCTTTCATTTGACTCTAAAATGATTCCAAGTGGTTTCTATGTTCAGTCTTTTATAGTAACGTTGGGAGTCATTTGACAAAAATTATAAAATCAAGAAAGTTATTTTAGTTTTCTTGTAGATTGAGCTTTAACTGTTTTTAATATTATGCAAACACTTCTATGAAATTTGTTCATTTTGGACTCAAATGAAAACTTTGGTCAAAACCCTTAAAAAGTGATTGTAAAAAATTAAAAAATAAAATTTTTTATAAAATGAAAAATTTCGTTTTAATTAGCCAACAAAGTGTACGTATAAACATTTTTATATCTTTTCAATGTTTATTTTTTATAAACAAAAAGCAACGGAAACGTTTTTGTACTCGGACTCAGCGAACTTTTTGTTTAGCAAACTTTAATTATTACATGATTTGAAGTAATTTTTGAAGAAAAAAAAGTAGAGAAATGTTATAATAAATAATAAAGTTTAACGTAGGCATACAAGTGTAGAATGTAAAAAATTGAATTCTATTCATAAACAAAGCGTAAGCCTAAGCCTCAGCTTAAGTCTAAACCTACGAAAAATCTTAAGACTAAGCGTTAATCTGACTCTTAGCTTAAGCCAAAATTTCAATCTAAGTCTAAATGGAAGATTGAACGTAAGCCTAAAATCAAGTTTAAAGCTAAGCCTAACCCTAAGCCAAAGTCTAAAAACAAACTCAAGCCAAAACCTAAGTTAAGCTTAAGTTTAAGCGTAAGCCCAAACCCAAGCCCCCCGTCTTAACACAAGCTGAACTCCGTGTTTAACCCAAAGATTTTGTTTGAACCAGTCGTGGGTAATGGTTTATTAAATCTCTCCTTTTTATACGCTATTTTTCTTTCTCTGACGTGAGACAACGTGAAAATAGCGTTGGAAACAGTAAGGTTTAATGAACCACTTTTTACTCATGAGCTGGTCTTAACATTAACACAACTTAAAAACTTGTATGAACCCCTTTAGCATAAAATAGAGTCACAAGTCGCTCTTTTATAAATGAACGACATTGAGAAATTTACAAAACAGCAAAATGCAGAATGCAAAAAAAATAAAAATGACAAAAATTGTGCCCGAGACATTTGAAGTGACACATAATTTAGCAAAAAAATGAAAAAAAAAATTTTTTTTTTGTATTTATAAAATATACAATGTAAATGTAATAAATACATTTCTTCTCATTTTTTTTCTCCATTTATCAACACAAAAAAGAAAGCTGTGACAACAACATTTTGTTGTTAATGTTAATATTTTTTTTATTTATTTATTTTTAAGTTTAAACCAAAAAAAAAAATTTTCGTTTTTTGAAATCAAAAAATAAAAAAAAAGAATTGGAGAATCATTAGTTAATGTTGGGAGTTATTTTGGGTTTGAGTGTGTAGGTGGATTTGTGGAACATATGTAAATCAAATACCTAAACCTTTGAGCTGGAAAAAAAAAGAAATTTTTTGGACTTGAATAAGCCACTCACTTGCTTGCTGAAATTTTAGTTGAGCTTACAGACTTATAAAATTCTGCAAAAAAACATAAAAAAATTTTTTTTATTGCTCAATGCCACAAATAGAACTTAACGCCAAAAATATTTAGACATAACGCCAAATAATTATTAAAAGCCAAAATTTTAACGCAATGCCAAAAATATATAAAAAGAATGCCATAAAATTTAACATTACGACAGAACAGAATATAACAGTGTGGCCCATTATAAACACCCCAACTTGTTTTCCGCATAACTCTTATTTCTCAACCAAATTTCATAATTTTTTTAAATTTTAAAGCTAACTCTTTAGAAATTTGTTTGGTCTAAACTATATTGTTATATGTCACTTAAAAAAGTGGTCAAACTTTTTATTAATCTATTGTAAGTTTTTTAGTTGATATTATGCATTTTACGCCGCAAGAGAGAGCAAAAAGTGTTTGAGTGGTTTATGGAAGAAAAAAGTCCTGCTGTTATTTTTCAAAGAAGGTATCGTAGAGAGATGGGACGCAATGCTATTTGCACCGGACAAAAAATGAATAAAAAAAATGGTATGCGAAGTTTCAAGATGAGGTTTTAAACAGAAAGAAGAGAAACGGAACAAAAAAATAAAATTTGCGTAATCTCTTGTTTTTGGCATGTTTACGTTTTGATTTTGTTTTTTCCAGCCAAACTCCAAACACCGTTTTAGAGTATTGTCTTATTGTTAATTGACAGAAGCTTTAGACTAAGAATATTTAGACTAAAAATGATTTATTATTAAAAATGCTATTACTTGTATTTTTTTTGTTTAATTAAATTATGTAATAAAAAGTAAATGTGTTTATGGGTATCAAACAAATTCCTAAAAAGTCAGCTACCAAATTAAAAAAAAAAAGTTTTAGTCAAATCAAATTGTGCGTTTATAATAAGCCTAAGCCTGTATAACGCTAGCAATTTTGCTTAGAGAAGTGCAAGCTTGAATAACCAAAAAAAAAGCGGTTTGATTTTTCTATAAAGAAAATTTGCATAGAATATGACGTTATTCGATGGCACATACATTATACATACAAAAACTTGACAAAAAAGTAATTGCCAAAAACTTTCGACAAATAACTAACTTCGCGGTAAATTTCATCACGCGACAGTCAACTTGCGAATTTTTCACTTTTTCAACAAATCGATTTTAAAAGTCGAAAATTTTGCGAGTTGACTGTCGCAAACCGTCGTTTGTCCAAAACATTCAATTAAACTTGAACAAGCAAAAAACCAGCCAACTTTTACATAATTAATTAAAGAATGCGACTTTTATTTTTCAATTGAGCAATTTCTTAATTTTTACGGGTTTGATATTGCGAAAAAAAGGGCCAAACATAACAGAGAACAATTTAAAAAAACTAATAAGATTTTTTGGGAAAAATTTATTGCAGTTAGCTTTGATTGCATTTCTCAAAAAAAAAAAATAAAATTGTTAAAGTATATGAAAGCATAAAAAAAATAATAAAAATTCCGTATTTTTATGAAAAAAAACAAAGTTCTGGAGAAATGGATGATTTCTTTCTTTCTTTGTCACAAGAAAACTTATTGTTGTATTCTTAGAGACATTTTTTTGCATTGGCTCACTTAACATCTTAAAGACAAAAATTGAAAATTGATTAGAAAGGTCGGCAAGGCAAAAGGGGGAATAGCCGTTACAAATTTGAACTCGTATATTTGTTTATTACAACAACAAAGGTCTCTGGTCTAAAACCAGGAATGAAATCAATATTATAATTATTTGTCAAAGGCAAAAAGTTTGTCTTATTTAAAAAGTTTTATCGTAGACAACATTATTGTCCTAGGCAACATATGTATTTGTCCCGGCTCTAAAAGGTTTGTCTTAGCCAAAAGTTTGTCTTAGGCAAAGGTTTTCTTTCAGACAACATTTTTGTCCTAACCTATTTTTTTGTCCTAACCAAAGGATTTGTCTTAGTGCAAGATTTTGTCCAAGACAACGTTTTTGTCTCAGTCTGCATTTTCGTCCTAGCCAATATTTTTGTCCTAACCAAAGGTTTTGTCCTAACCAATTTTTTTGTCCTAACCAAAGGATTTGTCTTAGTGCAAGATTTTGTCCAAGACAACTTTTTTGTCCTAGCCAATATTTTTGTCCCAACCTTAAATTTTTGTCCTGAAAAAAAATTTGTATAGTTCATCAAAATAAAAAGCCAAAACCAATAGGAGTCAATAAAACAGTCTAAATATGCGATTCCATTGGCTAAATCTCATTAAATAAAACTAGCAAATTGTCAATTGTCTTAAAGCGAATCACACAATGGAAAAGTAAATAAAAAAACAGAAATTTGCCGGCCAACAAAAGTCTTCAATCGTGTGTAATTGGTTAGCCTTCTCAATAAAGTATTAAATTTAATTGAACAAGATTGTCGTGGGAGTTCTTTTTTGTTTTTTTTTTCCCTCCACTTTTAATTCTCCACCCAAAAAATTGGATTATTTAAGCGAGCAAAAAAATAAAACAAAAGACAAACCAAAAAAAATTGGCAAAACACTTGTGCTCGGCTATGCAGCTATGGTTCTGTGCGACAGCGTCTCCACACCCCCCAAAAAAAAAACCGACCGCTTTTGGAGTGATAGTGTGATCTGTAAAGAGCGTTTGTCATCACTGATTTATCTGCTGCAATTTTGATTTGATTTAATTTGTGTGACTTACTTCACTGAATTTTGACTTGTTGCAATTTTTTCTTCTTTTTCTTTTTAAATTTTTTGTCCGCAAAATTTTTTTTTTTTGATTTTAAAACAAAAGCGAAAAAAATACAAAGTGAATTATTGAAAGTGATTTCCAGCTAGCCGTGGAAGGAAGAAGCTGAACTAATCCAATTCCCCAGTTTTAAAGCAAAAATCAAATCGGACTCAGCCGAATCAAAGAAACACAGACACCGAAACACACAATAAAAAACACACATCGCATACACATATCAGCAATTAACAAGTCAAATCCAATTTTTTGAATTCCCTAAAAAATTATTTCCGGAAAAAAAAAGACTATTGGGACAGTGGGGAGGAGGAGCTTCCACTTTTATTTTGGTTAACAATTTGTGTAAAAAAATAATGAGAATTTTCTTTTGGGATTGTCACGTATTTTTTTTCGGCGACCCGCCTATATTTAATATATATAGTTGAAAGGCATTTTCTTGAGGGGTATAAAGAAAAAAGACACCAATTATAAATGAATGAAAAGTCGCTTTTTTGTTGGCAAAAAAAAATCACAGCTGGGATTCATACGTTTTGACTTTAATTCAAGATTGATGCATTTATTTTACAAGTGCTAGTCAAAAAGACCGGCTTACAAGCCGTTTAATATTTTGGAAAGACAGAGGGACGTTTGTGGGCAGTCCGAAGAGAAAGGGGGTTAGGCTAAAATCAATGTTTGGAAAAATTTTATGGTTTAAATGTCTCTGTGGCCAAACGCCATAACCTCTAAAATGTAATTGTGGCCAAGGGTCTCTGCTGAGCAAATGTCAGACGGGCCTAGTCCATATTGTGTTACAACGTTTGTAAAGTGTTTGTAGAATTATGACTTTTTATAATCAAGCGTGTTTGACTGACCACGTGTACCTTTGAAACTTGAGTGTCTCCGCGGACAAGTTTCTTTCCGTCTCAATATCATTGCAAAACGTCTATGTAATCCAATGCATCTTTAGTAAAATGTCTCTATGACGAACCATCTCTGTTATTAACAGAGATTACCTTCCTTTAAGTTTTAAAAATGATGACTTCTGAAAAAAGAAAAAGAAAGAGAGAGAGAGAGAGAGAGAGAGAGAGAGAGAGACAGAGAGAGAGAGAGAGAGAGAGAGAGAGAGAGAGAGATTAATAAACAGACAGACAATAAAAGAGTGAGAGAGACTAAAAACAATTATGTTTTATTTCAATAAACATGCGTTTTGCTGTTTTTTGGTTTAGATTTTTTTTTGTTTCTTCTGGCTTTAATTAGATTTAAGGCTATTGCAAACATTTTATTTTTTTTATGTCAAATCCTTCAAAAAATTAATGCATTTTTGAAAGAAAAAAAAATCACATTCCTTTTTTTACATTACATTACCAACTTGAAGGGATATTGACGGATGTGTAAAGGGATTTTCCCGTTCTCTCTCTCTGACTTTTACTATTTGTCTGTTTCTTAATCTCTCTCTCTCTCTCTCTCTCTCTCTCTCTCTCTCTCTCTCTCTCTCTCTCTCTCTCTCTCTCTCTCTCTCTCTCTCTCTCTCTCTCTCTCTCTCTCTCTCTCTCTCTCTCTCTCTCTCTCTCTCTCTCTCTCTCTCTCTCTCTCTCTCTCTCTCTCTCTCTCTCTCTCTCTCTCTCTCTCTCTCTCTCTCTCTCTCTCTCTCTCTCTCTCTCTCTCTCTCTCTCTGTCCTCCCTTCCCGTTACCTTTTTATCATTATCTTTCTTTCATCTTCTTTCAATAACCACCTCTCTTTGTCTCATCATTTTCCACCTCCTCGTTATTTATCTTTCCTTCTTTCACTCTGACTGTTTTTCTTTCTTTTACCTTTTCTCTCACAGTCTTTTCTACTCTCACATATTTTAATTATCTCTCCGTCTTTCTCTCCTTTATCCGTACTCTTCCTAACCGCTCCATAGAGTCCAAATCGTCCCCAAAAATTGCTAAAAATATAGAATTGATGACAGTCAAAAAATTTTTTTGAAAGAACAAAAAGGATGAAACGGCGCCTTCTTTTTCATTGGCAGAGAAGACCCCAACAACTGCACCAATAAGAAGAAGAATATCGAAAAAAATCACAAGCATGTGAATGAAATAAAAAAACTTGTCCCAGTTGTCGATTTTGCCGGAATTTTTTTTTATTAATTGCGTTTAAAAGGATTTATGATCCACTAAAAAAAAGCTATTTTTTTTCCTTGAACTAAAAATACTTTTGGAAATCCAACAAAAGAATTGGCAATTATTGTCACGTCAATTCCCTTCCCTCCACCCAAAATCCCATTGAAAATAAATAACTAAAAAAAAAATTTTTTTTTTGTTAATTAATAAAGCAAAATGAAAAGGAATTTTTTTTTTTGGATGAATAGAAAATTTATACACAATTTTGGGCTATATTTTTATTCAATTGGAGCAGGGATCGGGTAATCAGGCAAAGAGTGGAAGGAAGAAAGTAATGGCTCGGTCTTCAATTTCTACTTTCCTAGTTGCTTCAGGTTAGGGAATATATATGTATATATAGTATTAGGGAAAAAGTAAAGGATTTTGGACACCAAAAATTGGAAAGAAAAAGCAAAGTGTCGGAAGTATTTTTTTTTATAAGATTTATAATTTACAATTGAGGTTTTACTTGATCTTTGAATAAGCGCTTGAGGTACTTTAAAAAAAGGTAAAGAACTAAGCTTTATTGAAAAATAAATTTTAGAAACACCAAAAAAAGGCTTAGAGTAATGATTAAGCCAAAGATAAGGCTTAGGCTTAAAACTAACTTTATCCTTAGACTTAGCTTTACACTTATACTTTAACTTAGTTTTGCACTTAAATGTATGCTTAAGCGCGAACGTACCATTACTTTTGTCCTTAGATTCAGGGTTAGGCTTTTGGCTTAACTTTAAAAGTTTAAGTTTAGGCTTTGATTAAGACTTAACCTCACCCTTAAACTTTAGGTCTTCGCCTGAGCTTAAAAACTTTAATTAAGTTAGGGCTTAACTAGGCTCAAGACCAAGTTTATCCACAAACTTAGCATTTTGCTTACGCTTAAACTGAAACTAATTTTCACACAACCAAGTATATACTTAAGTTTAAATAACGAATATCTATGCTTAGGCTAATGATTTAGACTTTAAGGTTCAAAAATTTTATAATGAACACATTGATTTTTGAAATAGGCTTCAAACAAATCGACTTACACTTTTGAATACATTCTTTAACCATTCAAAACATTTACTTATAAATGTTTTCAAAGCTGTCTGTATAAAAAGTGCAAAATAATTTTTCTCATCGAAATGTAGCGTTCATCCAAACAGTCGCAAAGTTTATACCTGAAGAAAGTATTTTGTTCGTTTCGTAAAGTTAACATAGCGCTTAAATTCTAAATTCTAGTTTGAAACAACAAAACAGGACTATGCGACCACAATTACAATTATATCATGTTCAACGCAAATATGGGTAAAACAAATTTGCCACAGCAATCACTACAAAAATTTCCGTTTGCTACAAAAAATTTTTTCGACAAATTTTCGCAATTTTATTTTATTTTTGAAAAAATAAAAAAACATAATTTTTAGCAAAAAAATTATTCATAGGTTTTTGTTGTTTGTTGTTGTGCACAACAAAAAATGTCGTTGTGTCGTTGATTTGTTGTTACGTTGTCTCACCACGATAAATACGATAATGTAATAATGTAGGCAGCGTAATAATGAAATAATTTAAATTGGTTTTACAAAATAAAGTTGTCGTTTGTCTATTAGTTTGTGAGCGTTGCTGTTTGTCTTTTATTTGTCCCTTATTAATTGTCCGTTGTCCTTTATTGTCAAAGCATGTTTTTGTCCATCTGTGACAGCCCTGAAAGCCTTTGGTCTATTCTCTCTCGCATTATTTTGACTTTTGTCAGTATTTTGTCTGCCACCTCTTTGTGCCTGCTTTCTCTTTTTTTTGGAAAAACAGTGCGTGTTTTATGCTTGTACATCCTATGTATATGTACCAATTGTCCCACTGTTTTCTGTCTTTATTTAATTTCCACAACTCTACAGCTTAACTGCTCAGCCAACTGCGACCCAATTTTTGTTTTTTTTTGTCGAAATAAAAAAAGTAATTTACAGAGAAGAATTTTTTTTTTTATAGGTTTTTGTTATTATTTACAACAAATTTCATTGTTTTTTTATTTGTATTATGCAATTCGCTTTTCTCCATTGTCAATCGAGTCCGACCGTTATTATAAATAATTGGAAAATACAAACAATCTAATTTTTGAAATGTCGCTTTTTTCAAACGCAAAGTTTAGCTGACAAAATTTCAAATGAGCCAAAAATAATGTGACGGTTAAAGGGCTGTAAGTGGGCTTGTCAGTCGGAGAAGGCGATAGTAGCATGCAAAAAAACAGTAAATAAATTTTTGTACAAAAAACAGATAGGTATAGGGAGAGAGAGGAAGAGAGAGAGAGAGAGAGAGAGAGAGAGAGAGAGAGAGAGAGAGAGAGAGAGAGAGAGAGAGAGAGAGAGAGAGAGAGAGAGAGAGAGAGAGAGAGAGAGAGAGAGAGAGAGAGAGAAACTAGAAAAAGTTGAATATGTAATTCAATAATGATTCATAAGCATTATTGTCCTTGTTCGGACGCCTTCGATGAATCAACGGCTCAATGTTTTGGTAGCGTTTCGGAAAAAAATTAGCTATTGTAATTTTTTTTTTGGTATAAAAGCGAAACGATTTTGATATTTGTCGTTATAATGTATTCGGAATAATAACAAACAAACAAAAGGTTTTAATGTCGCATTGTTTATGTGTGTGACACCATCTAAACAAACTGTTTGTAAAATGCTTTTATAATAGAATTTGGCGATGATAAGCAATTTATTTGCATGCAACCACAAGTTCCATTGTCTTTCTGATCAAATAGTGTTTTTTTAAAGACCTGGAGTAGCGCTTTCGTCGATAGCCAAGTTTTGAACTTAAGTCTAAGTCAAGAACTAAGTTTTTATAGGCAAAACTTAGATTTGGGCTAGGCTTGGATTTACTGTTACACTTGGGCTTTCTTAAACCACAAAGTTTTGAAAGTTAATTTAAATATAACGAAAACCAGTGGGAAAAGCCACAAAAACAAATATTATACGCAGTGGTGGGTAAAGGTTCCGTAACCCTCTCGTTTTGATACTCTATTTTTCAAAAACCCTTAAATTACGACACACTGCCTACAAATTATTTTTTGACTTTGTATAAAATCTTTTTTAATATAAAATCGGTTATGAAAATTGACTTCGTCATGTTTGGGTCGGCATGAAATGCAGGAAGCAGTGGTGGATCATGGCTCAGTAATCCTTCCGTTTTTAAGTACTATTTTTCTTTGTCTAAACTTTGTCTATGTTTTTTTTGACACTCAAAAATGGTAATAAAAAAAACCATAATGAAGTCGTTTTATAACAATAATTACAACAAAAATACCAAACGTTGTCAAAAATAAAAATTTATTGAATAACAACAAAGCGCTTCAGAAACAACAAAAACAATCCGAAAACAATTAAACAACTTTTTTGGCCTTTTTAACGGCCGGCTTTGACACGACTTTGAACTTCCTTTTTTTTTAGCGCCGTCTTTTTCGGCTTCAGGTCATCGCGCTTCTCCCACTCGTCGTCAATTGTTGGGAAGACAACACAGCTTTTCGCTAAAAAAATAAACATAATAAAGTCAAATTGTGACGCACAGGCGCAAAATGCCCAAAAAGCACTTTTAATGTAAAACAAAGTTCAAATAGCAGCGAAAATCAAGCATTCCCTAACCATTTAAAATAGGTGTGAATATTTAAATAACTGGGGTTCATACTTTGAAAATTCTACAGTTCTCGTGCAAAAAACCTATTGATTTGCGCACAAACCATATGAAAATACTTGAAGTAGTCGATTTTGAACATTTAAATGATAAATTGGCATAGAAACCAAAACATCTATCAATTCCCAGAAAAAAATTATAAAATAGTAAATGTTGACAACAAAGGGAGCCTCATGTAACGCAGCCAAAAGTGCTTACAATGAAAACTGCATAGAGAGAACCTGGGCTTTATTTTTAATTAAAGTCGGCGTAAAAAGCGCCTGAAACGTGTTCCTCAATTATTTTACCTTCATTTAGCAATGCTCATTTTGCTTTAAACATGTAAAAAAAAACATCCAAATTAAAAGTTTATCATTTTAAATTCAAATATTTCAAAACATTTCAAGATCCAGCTCTTTTTTTTAACATGATCCAAAGTCAAGTAATTCATACGTAAAAAATCAGCTCTTTGTTTTAACATGTTGATACATAAAAAAAGTATAAAAAAACTAACTTTTTTCGTCAACCACTCGTACTTGACCGTTGCGGCGAACTTTCACCGCCAATCCCTCCGGTAGCGTTGAGCAATCTTCCAGTACTTCAGAGGCCTCAAAAGAACGAACCTTTGTTTTTGGCAAGCGGACATCATTAACGCTGCCTAAACTCTGATAAATAAAATGAAAAAGGAATATGTGGTTTTGTCTGCGTTTTTCCAATTGAAACGTTGAATTTAAATCAATTTTCAAATTTTTCTATATTTATTAATTTTGTGGAAAAGAATTACAAAAAATAAAATATAAAAAACGACAGCAGTAAAACAGCAGCAGGGTGAAAAATCCTACTTTTAAATAGCCGCCGCTATTCTGTGTTTTCCTTTTTTGTTTTAATTTTTAGAAATATACCCCATGAAGTCCATATGGCTTACGCACAGAGTTGTAAACACAACGCTTAGGAATTGTTAAACAAACGTTAGAAAATTCCCACGAAGAAAAAAACACTAACCAAAATCAACGTAAATGGGCAGTGAAGCGTTGATCTTCTGCGTGTTTAAGTACATTGAACGAATGTTCTTCTCGCCGCCAGCACACGTCTCCAGCAGTTTACCGACAATCACCTTCAAATTTGCTGTCAGATGTGCCACCGACTGTCCTAAAGTCCCGACGGCGATTGTCACGGAGTCCTTAAACGGCTCCAACGGCAAATTAATTTGACTATAGGCATTTTCAACTTGAGCCACAAAATTTGAGCTGTCGACGTGGATGGGAAACGGTTTCCTATAAAAAAAAACGAAAAAAGTGTAGAAAGATCAAAAAGACAATTACTTTGCCAAAGTCATAAATTTAGTGCCAAGAAAAGACATTGTCTTCTTCAAAAGTTTCGCTTCGACAAGAAAAATGTCGTAGGTGTTGGCAAGTTTGGCTTTATCGGCCGCTTGTGAATACTCGCGCGTCAACTGCGTGAAAGTGAAAATCTACAAATGTTTCTGCTTCAAAAATGCAGTTAAAAAATGTTGTGATACGATTACATTAAACATTATGCCTGTTTTAATTCCTAATTTTTGATCATGAATGTTACTACATTAAGCGATAAAAAATTGTGTAAGTTGAAAATGGAGGAAAATTGAAAAAATTTCGGTTAAAAAATAATGGAAAAACGACTGAAAACCGTAGCATAAATTTTTTGTTAGAAATTTTCCCAAAAAAAAGTAGTCAAAGTTCAATTTTTAATTCACAATTAAAGTCAGCAATGACATTTTGTTTCAAATCTTTCAAAGTTTTTTGAATCAAAATTTTCGGCTAAAACAAATACAGCCTATCCTTGATCTATTTCCAGTTCAAATGGATTGCCAACCCACAAACTTTAAACAAAATAACAAACTTTGATAATCTGTCACGTAAATGTCAAAGCTACTAAAAAATCTCAGAAAAACTAAAAAATCTTAGCAAAAAAACTTCCAAATATGGGCGATGTTGTTTTAAAATAATGAGAAAAAAAGGAATCTCAAAAAGGCTCTTATAAAGCATAAAAAGGTACGGGAACGATTTTGAGATTAATAAATTTTCGTTTGGAAAATTCACAAAAATAATACTTTGGAAATGTCGGAGCCAGTCAAGCCGTGCTTGGTTCGTAAGACATCGGCCCATTGTCGGGCTTGCGCGTCAACGTCGGTGTCGCGTTTCGCCTCTTCGACGCTCGTCAAATCAGGCAGAATAAGACACACGGAGCTGTTAGCTGCCGATTTATACGAATGAGGAAGTTGGCTGAAAAAATAGTAAAATTCGTATAAGTTAGAAGTATTGGGTTTAGGCATACATGCAAACAATTAACTTTTCACAATTTTCAGTATTGAGAATACAAATTGATTTTTTTCGTTTTTTTTAGTTATAAAACTTTATTGAAATGACTTAAGTGACAATTGATTATAGAGTCAATACCATATTTCCACTAATAGAAGCTCCGGGGCTTTTATTTTTGAGTCATTCCACAGCAGTATGCTTTTACTGTAAGAAAAGGCTTATATTGATCAATAACTAATATTTTGACAACTTCAAATTCTGATGCTACATAATGTAGCAAATATGTTTATAAATCGCCCCAACCCCCTTAAATCACATCCAATAAATACATAATTCGATTATTTGAACATGCATAAAGTAACTGAAACCTCATTATCAATGTCAGAACTCAAAAATGTTTAATTGCTCAAAAATCGGGGAAAGGGCTTCAAATAGAAGTTAGCCGAAAATTGGAGGCCTCTTTGAGGAAGAGGATCATTTTAAACGAATTATGGTAATTATTTTTTTGTTATTTTTTAGAACAATAGTTCATTGGCTTAACGGAGATGCACAATACTTTTCAGAAGCTTCAAAAAAACGGCAGAGTACAAAAAAAATATGGCTTTTGTTTTCGGAAATATAAATTAATTGGTTATTGAACTCCAAATAGACCCATTTACAGAATTCCATGATAGACAAATTGGCTTTTATAGAAAAAAAATAATATAAAAGCTTCAATTTAAAGTACTTATTCGACCTAAATGTAATTTCCAGGACAAAATCCACAACGTCACATTAAACTCAGGCCTAGGTTAAAAAAACATTGTTGACAAGTTAAGCCATGCAACGCTGCATCAAAATATAAAAAAAAGATCAAAAAAACTTAAACAGTCGTTGACTCTAATAATTTCCAAATAATGAACAACCAAAAGTAAACTTACACAAACGCTCTGTACCGCTGTTGATGAAGCGGCACTTTCTTGTAAGTGACCAAAAGGTTTACGGTAGCCGCCGATTCCGGAAACAAAGACTTCTTTTTGTTTTGCTTATAAAAATTTTGTAGCGCCAAAAACGCATTCTTACTCTAAAACAAATATAAACGTAGGATAATTCAATGTTCGAATGCCTAAATTATATTAAAAAAAAGGTTTAAAAAATAATACTAACAAAATAATATTTCAAAATTGTAAACCTAATATTAAAGGACGTATTGCAACGCTTTTAAAGTTTCTGAAGCAATCTGCTGTTTTCTTCTAAAATTTTATGTTCCCTGCAAGCATTTTGTCCATTTTGGTTGACACATTCTGTGTTCTAACATTTTTAGCTGTCTTTTTGATAGCCCACAAAATTGATGGAACAAAACAAAAAATTTGCGCCAAATTTAAAAATTCTACGAGAAATTTTAATATTTTTTTCTCACGTAATTTAAAGCTTCGCTTTTTATTTTTTGTATTCAGTTTTCCTTTTTATACTTATTTTGTTTTTTTGGTGTAACCCGTTCATCAGAAACTTTTTAGGCATTTAAAATGTCCTCTAAGCTGATTGAAGAACGAAAATTACGGTGAAAATTTAATGCTCAGAATGCCGTGGGAAATGAGCAATCTAAAGTTTAGAACGTTCTAAAAAATGTTTCACGTAGAAAAAACCCATTAACATAAAGCTTAAAAAACAAAAATTTGCATACCTGTCCGACAATTTCCGACTTTTTGTCAATTGTATTCGAAACCATTCTGCAGCTACAAAATGTAAATCATACAAAAAATTACATCACATAAAAAAGTTCGCAGAAGTTGAAGCGAAAAAAGCCAAAGCGCTAAAATTCCAGTCAAGACCAGCATAAATAAAAGAAAACATTTTATTTGTATAGAAAAAAAATAAAATATTCAAATCCGAAGTTTCGCTTTAATATTCTTTGGGTAATCCTTTACGGCAAGGCCTTTAACAGAGAAAAGTCGCTCTGCGCGTTCGCACAAAGCACCACCGCATTTTAAGCCACGTGCTAAAATATATATAATCATTGCAGATGCAAGTCGAAATTTTTGTTGTAGGATAACAATCGTTTCTTGAAATAAAGAATCTTATACGAAATTTCACAGCCTAATTAGCTCATATACTTAAGTATTGAATTAAATGCAAAGCGGCAGTAAAACCTACAATCCAGGGCATGCTTTAAATGGTCCAAACCCAAAGATTCCAAATCGCCTGCCGACGCAAAATTCTGAAGGTCAATTGGAGGAAACTCAATAAGGGTGGTCGACTTGACACATGCTTTTGTCTTTTTTGCCGGAGCGACTTCCTCGTCTCCACAATTTTCTTTCTCTAAAATAAAATAAGGCAAATTTATTGAACAAAATAGACCGTTTAACATGGAAATTGAAAAGCGCCTTAAAATTTAAATGAACGTAAAAAAAACTATGTAATAGAATTATCTCAAAACCTAAGCCTAGTCTTTTGACTAAAAGTAAACAAAAAAATCGAAATTAAAACGTAAAGTTCATTAATTAAAAACGCAAAAGTTCATAAAGCCTTAATCAAAAACGCCTATTAAAAAAATTGACAAAAAAAATCGAGATAAGACGCAAAGTGGCTCATGTCAGCAGCTTTCGGATGCGGCTTTTAAGCAATAAGGTATTTGAACTCAAAAAAAGTAATTAAATCAAACCGTTGGCTTTGCGTTTTGACCGCTTTTGACTGCACTCCAAAATAACAAATTGCGCTATTTCCTCGAGAATCTTTTCTATAAAATATTCAAAAATGACTTCTGACGCGTATTCGACTTTTAACTTTTTTGATATCGAAGACTCTTTATTTTTCGTCAATTTGCGTTTTTTGGAAGTCGACGGCAGTCCGGGCGCGACATACAAGTCAAAGTCAGAGTCGTCGGAAGAAGATGAGGAGCTCGCCACCTCATCATTCGGCGCGTCGCCGTCCTCCGTCGCATTAGACACTTGACGCTCTTCTAATGCCTTTATACCGGCCTCCACAGCGTCTTCGGTCTGATCCAGAATTATATCCCGCGCCCGCAAATAGTTTTGATCTTTGAACTCGTGTTTGGGATGTCCCCGCTTTAAGCGCTCATACTTTTCTTTCCTGCAAAAAAATAAAACTTTACTTACAATTCATCCATTAAAAAAGCCCCAATAATCTAGCGCCAAACGCAAAATATTAATTACCGATCTGCAAATAAAATTTGGCTGCATTATTAACACCAACTTGTCAGAATATAGTCTAACGTACAAATAAAAAGAAACTTTGGCGTTTTGTGGAACTTTTAGCAGTGGATAATAGACGCAAAACGAATTGGCTCGGCACTTTAAAACTCCATTTCTTAACAATTTCCAATTTTGAAAGAAAAGAGAAAATAGCCAAGCGTTCCATGACACTTTTTCTCGCTTCCAGGGCACTACTCAGATAGATTGTTTAAATTCGGTGTTCCCACATTCTTTTAGCCAAAGTTTTGTTAATTATAGCTTAAAAATCGAAAACTTCAATTCTTTAAAATAATCCAAAGCAAATCAACCAAAGAAAACATTTTTATACGGAGTTAATGGAGTTAAACGACTTATATTTTTTGCACAAATGCAAATAAAAACAAACTTCTTTTCGTCTTTTAAACGTTCTCGCTCTTCCTTCTTTTCAATCCACTTTTGAAGACGTTCTTCCTCCTTGACATCGGCCAGCCTTCGGCCCGCCAAATTTCTGCACATCAACTGATTTGTCGACTTGTGAATACGGAAAGAACGCAAAAGCGAACCAAAGCCTATTCAAAAACAAAAAGATGAAATGGCAAATACAATGGTTTCAAAAATTACCTCCTTTACCGCCGCACAATCGAAAACGCAGTTGAATGAGTTGGTTCGCCGCCAATTCCGACACATCGTTGAAATGTTGGCCGGCATGTTCCAGATAATAACAATCTTTGGGCAGCTGTTGAATACGCTCAACAATATCGACATCAGCCAAAGTAAAAAGTGTTCGAGGGAACGCAAACATCCTTAACAAATAAGAAAAGATTATTGAGCTTATAAAAAGGGTATGCCAAAAAAGATCTAAGCTGGTGGCAATTAATTGCAATAAAAATGTATTGTATCAATGGCCCGGTGTAGTAAGGCATATTTTGAGTAGACCCAAGTGGAATTTAATTGATCCAACAAGACGAAAAAAAGTACAAAATTGTTGCTTTAGCCATTTAATGCATTAAACGAGCTTGTCTTTACAAATCTCCAAAAAATGAATTTTCTGAACAAATACCGTCAAAAGTTAAATCGTCCTTTTAAAATACATTCGGGTTGTTGCCAAAAAAAAAGTGAGGCAAGGTACACACGGATTAAGGACTGCCGGCATTCCAAAAAACCGATTGTCCTTAATATCTCCACAAAATCTATGGTGCTTAATAGGTATAGCATGCGATAGAACAGTAGCAAAGCGTCAAAGCAACGCGATAAAGTTATGATTTTCCTCATCGCGATGCAGAACTGATTTCGGTAAGCTTGGCTTAGTTAATTAAGTGGTTAATACGCGCTTAGAAAAGTTATTCTGAACAATCTACAAAAAGAAAAATTGTTGTACAACAATTTTTTTCAGTTTATTTGTTCATTTAAGCGCGTATTAACCACTTAACTAACTAAGCCAAGCTTACCGAAACAATGGCCTAGAAAACCAACCAGCATTAATCCTACAGCTGTAGGATTATTTTTGTTGGTTCTCTAAATTGTGTGCACACCAAAAGAATTATAATTCCGTAACTAATTACAAAAGCGCGACAAAAAAAAACAAAATATATTAAATTTTTTCAAAATTTAAAAAAAAATGGATAATTGTGGAATAGTTTGACAATTTTTTTGAATATTAAACTGCGTCGATTGAATGTCATTTCGATTTTCCAAAAAATGTTTTTTTTTTTCTCAAATATTTTCGGAATTTTTGCTATCGGTTTTTTTTGCCGCTTATTGTGTGGGCTTTCCAACAAATTTGATATCCATTTAATTTTTTTTTTTTCTTGAACTTACTTTATTTTTTATTTTTAGAATTGTTTAACGCTCAAACAATTCTTCAAAAAGATGGCATACCCGCCGTTTCGTGGCGGACGAATGCCGCTGTTTACACCGCAGCCTTCCTCAACTCAAGGTTCAATTGATTCTGCGTCAATTTAATGTTTTTTGATAGAATTTTTGATTTTTAGATTCGATGAACAAGGAGGTTCAAAAATTTGGGTTTTTTTCGCCGGCGCCCATCATTCAGCCCAAAATCAACTTCAACATTATAAAGGTTTTTTGTAATCTATTACAAAAGTGAAAAATTAATCGAAAGGACCCTTTTTGTGACGTGTCATACTTTTTAATATGTTGAGATACTTATTTTTTAGAAGCTTACTTGATAAAAGTGTTATAAATAACTTATATGTCGGTCATTGTTTCTATCGACTTGTGTGTAGAGTCACAAGTTTGATACCTTTCTTGGCGTTAAGTAGCTTTATATAAGAAATGTGCTTTGGGTAATCATTTACTGCAGTAATGCAGATTAATAAAGCCCGAGTCATTTATTAACTGACTGCTAATCACAACGTTTTTTTTTCAGGATGCCAGCGCCATCAGCGCGCCGCCCGTTTTAAACACTTTACATTCCACCGCACCGCCTGTCGTCGAAATAAAGTTTCCCACATCGACCGTGTTTGTTGGCAATATTTCAGAGTTGTGTTCAGATGAGTTGATTCAAAGTCTTTTAAAGGTTTGTTTGCTTTGCATTTCGAATTAATACTAATTTTTGCTTTTTTGCAGTTGTGCGGCCCTTTCAACAACTGGAAGAGATTACAGGACACAAACTCCAAGTTCAAGGCGTTTGGTTTCTGCGATTTTATTCACCCAGAAGGAACTTTGCGCGCTTTAAGAATTTTGAACAAATTTCAGTTGGGCGACAAAAAGCTTACTGTTAAGGTATTATTTTTTATTTTTTTTAATAAATGATTTTATTTCAAAGGCGAATATGTTGCTGTTGATATTTATTTAGTTTTTTTTTATTATTGGCATATAAATTCAGTAAATTGAACATGGAATTGAATAACGATTCCTATCGATTAGCAATATTTCCGCCGAATTTTATGTTTCGGTATGCTAAGAGAAGGAAGCTGTCAGTTTCACTTATGAACGGCAAAAAAACATTATACGAAATGTTTTACGAAGAACTCGTATTCAGTTACGACTGCAATTGAAAAAAATGATTTTGTTTTAATTACTGCTTAATTTTATGCGCTTTTTTGCTCGACGTCGTTTCTTTCTTTAGCTTTTACTAAGATATTTGTACGCTTGACGCATTGCTCACTTTTTTTTCAGACTGACGAAGCGACTTCTAAAATGCTGCAAGATTTTACTAACGTCAAAAATGGCGACTCTGGCGGCACAACAAATGGCAACACCGACGACGCAACGATTCTGGAATATATGATGTCAGCTATTAAGGAAAGCGACCCGGAGCTTATAAGAAGGGCAGAAGTTGCTGCCGGTTGGTTATTATCATTGTAAAACTACAATTTTGCTGTTATTTTTGGATTTTTTTTAAATTCACAGGTTCTGCAACGATTGTTTTATGTTAAAAGTTTTTATTTTTTGCTCATAGAAAATTTCCATTTGGTCTAATTTTCTAGTTTTCATCTTGAAAAACTGACTTCAAACGTATTTTGATTTAAATTTGTATTCATAATTAATTTTGCCAGATGGAAATTTGTTTTTGTTTAGAAGAAGAAGACGGCGAGTGCCAGCATGACGACAGAAATTCGAATCGTTCTTCTACGCCCCGCCGTTCACGCTCTCGCAGCAAGGAGAAGGACGTTGGTGGCTCAAAGGTTGGACACTGCTTTATAATTATTGGTTTTTCCATTCTTTTATTAGCTAATAGAGCTTTCTTTGTAAGACAAAGCCTGCAATTCTTTTTTTTAAACTTTGAATTAAATATTTTTTTATGAGCGGGATTCTCCTCTCTTTGTTTAATTTTTTAATTGGGGGTATAAATTGATGATGTTGAAAAATTGTCTTTTTTTTATACATTCTATAGGAAGTCAAAAGACATTTGTGTATATGAACTTCTTCTTCGGGCGCAAAAGGACAGTTTTCTGGTAGGTGAAAAAGTATTTTTGGTGATTTTTACAAAGCCTTAAATATTGCTGTTTTAGCGCATTTAACAATTTTTGATTATTCACTTTTTTAATTTGCTTTAGATTTTTTCCGTAATTTGGCACACTTTGTTGTACGTATTATTTGACTGTTTTAAATTTCTTTTGTACCGTATTCTATGGTTTTTGTTTTGTAGCTGTTGTTTTTTTCTTTTGTGTATATTTTTTTGGTCACGTGTTAAAGCTCCCACTTTCAAATCTCCAAGAGCTTATCACAATTATATTTCTATCCAACTTGTAGATGTAAAAGGTACACCAATTTTGTTTTGCTTTACTGTTGTTTTTCACAACAATTTCATTCTCTAATATTCTATTAGCAATTCTTCTAAAAATTTTGTCGTTTTCTATAAGATTGACTTTCTATAAGATTATTAGAATATTTTGAGGTTGTAAAAATACTGTTTAAGTTATTGGAAATTTTACACATAAATTTTTAGGCTCTCCCGTGTTAAACCAATTTATTTGTTATTCTATCATGTATAATTGCCGCTTTTCATTTCTTTTCCTTTATTTCTTAACATTGACGGCCATAATTGTGTGCATAAATGGGATGTAGCTTTGCTGCTCTTGCTTATGAAATTTAGAAAAGTCACCCGTTCTGTACATTAGTATTCTCTACGTATGCAATGGTTTGCATTCGAAATATTCTTGTTTCCAAGATAACTTTCAATCTATTAATTTTTTTTCTTTTAATTTTTTTGTACTCTTTGTTGAATTAACAATTTTTTATTTTTTACTACCGAATTTGTGTTAATTTTTTTTCTTAAATAACTTTCAGAAATGTCGTATGCAAATTAAATGCGCCCATATTCATCGTTTCAGTAAGTGGGAAATTTTTTTTTAACATTTGCATCATTTACTAACTACAGCCAAAACAATTTAATTTTTTTTCCGTTCGATGCATCGCTGTGATGGACGTTTGCCAATTAGATAATAATTCTTTTCACACTTTTATATTTACCGGGGCTTTCCGGTACTTGAAATTATAATATTACCGACCTTTTTTTAATTAGTTGAAATCTCATGAAAATTTGCACAGGCATGTGTGTGCTCGCCATTTTAGATAAAGTCCCACTTGCGCCTAAACCCAATTTGCGCCCATACTAAATCACAAATAAACAAATAGCGCCTTATCTCATATTAACCGCTCTGGTTTTTGGTGGAAATGAATTGATGGTCTGTTGCGCCTTTACAATTGCTACCTACAAATGAGTTATATATTTGGACAATCAAATTTTTTTTTTGTTTAACGTAATTGCAGCGTCATAATTTTGATGGAATAAATTGACAAGCATCAATTTTTCAGTCCTTAAAGTAGTTTATCCCTATAATTTTGAAAAGGTGTTTTATTGTAATCGAACCGAAGCGCTTAGCGACTTTACAATATTGCTGAGTACTGACACTTTATATATTAGACTGATCGAATCATCTAATTAAAATGGCTTTGTTAAGATTGCAGTCGACGGGTTTCGGGGTGGATTGAAGTTTTAAGAGTTGAGTGTTGCTGTTTATTATTTCGACTTTAAACACATGTGTTTGATGAAAACACTTTAGGAAATCCGATTGTACCTTACATTTAATTGGCACTCGCTCATTCCATAACTTTGCTTTTCCGCTTTAATTTTCCACATTTAAAAAATGTTTCTCTTTGTTTTCTGTTTTTACGTCTAACGCAATTTGTAGTGATTTGTGACAACTTTTACACTTAAACATACTTTCTACTTTTTTTTTATCTTCCAAAGCTTTATAAAAATTTTTTTTAATATGCTTAAATAT
The DNA here is from genome assembly GCA_035044305.1 of Drosophila nigritarsus. NCBI lineage: Eukaryota > Metazoa > Arthropoda > Insecta > Diptera > Drosophilidae > Drosophila > Drosophila nigritarsus. The sequence goes on along the minus strand of JAWNMF010000515.1, from coordinate 103,120 downwards.
TCGCACATTTTAGTGAATGCGGGAAAGAGAACTTGAATGCTGTGATATGATGTCATATAAGTTTATTTTTGCTTATCATTTCCATTCCAATTCGTTTCAAAAAAAATTTAAATTAGAACATTTTTTTGTGAGACTTCTCTCAATAGACTGAAAATATTGGACTTCATTTGTTATACGTTTCAAATTTTTGTTTACTCTAAACGATCCACAACGTTCGAACATCGATGTTGATTATTTTTCTTTGGGTAAGTAAAAGAAACTAATTGCTTTAATTATTTTAGAGGACACGGAAGCGGTCGCCTTCAGTGTCTAGCAAGCGCCGCTCACGCTCCACCTCCCGGCGGGTCGAAACTTCGAAGAGTCGACGTTCAAGATCTCCCGTTGACTCAAAAAATAAAAGGTAAACTTGGGATTTGGTCGCTTTCCTGAAAATTGCATTTTTTCTTTTCGTTTTCTTTTTTCAAAGAATGTTGAAGCGCCGAAACATGCATTATTAAATGGTTTGAAGACTACTTTCCAACAATAAAAAAAACCTACCTCACCATTCAGAGAGTTCAACCGGCTAGTTTCTTTTATTTTTCTTTATACTTCATAGTTGATTATTCATATTGCCAACCTATATGTCACAAGAATTGATAGATTTAGAAATTAGAAAACTGACCACTGAGGTCTACTATCTAATACAGCGTTTTAGCAAGTGAGAGATCACCCTTGATATTTTTTTGCATATTTGATTAGTTGAAGTACTTGAAAAATTTTATTCTATATTTCATTGCTGCTTTTTAGGTCAAGAAGAAGGACGAGGGATTCGAGCTCTAGCTCCTCTCGTTCATCGAGCTCTTCATCAGCCGAATCCCGTGCATCTCAAAAAAGGAAGCATCACCAAAAATTTTCGCCTAGGCACAGCCGACACCGGTCACGCTCCCACTCATCTGGCGGTGAGGACAGTGGCGATGCGCAGGAGCGTCGACGCCTACGCCAAGAAATAAAGCGGAAAGAGCAGTCTTACTTGAAGCGCTTGGAAAAGTGGGAGGAACGAGAGCGCCGAATGCTTAAACAATACGAGAAAGATGAGCAATGCGAAGTTCAACGCAAAAAAATGTTGCAGAAAGAGGCGAAAAAGCTTAAACAATTTTTGGAGGACTATGAAGACGAGCGCGATGATCAAAAATATTACAAGTAAGTTTTGATAGTTTAGGCTATTTGGTTATTGCATAGCCAGAGATAGTTGATTAGCGAAGAAAAGTCTGGAACGGCCTTGCCTATTGTGTCTTGTCTCATTTATTTTCATTTTGCCATTTTTCTTGTTACATTGAATTTATTTAGAAGATACAGTAGCTATTATTTTATTTTTTGTAAGCAAAAGCGTTACGGTATTTGTCTATGTAAACCGAAAAGGCATTGAGACGAGGAGAATTATAAAGGAATTTATTAAGAAATTATAAAGAAAAACTAGCAGAATTATAAAGGATGCTTTGGCAGATAATGGGATAATAGACTTTTTGCTGTAATGGGGTTTGCCCATGCATCTATTTTTGTTTATTTTTGAGCTACTTTTTTTGACAGAAATAAGAATTAGCCGCAATAACGTTTTTTGATTTAGGAGTTCGTCGCTTTTCCAAAGACGGAAAAATTATGAGCGCGAACGCGAAGAAGACGCCAAAGACAGGCAGGAGGAGTTATCAGAAATTGAAGAGTTAAAAAAACAAATTCTGGCGGAGAACAAGAATGTTGAGGACGCCGACGCTGAGGCAAGAAAACTACACGAAGCTAAGGTTAGTCTACTTTTTTAGTCACAATCAAAGGTATTTAGTTTAATTATTACTGAAAATCCAAAATAGAACCTCATAATTGTCCAATTAGAATAAGTAATGCGTTTTAATTTTGCCATAAAAATTGACTATTATATGGTGAGACATCGCATACGCGCCCACTTAACCAATCCATGTTTAGGATTGTAATTATTATATTTTGCATTTATTTTCATCAACAGGAATGTAAACATTGTTTTGTTTAGGACTAAAATATCCTTATTTATTGAAAATAAACTAAGCGCCTCTCATCAAAACCGATAGGAGTTTTTTTAAATGGGAACTTCACATGCGGACTTATAGATGTATATTAATATCTTATTATATAATATTTTTTTTATAATTTGTAACATAATAAAGGTAACCAAAAAAAGGTACTGTTTAATGATATTATTTCATAAATTTTTAGTTAAATTTTATTTTACTGAATTTTTTTTTGTTTGTTTTGTAAAGCTTGAATTTGGAGCATAATTGACAATAGTAAACCTTGTCACAGGTTAACAGGTTTTATAGAAAGAGCCACTAAACACTTTATAATAAAACATTTATTTTTTTATTTAATATTTTAACTTCTAGTAGTTTAAAAATTTTCAATTAATGTTTGTATTATCAACGTATAAAGCGTAAGCTATGATTAAGATGAAGGCTATGATCAGTGTTGCATATTTTCGTGAAAATTTGAAGTAATTTTTATGTGTGAAATATGTATTTATCTATTTCTTTTAATTTTTAGGGAAAAGAAAAGTTAAAATGTCTTCGTTCGCACAGTGGTAGTCCTACGCCGCATCGGCCATTAGGACAGCCTCAAAACGACTCGGCTACGATAAAGGAAGACTTAACTTCTAACGAAGACACCGAAGAATCAACTGCGAACTCAACGCCGCTCAACGAAAACGACCAAAAAGATGCGGCGGAGGAGGGATGGACAAATAGTGAACTTTTTATAATTTTTTGGTTTTTTTTTTTAATTTTTTGAATTTTTCAGACGACTTTGCTTCGACGAACCCTGAAGACAATGAAGCTGCTTTGTCGTCTAATAACGCTCTTTACACTCCAAAGGGAATCCAAAACTGATTGCTACCTTGCAAAAACCTTCTTCTCTCTACGCCTAAATGACGTCTTCCACGACGACGATGACGAAGACGACCATTTAGCGAAAAAAGAAAATGAGGCCTTTTGAAATTACTCGAGAGGTTTGTTTTTCCTTTTTTTGCAAATTTTGTCGATTTTTATTTGACGATTAAAATTTTTTTAATTTTGATTTGGAGAATCAAACTTATTTTTTTTTGCATTTTAATTTTCTCGGCCTAACCTAGTTAGCTGTTATTGTTGGAAGTTGAGTACCGTTCTTTTTGCTGGGAAGCATATTAGCTTTTTTTTTAAAAAATACTTTTGATAAACACGTCATCATTGAAGTCGATTTTTTAAACAAACCTGAGTTTTTGTCAAAACGTTTGAATTTCGAGCGAATTGTAATATCTCTGATACATTGATACTCAAAATCTCTTTAATTGAACCTGCTCCTCCTCTAAGTTATTTCCCTCATCTCCTCTTTTCCAAAATATTGGTTTATTAAGATCCTCCCTCAACTTTTAACATCTTTCTCTAGAGGATAATTAAAGTATAAAACTTTGGGAGTTTAATATGATGAATCCCTATATTTCCATTGTCTGTCAATTAGCTTATTATTGTTTAGGATCGAATTCAAGCGATGACGCCAGAGGAGCGCAAAAAATTAATCAAAGAGTTGATTGAGAGAATTTCCGACTGGCAAAGATGAGCTGTTTGCGTTTACACTTAGCTGGGAGTACGTCAACAACTCACTGGTGGAGAACCGACTGAAGCCTTGGATAAACAAGAAAATCTGCGATTACATTGGCGACGAAGAGCCGTCGTTGGTCACATTTATATGCGAGAAAATTGCCGGTCGAACTGAACCGAAAAAGATTTTGGGCGATTTAGCGATGGTAATTTTTTTCTTTATAACACTGCAATCATCATTGCTAACGATAAAGTAAATAGTTTTTTTTGCGGGTCCACTAGCTTACTCACTGTTAAAAAGTGGAATTCATTTTTATTTTTGAGATTCTTGTTGGAAATTGGACTTAATTTGTGTATTCCAGGTGTTGGACGACGAAGCCGAAGTGTTTATGATAAAATTGTGGCGTTTAATAATTTACGAAAGCGAGGCGAAAAGCTTGGCCTCAGCGCTTTGCCCTCTTCCGCGGCGTCGTTTGGCGGCGTCGGCGACAGTGTTTCCGGCAATGACTCCACGGGGAGGACGTAAAAGTTTTTGCGTCGTGAATCGATTGTTCTCTTTTCTGTGTAAAAAAACTTTGTTAGGGCTAGTCTTGATTTATTCAAATTTTTTTTGTTGGGGAAGCGGAGATGGGTGAAATAAGTTAATTAGAAGAAGTAATATATTTGCCTTCATTTTTTGAAACAGGGTGTTAGCCGGTAACTCCTTTTTCTAGTTGGCCTGCACTATTCGTAGCTCCTCCCCATAGATGCCGGGGCTCACTACGAGAGGAAATCCGATATTTGAAATTGAATTTTTGTTGTTGTTTTTCTTCTTCTTATCGTTTGTGCTACACTCTTCTGTGTTCATTGTTAGCTTCTTTCACTTTTTTTTTGAGTGATAAGGCTTTCTCCTTGCGCCTCTCCTACCCTAAAAACAACGTTGGCGACGTTAAGCTTTACTTTAATTCAGCTAGCTTTGATTTTTGTTTTGATTTTTTTAATTTTTACGTCTGATTTTTTTGGCATTTTGTTTTTACACCAGAAATTGAGCAGACTTGCTCGCTGTTTTGCCACTTCTCCCTTCATCTCGAGGTGTTTTACATTTTTGATCCCCATAGTTTTGGCATCGTTTTGCCTTTATTATTTTTGGCCATATGGTATCCAAAATAGAAGAGGAAAGGGCCCAATGTTGCTTTTCAGTTTCGACTATGTGATGTTTTGCTGATAGTGTTTTTCTTTTATCAATTTATGATAAATAAAGTTTTAAACGTAAAAGGCTAAAAAGTTTTTCCAATAAGTCTTTTCAGATTGCTGTATCGTCCTCATTTCATTGCTATATGTAGAATTCTTAAAATGTTTGGATGCAAAGCTTTTGAAATTCGTTCACAAAAATTTTGCAAGCGCAAAATCTTTTTTGTTAATAATTGAAAAAAAAAATTTTTACTTTCATTTCAAATTTTCCTTTCTTTTTTTTAGTTGGAGTTTGAGGATTAGCTGCAAAATGCTTTATCAACATAGTGATTTGTGATCGATTTGAAGTGCTTTTTAATATGCGTTTCTAAAAATAATTATAATTTTGCAAATGAATCCTTTTTTAAGTGGTCAGGTAATTAGTTGTTTAATTGTGTATTAAGCATTAAGCACGGTTTTTTTTTCAGAAACATGCATGTGGGACCCATTTGTTAAGAAGATTGCATATTTATAATTTTTTTGTTACGGCGAGACATATATATATATTACATTTTATATACAGTATACAATTTTGGAAATTAAGATTAGGGCTGGATGCAAAAAGTTACTGGAAAAAGCACGCAGACAAAAGGGCTTAGACAAGAAAGCGCCGGTCATATGAACGCTGAAGACGCAGACAAAAAAAATGACGCCAGAATGCACTAGAAAAAAAGCCATAAAAAAACGCAGACAAAACATGCGTTTACTTGTACGAATTTCGTTTTATCTTTGGGATATTAGAGAGCAAAGCCAGCGCTGCTAACCACACAAAAATTTAGTTCATGCTCTCCAGGAAGTCCGGGACGAATTCCCGGCGAAAACGCTCGCGATCATCGTCCAAAATTTTCAAAGCGTCTGGAGACGTGCATGGCGGCGAAGGCGGAAAACTTCGAGCATCTTTTGAGTGATCGTGTAGAGAATTTTGTTGGCTTACGTTTAAGTGTAATTTTGTTGAATTTTGTTGTTTCATAAAAAAAAGTAATGATGAAGAGTGTACGAACTTATTACACACCTTGTAGAATTACGCCTTAAAGAGAAAAGATAATAAACAATAAGTTAACTAAAAACCAGCTGGGCCCTAACTAAAAGTTGAACGTCAGTTAAAGCCTTAGAGGTTAAAAATATTTTCAGCCATACTTACCCGAAGCGAGAAGTATCTTATAGTAGCAAAAGTCTAAGGAGATTATTATTATCAAATCGAATCCCAAAATCCTTTTGCAGAGAGCAAATGCTGGATGACAGAAAGATTAAAGCGTTCAGGCGCCATTTTGAATTTATATTGAATTATTTTTAAAATAAATAAACTGTATTTTTATAATTTTGGATAAAAGTTTTGACGAAATGTTTTGCGGGACGCGACAAATGTCTTTTAGCAATTATCGACAAATTTCCATTTACAAATTAAAGCTTGGCCGCAATGCAGCCAATATATATTTACAACGTTGTTGAAAAGAAGTAATAGAATCAAATCTACGCGTGACTTATTCCAAAGTTTGCTGTAGCTGGGAGTTGGTTTCGAGTTGAATTGCTCAAGTTGATGTAAATGTTCGGCATTAAAACGCTCATTTATTTTCATAATTTTCCCTTAAAAAGTTTGCCAGCACTGCAAAAAAACGTATAAATTGTTTTGAACGTTTAATTTAGGTAATTTAATATGTGCTAAAAGATTTGAAAAAAAACAAAACTCTTTTTTTTTAGTTGTGTTTTTAACAAGAAAAAAATATTCTCAGTTACAAGTTTATTACTTAAAAACTGCAAAAAAAGACAAAAAAAAGTAACAAATTGCAAAAAAATTTTTATTGCCAAAAAAACGTTTCAAATTGAAAAAATGAAAAGTTTTAAGCCATCACACATCCTTGTCATAAAATCAAATCCCATGCATCAACACGCCAACATAATAAAAACAAAGTCGTTGTCTATACACTATTTTCCGTTTACTCATTAAGTTGTTGTGGCGACGAAAACTGCACAGCTGAGCCTGGGCGGAATATAAGAGGCGATTGGCCGAGAAAGCACTTTTCAATAAATAATAAAATAAAGATTTTCAAGGCTGGATTTTTTTATTTTTTTGATTTTTAGTTTCTTTTGCCTATGGAAAAAAGCCAACTGGAATGTGCATTATCAGTTTTTTGAGTTGTTATTCATAACGTCTTATTTTTGTTTTGGTCGTTTTTTTGGCGAAAAGATGAGAAAATGTGTTTCAAATTTGTGTTCTAAAAAATTTTGTTGCTGGAGTTTTGAAGAAGAAAATATTGTTAATTTTTGTCATACTTTTTTGCAAAAAATTATTTAAAGTTTTTATTCAAGTTTTATTAATAATGGAAGAGCAAGTAAGTGAGAATGACAAAAAAAACTTAAAATGGCTTTATAATAAGAAAATAAGGTGTTGAACTGTGACCTGATTGTGCGCACAACCAGAAGCTGGACAATTATATTAATTTAATACAAGGTGGTCCAATTTAGCGCCGAGATTTGTTTTTGTTATAAATTTTTTATTTTTCAATCGATTGGCATTGATTTTTTTAACGATTCTCCCGTATCCCCCACTTTGTATGGTAGTCAACATAACAACAAAATTTTTTAAATGACAAATAAAACAACAACGAAAAAATGTTTTAATCTTTAAAATTGATTTCAACGCTTTTTCCGCCGACTTCGAACGCAGACGACGCGCAATAGGAGTCAATTGAACAATCAATCATTTCCTAAGCCTAAGCCTAAGCCTAAGCCTAAGCCTAAGCCTAAGCCTAAGCCTAAGCCTAAGCCTAAGCCTAAGCCTAAGCCTAAGCCGTTGTTGTGAGGTTGTTGTGAAAGAAGACCGGTCCAACTCTTTGACGTCCAATTGCAGTTCAGACGCTTACTCGAGGAGAATGGAGCGGTATCTTCGCGATGGTAGCCAGGATTTTTGTCGCTTCAATATTGAAAACTTTGATGCTTGACTTATTAAATATTCCATTACAAATTCTGTTTTAAAATTTGCATCTTTTTGTTCTACAGCCTCATGACTTTACTTTATTGTTTATATTACTTTATTGTTTATCAATGTTCACTTTGATATAAATACTTAATTTGATTCATTAATTATTATTAATTATGTCTCTTACCTCAGATTCAAGTCTTGACTACCACTACAGGTTAATAGGAGGACAAAAAAATTTTTTTTTCCAGATTTGACTATGAGTTATTTATTTCATGTCCATTACACTTAGGTAATACTCAATATTTAAAAGTAGTCGTATGTTGAGTGTTATTAGTTTTACACATTATGTGTATGTTCAAAAAGTTTCAGATTTATTCATTTATAAATAAGCAAATTTGAGCAAAAGCAACATTTTGAGGAAGTGTCATATTTAACTAATATATAAATGGTGGTATTTCTCTGATGCTTTTAGACCATATTGTTTTGAGTAATGTATTTGGTGCGCATTTTTGTCCAAGACAAATTCGTTTTTGAATCATAACAAAAAATTTGAATTATTTGTTGCGGAGTCAGCGACACTGTCGTCTATTAACATGTAGCTTGAGAATAACAATTTTTGAGTCAAAATTTGGAATCGGAAAACAAGTTTGCTTGCGAAAACTAATTTCCAAATTTGCCAAATCAACTAATGAAAATATGCTTCATCTTTTATGTTAAAACTCAAAACGGCAAACAATAAAGTTTTTTTTTTACCCAATACTTGTATGTTTGACATAAGTTTTATGTTTACATTCATTAATTTTAAAAAATTGAATAGCACATACGCTTTTACAACATTTTTTTTTTAATTAAACAGACTGACCAAACATTTTTTTTAAGTCTTAACAACAATTGATGCTTTGATCAATCAGTGTAAACGCCTTGGCCAAAATTGACAAATTAACACTTTTTTCGATTTTCAGCATTTTTATATAAAAATGCAAAATATTGGAGGCAATCATGTCTAGCACTAACGTATAATATTTTTTCAATTGGTCATTAAAACGCAGAATAAATAAACGTTGCATCAAATTTTGAAATAAAAAAAATGAAAAATAAAAAATTCAATTTTTTTTGTGTTAAACAATTTTTTTAAATATTTCCAGCGGCTTGGCTCAATCGAACTTTTAATTATTATTTTCGTCTTAAATTTTCGATATATATTTTATTCAATGCTTGAAAGCAGTGGTGAGTATTGGTTCATTAACCCCTCTATGTTTCCAACACTATTTTCACGTTTTCTTACGTCGGAGAAAAAAAAATATTATATTAAAATAAGAGGGTTAATGAAAAAAAAACCATTACCCATAACTGCTTGAAAGCAATATAAAACAAAATTGAGACATGATTTACATGTTTTGTATTAACCTTTTGTTGTCGTATAATTATGGATTATCAGATTCTCGTCATTCATTGGGTTAGATGCGAACTGAGTCTTAGGTTTTGTTTAATTATGATCTGAGGCTTTTATCTACAAATTTACATTTAGTGTCAAACTTATACTAAGCCAATACAGTCAGCGTTATGCGTAAACCAAACTAAAGATATAGTTTTGGATAAGGCTTAGGGTTTGCTTTATGGCTTAGAAAATCTTATGGATAGACCTTTTTCTATTTTAACACTTCCTTATTATTTATAAATGTTTTTTCTTAAATTTATAATATTCTCTCATTATAGCTATTTGTTTTTATTATATGATTTTGTTTATTTAAATTTAATTCTGCATTTTACTTGTTGCTCTATTTATTTTATGGTTTTTGTTAACTATTTTTACAATTTAGGCAATAAATCCACATTTGTCCTAATGTAATTGATAAATCTATGTTATTTATTTCCAAAATGGTCTTATTCTGATCGACCCTTAGAAAGATTTCGCCAAAAGTTTCGAATTCGAAATGATTTATTACGCTGCGCTATTTCCGAATTCGTTAGCTCTGTAGTTTTTTTGGTAGGTGCAAATCATAATTAGAGTTTATCATAGCCCTATAAATTCCGCTTTTAGTGGGCCGGCATAAGTGTCTCCGCTCAAACTTTGTTAAGTCGAGGTCGCGCCAACGAATATTTATCGTTGGTCTTAGGCTGGGCCTTTTCATTAATTATTGCGGCACAACTTGCATTTCGAATTTCCGGTTGGATTTGAGTTTTGTCTTAAACTGTTTTAATAGTTGAATTTTAGGTGGCCATCTGAACCCGGCTGTGTCGTTTTTCTTTTACACATTTCGGCAAATTTCATTTTCCAGATTCGTCATTTATTCTTTGGCGCAAACGGCCGGGGCTTTTGTTGGTTCTTTGCTAGCGTATGTCATATATTATGGTATGTTTGTGTTGTGTTTAAAACTCATTTTGCTGTGTTTGATTGTAAATAAAATAAGTAATGATAGCAGTATTTAAGAATAAGAGTTAACGTATAGCAATAGCAATAAAACTAAAATAGGCAATAAAATACATGTAGACTTAATTAAGCTATTTAAAAAGGGTCCTGTTTTAAATGTAATTACAAAAATTTTGGGGCAGTAGGCCACAGGTCCTGGAACGACAATTGGTGAATACAGTACTTTTACTTTTATTCATTTTGTAGTTTATTACAATTTATTGACGTTTTATGACGCGTCGTCAATAGAAAGTAAAAAAAAAACAATATAGTCAGTATCAAAGTCAGTTTAGGTATGAAAAGGATAAAAATTTTCAAATGTATAAATTGTAAAGGCAAGAAAATTGACAAAGAAATTGACAAAGAAATTATAGAGCTGTAATTTTGTGGAGCAAAACCAAGTCATTGCAATAAAAAAAAGTATTTTTTGGCTTTGAGGTTGAGCCAACTATTTTGGGATTTGCCTTATATTTTTGCGTTGTGCGTTTGCGTTTGTGTCGTCATTTGTGCCTCCCATTTTTTTGAGAGCCGTTATTTTATAAGTTGGTTAGTATAGATTTAATTATTAAAACTTACTTGCATAATTATTTATTTAAAATATTAAAGTAATACTGACTTAATTAAAGCGTTGAGCATTGTTTCTGCTTAATCATAATTATGCAAAAATAATGCTAATCAAAATCCAAACCGATAGCACAGTTTTTACCACACCAAATTTTCAAATGATAATTAAATGCCTAAATTTTGAAAGCTACTTTTTTCAGATGCAATAAATGCGTTTGATGGTGGCGAACGTTATGTCTCCGGCCCTTTACAAACAGCCAGAATATTTGCCACATATCCAGCGGATCATTTAAGCACTTTGGGTGGTCTTATTGACCAAGTTGGTCATTTCAAGATCTAATTTTGGCTAAATGTTTGCTCAACAAAAATTTAAGGTTTTGGGCACAGCGTTTCTGATGCATATGTGTTGGACTGATCACAGATCACCGCAATCGAATACCGTCACATTTTCAGCCAACATTGTTGGGCCTTAGTCTAGCGCTGATTGGAAGCGCATTTGGTTATAATTCCGGCTATGCATTGAACCCGGCCCGTGATTTTGGTCCCCGACTGTTTACATTTGTTGCGGGATACGGTTTCAAAGTGTTCAGGTATACCTTTGCTATTGGTTTGTTTCAATACTCTAGTTGATATTTTACAAATTTTCAGCTATCGCTCCTACAATTGGTTTTGGATTCCTATAATTGGGCCAATGATCGGTGGCGTATTGGGCGCTTGGTTCTACCATTTGACAATCGGCATACATATTCCAAGTGAAATTGACGATTTGGAGGAAAAGGTCCGCCAAATACAATTTGACAAAACAGCTTTGTCCAACGCACAAAGCCACATTGGCAAGCGCAACGGTGAAAATAATTCTTTGCAGAAAAATTTATGTCTTAGCAATGTTAACAACAACGATAAGCACTGCAATATAACTGATAATGTTTGAGACTCTTGAATTCTTGCAATTCATTAATCTGGATTTAAATAATAAAACAAAATTTTTGATAAATCCCTGTCAATTTTAGATAGGGTGAAAAATTCGAAAATAAAAGTTTAAAATAAAAAAAAATAACATAAAAAAAAAAAAAAAAAAAATTTTTTACTTTTATTACAACAAAAAAAACAAAATTCAAAACATCTTTGGCAGGACTGTGGGAATACCTCCTTAACTTGTAAATTTAATCTTTCAAATAGATATTTTATTATATTTGACTTTTTCAAAATTAAGTTTAAAAACAGACTTAAGAGGCAAAGAAGATATAACAACTAAAATTTATATAATTAATTATATAATATCTTATAATTTTGAAGCGATGAGTGATTTGAATTTAATTTTGCAAACAAAAGTTATTGTATTTTCTCTAATAAAAACCCCATGACTTTTATTTTTCAATCCACCCAAAATAGGGGGGGGGGGAGGGGGGGCTTTTATTGATAGGCCGCTTCTATTAAAAGGACGACTTTTATTTTTTTTTAATTACATTATTTTATTAAATTTCTAATATTTTTGCTACATAATTAGGGCGCACAGATTATAAAAATCTTAATGGATTTATTACGAATTATAAATTTAATGGACAAAAGAGCAACTAAAATTCCAACATCATTATAATAAGAACACATAATTTTTCTATCATTTAAAACTGACGGAGAGCTTCTATAAAAAAAAAGGCATCCTAAAATATTTCTTTATTAGGTAATTTAGTTTCTTTTTGTACTTTTTAAATGAGTTCAATATACTCGTACGGATAAATCCTTTTTCATTTTATTTGTTTAAATTTTTTGTCATTTTGATAAACTTTGGTTATTCGAAATTGGTTTTTGAATAAATTTTTGCTCAAATAATCCAAAAATGATGCCATAAATAAGAAGCTATCCAAAAATATAATTTTTTATAAGTCAACTTTGAGTCTTTATTTTTTGTTTTTTTATAACTAAAACTAACGTATTTTTTACTTGAGTTATGAAAGAATACTGGAATAAATCTTGTTTTTTTTTTTCGTTTGCCAAATTGCATCTATTGCATAAAAGACCTCTAAACTCTCCACTAAAATGGTCATGATTCCAAAATTGGTGTAAATATTTCAACTCGATTTCCCTCAATTTTTTAAAGTTCTTTTTGTTGTTGATTTGTTTTTGTTTTTTTTTCTCATTTGACTATGTTGCTTAATTATTTCATATTTTTTTTTCTTTTCTTAGTTTTAAGAATTATTCTTTTTGGAAAATAATTCCTAAAAATCATTCTAAAACCATATCCACTTTTTAAGGCTTTGAGAAATTCAAAATTTTTTTTGAAATAGTTTTGTTGTAACAGTTTTCTTGGCTAATTTTTTTTTTATTTTTTGTTCTTTTTTTACTTTTTTTTTTTTAGCTTTTTTAGGACTATAAACTTTTGATATTTTTTCATTATTATTGCCTTCGCGGAAATGGCCACTTTGTGATCATTGTTTTTAATTAATTCTACTTTTTCTTTATTTTTGGAATAATAATTACATTGTTAAACTTGTTTCCTGAATCAAATATTCTCATTTTTGATTCTCCAGAACTAAAAGTTTTAAAAAAAAACTTTTATTTAATTTGAATATAATTTTTTAGTCTACTACAATGGAGTGTCCAAATGTTGTAATACCCCCCCCCCCCCCCCCCTAAAACTTGACTCTATGAGGTTATTTCTTTGTTTGAGTAGAAAAAGTTCAATCGCCTACACATCGGCAATCACAAAGTATTGTTTTGTTAAGTTTTTGGCTAACAAAGCACAAATTAAATAATAAGCCCTTTATTTTAATTTTATTTTGATAAAACAAATTATGCAATACCCGCGTTTCATAATAATAGACAGAAACAATATATAAATAACAGTAAACAATTTTCTATTCGATTGAAGGCCTGTCAATTGTGGTGTCGTGGAAGCTTGACGCCTAGATTGCAATAGAAGGTACGGTTTTTGATTTTGAGGAAGTGCTCAACTGGAGGATACAGGAGTGTTTGCTGCTGTTGACTGTTGTTGTGGTTGGCTAGGTGGGACAGGTGTCGAAATGTCGTAAAATGAAGGAGGTAATTCGTATGCCTGACTGATGCTAGGTAATGGCTTTGGCATCTGTATGGCAATTTCATATGGCGGAGGAGGCAAACATCTGTTGGCGGACACGTACAAGTCGGTCACTGACAGTCGTCTTTGACGCCTTGCTCTCCTCGACAGTGAATCTAATATCATCTAATAACATTATGAAACGAAAAACCATTGCTCAAGTCTCAGGTCTAAAATATTTCATGCTTAAACTAACTCAAATTAATAACAAAATAAACCATTTCGAGCAATACGTAATTTTAAGTATAAGCTTAAGCTTAAGCGTCAATATCCTAAGCCTAACATTCAACTTAAGCATAAACCTAAGCTTAATCTTTAGCTAAAGTTTAAGCGCAAACGCAGACCTGAACATAAGCCTAACTCAAGTGTATGGTCCCAGAGATGCGGACAATCAGACGAAGATGAAAAAAACGCATGGACAAAATTGGCGCGGGGCAATAAAGACGCAAACAAAAAATAAAATAAAAAGTGGAATAGAATTTTTTATTAATTTTTATCGATTTCAATTTCTGAATGGGCGAAAAATTTCAGTCGTTATACTTTTTTACTTTGAGAAAATTAAAAAAAAAAAAATTAAGTGCGCCATTAATGCGCGTTTCCGATCGAGACAAATTCGGCTTTAAATTATAACAAAAATTATTGACATTAGATAATTATTCGTTGCGGAGTCGCGACAACATAATTACTGTAAACAACACAAAATGTACGGAATTATGGATAAAAGTCATAAAAAATCGACTTACGCCTAATTGTCCGCTGTCTTTTTCTCACAGCGCCAGTTTAAGCTTATGTGTTTGCTAAAACAATGTACACTTAAATCTTTACCTCCGGACAATTGCCTTGTTGATTCAGCCCTCTTACTGTATAATCGGCATCCAAACGTCACTAGAAATACAGTAAAAAACACGCCTATCGTAATTCCGGCTGCCAGCCCGCTTGTCATTGAAGTATGCTCTAAATTTAGTAATTATTTTATTAAAACATTTTAAACAGTGTTACGCGCTTTTTTAAAATGTTTATGTTTTTGTTTGTTTTTTAACGGATTCTGAATTTTGTTTTTGCCAAAAGAAAAATTGCAAAATCATATATTTTGTGAAAAAAAAAGAAAAGACTTTTTTGATCATTTTTAAGACTTACATTAGCTAAATTAAAGTGCAATTCCGTACTGATTTAATAATTTTATACTGTTTATCTCTTTAATTTTTCATTCCTTAGCTCTTAATGTATTTCTTAATGTTATCAGCGGCACGCAATTTAATAATCAAAATAAACTTTATTTAACTTTTTAAATATATATAAGTTAGGAGCAGAGCTTACACTCGAGTCTAAAATGAACCCACATAATTTAAAGCAAAACCCCTATGGTCTTAGAAACAAGTAAAGCTTAATGCATAGATAGAACTACTATCCTGATCTCAAACTTATTGTCAAATAAGTCTGCGTATTACGCTCGAACAAAGAAACCGCATGAACACATTTTAAACTGCACTAATTAGGGGTAATTGATGCAACTAAATAATTATGCTAAATAAATGGCGGTAAAATAATTGATACAACGTGACAAAAACAAAACATTTATCCCTTTTAAGGACAAATGGTATGGTTAAAAAAAAATTTTATGCTTCGATTTGTGCCCGAACTTCGACACGAAAGACTATAATTTTTAAATGAAAGTAAATTGTTAAAAAAAAAAAAAAAAGATAGGAAATAGCCTAAATTATAAAAACTGTATTGTAAAACTTACTATTCTCGAAAGTATTCACATAATATTTGTCCCACGAAATCGGCTTATAACTCGGCCACATAATTACCCGCGAAATAATGAGACCTTATTCTTGTCAATAGTCGGGCCAGCAGCAGAGTGGGACAACAGTAATAAATTCAAAATTTAAGTTACCAAAAAAAAAAAGAAGATTAGTTCACTTTTTATATATAATTTCTTCAACAAAAAAAAAAAACAGGCCAATTTTTGCGCCAATTTTGTGCGAGTTGGAATGGGCGCAAAACGGTGGAAGGTGGATTGTGTTTTTAAACAGACAGGTGATTGCCGGAATTAAAAGCAATAAAGAACAAAAGAATAAATAAATGAAAAAAAAAAGTGTTAATTTTGACAAAAGACTACAAAGACTTTAAGCCTAATAATAGAGGCTAAAGAACAAAAATAGAAACCATATGACGAGGAGATAATATAAATGTATAGGACAAAAAGGCCAAAAACTTATAATGACCTATAAAAGAGAAAAAGATGATATAAAAAGGTAGTCAAGTGTTAAAAAGCGGTATAAAATGATAAAGGAAGGTAATACAAGGATAAAAAATGTTTGATGACTAACGGCCAATTACAGTCTATAAAAAACAAATAGCGCTTAATAGTCGCATAACTAAAAACAAAAGGCACAAACAGATTTGAGTCCAAAATGTGTTCAGTGTGATTATAGCCTAAGCCTAAGCCTAAGCCTAATGGGATTTGGAAACAAGCAAACCTGAACCTAAAACTACCTCACTAATTCCCAATTCATGGTCAAATGAGTCTAAAAGTTAATGTTAAAGCCCACACTGAAAAATTGTCTGGACTCAAATAAAAGTTCTGGTCACAAAATGAGTTTCAATCATTATTAAAAGCTTACGATAATTTGTTTTTTTTTCAAATTTATCATAAATAAAATTGTTGATTGTGTCTAGTGTCTGCAACTCAAATGTACTCCAAAAGTGCAATTGGTGTCAAACGGTCTAAATTGCTACCATTTCATACCGGTCTTGAATTAAAGGGAGGTCAATTTTTTCCAAAGGGAAATTGGTAAAACACAAATTTATGCTGAAAAATGCCAGTGCAAAATTCTCTTAAGTCAGAGTTATAAGGAACTAAATTTGGGCGCAAAACACAATATTTTTGTTTTTGAATGTAAGAAAATAAATTTTTGATTTGAAAACAAACGTAAAATTGAACATTTTAATTGAATTATTTTTAACATCAAAGTTCAAAAAAGAAAAGTGCAATGTAATCGTAGAATTAGGAAAGAGTGTGAATTAAACCAAAATGACTGACATAACCAATGTACCATCTATACTCAGGTTGCTCTTTGGAATATTCCCGTTATCGTTGGCTAAAAGCACATTAATTTTTGAGTTTGCTATCGGTCTCAAATTTTTTTTTTGCCAAAATGACCAAAGTTGAATCGATAGCAATTAACAACTTTGGTTGCGCCATTAAAATTAAAACAAAATGCTCAATGGCCAAAGCTTAATGTCATCGAAATTGAAAGACCATTTAATATCAAATTAAAACTGTTAGAACCGGAAATGACTGTTGGAATTATTACACAAAGGTTAAATTTGCGTTAAACAGTCTATTTGAAATTAACAAATAACATAGCAGTCGGGCATTTTGTGCTTATCAATAAGTATTAAACTATTTTGGCTAACATCTGTATACCCTTGCATCTGAAAACTAGTAAAGCAATCAATAGCGCGTAAGAAACAATAAGTTCATCATAATTCAATATAGTTTAAATCAAATTAATTTACAGACAAACCATTAGCCCGAAATGCAAACGCAAAATTGAACAATACAAAAAAAAAAATTAATAGCAAAATTGATTTAAACAAACAAACGAGTTGTAAGTGAACGTAAAGTTCATTTTTTAATTGAATAATTTTTCACTTTTTTATTTATTTTAGCCCCTAAAAAAAAAAAAAGAAGTCCAATCCAACTTTGTAAGGGTTGAAGTCGTTGATTTACCGTTTTCTTCCATTACAAATTTTCAATATTAGACTCTCAGATAAGAAGTAAAAAGTCAGTAAAAATTGCAGCTGAACGGAAAGAGAAAAGAATTGAGCAATAAAACGTTTTACAATCGCCTCATTCATTCATTCATTGGAGTGCTCCATTACAACCTTGGCATCGACGTACAACAGGTAATTGAATTACATAACTCTTTTAGTCTCTTTACCTCTCTCCCCCCCTCCCCCCCCTATGCACCATCCAGTCAATATTTTGCGCAAAGGGAATTGCTTTCTATCGCCATTACCGTCCTACCCCCAGCCTCTTGCTTATCTGGAAAAAAAAGGAGGACATAAAGATTATTTTTTTTGAAAATTGAATTAAACCAAAATTGAAAAGGTAATATTATTTTTTTTCAATCGAAAATTGGTAAAGGCGTTTTGTAATTTTTCTTTTATTTACACTTTAACTTCAATTCCTTTTATTCTCCTACTTGCCCATATCTTTCACCCCCAACAATTTTTTTTTTCCAACAAACAAATTGAACTCTCCGCGTGCTTACGATGACTTTGCAAGTTTTTTAATTTAAAATTATAAAAAAAAAATTTTGTAACTTTTTTTTTCAACAGCGCGCAGTAATTTTGCTATGTGAATTCTTTTTTTCATTTTCTTTTCCTTTTTTTTTTTTAATGGTTTTTTAATGGAATTTTTTTTAAAAGGGAAATTATTTATTGAATTTTTGTCTTGATTTTTTGCGCTTTTCTTTCTGTCTTTTTTTCCTTTTCCCTTCCATCGTCCTTTTTTAGCGTTCCGGAAAAAAAAAGTTGTCCTCATTGATTTAAATCAATTTTCTTGTTTACTTTGTGCTGTCCAATTGACCAGTTAACAAATGTTTTTTCCACACATTTAATTTTTTTTTTAAGAAAAGCAGTACCATAACAATTACCAACATTTGGCATACTTTAGCACGCGCTATGTGAATACGAGTCTTATAAAAGTTATATGATTGTAAAATAAAAAATTTTAAAATTAAAATTGAGCTTTTGGACTCCATAAAACATTTTGGAATTCGATATTCCACACATTTTCAAATAATCTTAAATAAATTTGCAATTGTTGTATTGCACCTCTGCGATTGTTGCATAAGGAATTCTTATGTTGAAGCCATTCAAAGATTCAAAGAACCTTTAGATTATGATAACAGCAATGAGTAATCAATTGTGTCTTTAAAAATTATTTTGAAATTCTAAAAAAAAAGAGACGGACACAATTTGGTTGTATAACATAATTTATGTTGCAAACTAGCACTAATTAAAATTATTCTCACAACAATTGTGTTTAATGAAAGGTACGGTAGGTAAAAATCAATAGCTTGTACTGTAATTAACTTTTTTTGTTTCAAAAATTACTGCCAGAACTGTTTGAACTGAGGAAGGAAAACGAGGAAGGAGGAAAATGCGGGGAAAATCAACTAACTTTCGACCATTTTTTAATTAATTAAATTTCCTCCACTCTTTTGTTCCAAAAATTTTTTGTGTGTTTGTCCTTTAAATTAGTTAAAAATAGTTGTGAGAAAATACAATTTTTTTTTTTGTTTTTTTTTTAGTTTAACAAATGTCAAATTTCATTGATTTTGATCAAACTTTTTTCCCGCTACTCTTGATATTATTCTCTATTTGATCTCATAATTTAAACCTTTTTTTAATTTTAAAACATTTACACAAAAATAGTTGTTGTTAACTTAATTTTTTAATGGGTGTTTGCAGTAATAGTGTTTGTACAGCTGTTTAAAGTATTGTTTTACGAACCTTCTTTTGAATGTCAAATTACTGCGGAAAAACAATAACGAAATAGATGTAATTAGATGTAATACATGTAATCAACTTGATGTAAAACCTTTAATGTTTGATGGTAATGAGTAGAATTCCTAATGAAATTTGATGATTTTATCAAAAGTCAATTAAATTTTTAAAATGTGCTTCAAAAACAAATTTTACCGGTTTAAAAATGGTATACTCAAATCGGAAATTTTTACAATCACTAATATTTTTTTTAGGTACATTTTAACAACTTTTACAATATATTTACATACTCTTTAGACACTAATAACATATTTTTTCTCGCTAAAAGCAAGGTGGCTGACAAGAAAAAAATGGAGTTAAGCATTTTTTTTACACATATGTATTAAATTAAAGAAATATTTACAAAACAACAACATAGACTCTTGGTAACAATATACTCAGTCGGTTTTGAAAAGGCCCACTCTAACAGCGATACACAGGTTCAAACGTTATTTATAGTTTGCAGTTCTTCCGGCGACAATCGGTTT
Source organism: Drosophila nigritarsus (assembly GCA_035044305.1). Lineage (NCBI taxonomy): Eukaryota > Metazoa > Arthropoda > Insecta > Diptera > Drosophilidae > Drosophila > Drosophila nigritarsus. The sequence continues at coordinate 83,322 of JAWNMF010000515.1, read as the reverse complement.
CACTCTCGACGCAGTGATCGCTTCAGCAACTCCAAACTTTTGTGGGAGTGTAGCACTGGTCTCCAAAATTGACCATACGCTGTAGTCTATTGGATTGAGGTCCCGCGAATAGGGTGGTCATTTCGCTGACATGATGAAATCCAAAAAATGAGCTTGGCACCACTCTTGCGTCTCTTTTGCTTTGTGGGCTGGCGCGGAGTCTTGCTGAAACGTGCGATCCGCATTTCCAAAATGCTGCTGGGCTTGCAGATGTACAACGGCCTCAAAAATGTCGCGGCGGTACACTTATTGGTTGATCTTGACCCCTTTGTTTCAAGAAAACGAGAGGGTTTTGCCGCTTGCGCAAATTCTGTCCCAAGCCATTGTTGACGCGGGATTTTGGCGGTTTTCGACGATGGCTGACGTGCCGGTAGTCTCAGCAAACCAGCTCCAGTCGTTTTGGTGATTTGGTGGTTCGAGCGTACAGCTCGACGGTAAAGAGGTTTTCGTTTGTGAAGAGGATTCGTTCTCATCGCTGAACAACGGCCCGACGCTTTAGGTAGTGACATCTCTCTCAGCCGTACGCGCTTCTTCTTATTTCTGAGAAACTGAACTTTTTGGCGTTTGTAAGACTTGAGCTTGACTTCCTTTTTGGCTATCGCGATTGATACCGGTCTCACCAGCGATGGTTTTATATGGAAACCATAAAATTTCGCTGTACTCGCTTCTTGATGATCTGGCTGTTTGCGGGCGGTGTGCTTTCTGCCTCACCCAGGGTTGCCTTCATGGTCAAGCTCTTTGAAACAATTTATTGCTTTAAACACAAAAAAAAAAAGGCAAATTAAGCAAACAAACAATTTTGTATTGACGCTTTTCTGCACGAAACAACTTTAAAATTGCACTACGTATGTTTGACATACTAAAAATGAAACAAAATTATAAAAGAACAAATAGAAAATTAGTGCACTAATACAGAAAAAAAATAGAGAATGTGATAAAAAAAATTATTTTGATAAGGTACAATATTTTTGCGCTAAGACATTTATAAGTTTAACTTCGTTTTTTCCTGTCACCCTGTAACCAACTCGCGGCAACGTCAACTTTTTTTCTTTTTTTTTTTAATTTTTTATTCTCGAATTTCTTGAGAAAAAGACCTTTTTTTAACCAAAAAAACATCTAACTAATCATATAATTTAATTTTTTGATAATTCTCATTTTTAAACTTCTGTTGCCACCTTCTTTCACTAATCTTGAATTAACTTGCGGCAAGCCACGCTATTTACTTATAATATATCTCCAACTTTTATACATCGTGCTTTCAATCAAAAAACGTGGAATTTATAAGTGCGTACTCTTAAAAAAATTGCTTTTCTTGAAATGACAGACAATGATTACTGCACATTTGAAGCAATGTGGTAAAAATTTGAGAGCTGCTGTTTTAAAGGCTATTATTTTCGTTTTTCGTGCTATTGGTCTTATTCTCACAATTAAAAAAAATTATTCAAAATTTTGAAGTTTGTGCCTGGCAAAATGTATAGTATATAGCCACACAATCGAACAGAAAATTGAAACTTATAATAAACATTTATTAATACCAAACAGAATATTAAAAAAATAAATGTCAATACTATTTTTACAAAGTAATGGAAGAAAAAATTATTCGACGCGCGGCCGCCGATTGATATGTCGTATTGAGTGGTACGCCGAAAATGATTTCCTCCTAATATATTCATTCGTGGAACTATTATTTTCATAACTCTCCTCCAGTGGGTCACGACATGCTTTCCGCCGCGACGGATAGCGTTTCATTAAGTAATCATTTGCGACAACTGCCATTCGAGCTAAAGACAAATTGATATAAATGCCAAGACGGCGCACAAAATTGTCTTTGGTTAAAATGTGGTTGATTTTCTTCTTTGTTCTGGCCCTTTTTTTTTAATTTTAAATTTAATTACGGTAAAAATTACAATTTTTTCACAAAAACGTGAATTTAACTTCAGTAATACATTTCTGTTTGTGGGCTTTGGTATTTTTTAACCCATTTTTAAATTCCTTCTTGCAAAATGTCTAATAAATAAACTAAGAAATAAACAAAACACTGGAAAATAGTGAACACAAATGGATAGAATTACTGCAATACGATAAACTTGCCTTCACGAATTTGATTTTCGACGTGACTTTGCTCTTGTGCAAATGCAAAATTTTCAACAACCATCGAAATTGGAAACGCCTGCAAACCAATAATTGATTGAAGAATATAAAATTTGAAAGATTTTTTTTGAAAATTGCACAACGATGTATGAAAAAATGGCAAAAATCAATATGTTTAAAAGAATGAAAACATACCAATATGATGATTCCGAATATGCTTGCAATCGCGGCAACGACTTTGCCAGCTAAACAGCTTTATTAAAATCAATTTTTTAAAAAGCGATAAAAAAAACTTACGCGCCGTAACAATTGGACAGTCACCATAGCCCACTGTTGTGACTGTTATGCTAAACAAAAATTCAATTAATGACTTAAAAGACAAAAAAGCTATTTGTCGGTTTGGAAATAAATAAGTCGTAGAACAAAGCTAAATTCTACAACAAAAACTGAATCTCAGCTTTAAGACAAGCCAAAGTATAAGACAACGTCCCAGTCTTAAAACTATAACATTGGCTTTGTCATAGGCTTAACAGTATTTGACCGAATTGGTCTTACAAAAACAGTCTAAAAATCTAAATAATGAAAGCTAATAAAGCTAGCATCAACAAAATGCTAGATTAAACTTATCAACCAATATGTACATATGTTTTTCAAAATTTGCATGAAATATCTTGGCTTTCATTAAAGTCATAATTACGGAATTATTTAATTAAATACCAAATTGAAAAATGAAAAACGCTTACATGCACCACCAACAAGCAGCTGGTATACTGCGGAAAGCTGTCCCAGGCTCATCTTTCTCCAAAAAGTACATAATTGTTGAAAAAAATATAGTTCCAGTAATTAAAAACATTGAAAGCATGCACAATTCACGGAGGGATGAGCGCAACGTATACCCGAATACCTAAAACAGAATTTCGTAAATCGTGGGTAAGCCCTGGACGGCCGATAGCAACTTCGATAGCAAAGTTCAATCTCCACGGAAAAAAGGGTAATTTTTTTGCATTTGGTGGGCAGCAAACTGTAGGATAAACTTCTGCAACCCGGCGGAACAATCAATACCAATTGTTACAATGACCAATAAACAGGGTTGCAACATCATCTCGCAGTTAAAAAGACAACAATACGCCAACTGACAAGAAAAGATAATTTTGCTACAAGACAATGCAAGACTACTCGTTGCAAAATCGATCAAAGACACGCTAAAAGAGTTTAAATGAAGAAGTTCTATTACACTCGACTAACTCTTCAGACATCCATCAAACTATTACCTTTTCCGGTCAATGGCTTACGGTCTAGCGGAACAGCTCTTTCACAATTATCAAGATGTCGAAAAATGGCTAAATGAGTGGATCGTACCAAATCCAGATAATTTTTTTATAATGGTATCCATAGGTTACCCAGTTTGTGGGACAGTATTGTTAATAATAATAATTTTTTATAAATCTTCTGTTAAAATTTATCGAGTTTCATGTTAAAAAAAAATGTGTAAAAAACGCGAAAACTAGACCCAATAATAAAATGTTCATAGTTTGTTTTGTCCCAGTCCGAAGGCACAATGTCTACACATTTAGTCTGTTGAATTTTCAATTATTCCTAACAAAAAAGGCCATTTTTAAGTAACAAAGTAGAGTATTGGATTTAGTATTATCGACAGCTAATTGACTATTGATTCCAAATCAAAAAAATAAATAGTAAAACATGAAAGCCACTGTAATATAACAACGTCAAAGGCTATTGCAAGCAATAAAACAAGCAATACTAAATATTATTAAATGAAATGAGACAAAAATGAGATCAATGAAAAAATATTTTAGCCAAATAAGATTCATTCTTGAAGCATCAAACATTACCTGTAAACCAAGAGAATATCTTGCCAACTTGAAAACCCGAGCCATCCTCAACACCCTGAGAATGCGAATCACCAACATTGCGCCTAAAAAATAATGATAAAATAAAAAATTAGCAATATGTGTTTCTCAATGTTTGGCCGGCTTATTTTTGTGCAGCAGCACAAAAGGACCAATAGTTTCATTTTTATATCCTCCATTTACATACCTGTAATTTCTTTTAAAGAATCTGTGTTGACGCCAAACAAAGAAGATAGTGCAAATTCAATAAAAAATGGAAAGACAGTAAAAAGGTCAATAAGATTCATTGATCGTTTCATAAATCGTACTTTTTGCGGCGCTACTAAAAATCTGAAAAAAAAATTCATACATATAATATAGACATTTTGTGTTGAGTGTTTTGACTTCAACCAAAATATGCAGATTCATATGACAGTTGTTTTGGAATCAAGAAAGTAGTTTTAGTGTCATATAGATCAAGCTTAAACTCTTTTCAAGATCAAGTGTGAGCTTATGTAAAATTGTGTGAGCTCATTATTGACTCAAATAAAAACTCTATTGATGAGTATCAACCATTGTCAAACAAATTTTTTATTTTAGCCTTATCTGAACCGTCCATACACCCATTTAAGAAACCTTTTCAATATTAATACTTGGCTACAGAAATATTGCCAAAACTTTGTAGTGAAACATATTTTATTTTAATAATCAGTGCTTTCATATAAATCAAAACAGTTTCCTAGTTCAAGCTACTACAGCAAAAACAAAAACTCAGTTACTTTGGAATCAAAAAAGTAGATTTTAGATCTTTAAGTATGAGCCCTAAGCTTAACCTATATTTAAAAATTTATGGGTTAAAGATGAAATCACATAAACTCATTTAAGATTCAAAGGCTTTGATAATAACTCGTTTGTAAGGCTACTATTTTGTGCATATGCTTTATCTTTCTTTATTATAACATTGGCAAAGATAATCACAAAGCATAATGATCAGTAATATTCAATTTGATTACGTTTTAAAGTGACGTTTTTAACATTAAACTTTATAATACGGTCGCAGTTTTTCTTAGTGGAAGCCAAATTACTGATAGAAAAGGCTGCAAATCAATAAACGGTTTTGAACCACAACCACTCAATATTTCAATATTAAAATATAATTTAACCTACTTGACGAGGTCAAAATTCATGAAATATTTATAACCAGCTTACCGAATTGAAAATTCAATACTGAACCACGTAATGCAAACGTATTCCAATACAATCAGATAATGATGAGGATTGTCCGTTGATTTATAAACAAACTGCGTCAACTGACTTGCATTAAGCATTTTGGCATTTATTTTTGTCGGCTCGGCATTATTCAATTGTTGAAACACTTGGCTCCCAGTTCTTGAAATACTAAATGGAGTTGTTGTATCCTTAGCCAAATTTGGATTAAACTGAGTAATGTTTTGGTCGCGCGTCCACTTCCGGTTGAGAAGTAAATAAGTGTTTCCTCCAACGTCAAAAAATAAGCCTTGTCCTTCTTGGATTTGGCCGCCGCGTTGAATTCCGCCTTTACGCGACACGTCAATATGGTAAAATTCGGCGAAACGATTGTCGTCTTGAAATTCGGGCATTGAGCCCATGATTAGTCCTAAATAGTCTATGTAAATTTTCATTTATAAATTACTACTCTTGGAGGTTTAAGAATAACAAATAATTTAATTTTTTTTCTTTTATCCGTTTATCCAAAAATATACAATACTTTTGTTTTGACAATTTTATATTTTTGTTCAGCAAAAAGTAGGAAACCTATTTTAAATTGACGTTAATTTCAAATAAATATGTGAAAAAAACACAAAGTTAAATTATAAATAATTCAAAAAAATATTTGATTTGTATGCTGAATTTAAAAAATAGCTACTCGTGCGCTGATTGGCTGAAAGTTTTTTTGTAGCGTTCTGTACTGATTTTTTGAAATAAATTACCTTTAGAAGTTTCATAAAAGTTGATATTTTGTACAAGTCTTAGTGAAAAAGTTAAAGCATACAACAAAAACTTCTTCAAAAAAATATAAACATGATTATAAAAAATTATTTTATTATTAAAACATATTTTGCTGCTGTAAGATACAAGGAACTGAGATCCGACAAGGCGCCAATCCAAAGGATTTGCTGACGAAGAAGATGTAGAACGGTGGGAGGAGCGGACGATTTGCAAAATCTGGCAAGAAAACCAGTCGAAGCGGAACGAGTTTCATGTCAACGAACTTCAATGTTCTCATATTACTTTGGTTTTTAATAGTGAAAGAACTTATTTTGAAATTTTATATTTTAATGTGACAAAATTATTTTGTTTAGATTTTGCAGGGCTTTGCAAGACTGGTCTAATGATTAAATTTAGTTATACTGCACCATTTATATTTATCTATTTTTTCTTCAAACCCTTTAAAATTTACTGAGACTGATAATATTTTAGCAATTTCGTTGGTGCAAAGCGAAGAAAAACTTAGGCAGAAAATATTAAGGTATTATTTAATGTGCTTAGCGAAAGCACGTTTAATCTTGCAAAAACACTTATATTATTTCAAAAAATCATCATAAAGCCACAAATAAAACACTTATTTAAATTCAGCCAATCAGAAGAAATATGTAAATTTGGAATTTACCTGTTATGCCAAAAATTTACCTGTTATTACTGTTGTTTTAAAAAATATTTTAAATTTTTTTTTTTTTTATATAAATCTTGGCGTTCCATTTGTGTTACAGTTTATGGAGCAACATTTTGCGATAAATTGGTTATGAGTAAGTGTGGTCTGTTGAAAAAGCAACAATATCCACTCTTCGGACTGGTATTCCCCTGACATATGTAATGTTTAATTTGTTATAAAAAAAAATTACCCAACACAGACGTGAATATAAACATGATCGAAAAAAACGAAAACATTTTGGAAAACACCGATGATGATGGATTTTCCATTAAGTGCCAAATTACTTTGCGCACTTGTGGAAAACACGATACCTAAATTAATTGTATGTTGAGGTTTGATAAGAAATGTTAGACAGAAAAAATGCTAGACCTCGTTTAATTCTTGTTCAATTTGAAGGGTCTCATCGATCCGCGATGAGTCCGCCACAATTGAACAACACGGCGCCAGCTAAAAGAAAATGAGTTTTGGAAAAAGAAGGTAATTTTTTCTCTAACACTAACTATGTCTAGCCTTACAGACATTATGGAGTACCGCACAAAAAAATAATTTCAAAAACGGTAAACAATCGAAAAAAGTAAACAACGATGATTTTTTAGTCAGTTAAAGGTAACATTGGGGCAGGCTGGAAACAGCAACTGTGGTAACCAGTAAAACACTATATTAGATTATACTTTGTTTTCCTTCAACATATTTTGCACAGTCAAACATCTATAAGTCAAAGTCTGTCATCACAACAATAATTTAACTCCTCAGCTGTATCCAAAACCCTTAATCCCCCCTCCTCCCAAAATCAAAATAAGGATAAATTCAAAACGATTCCTGAAAGTAACAGTAAAAGCCATTCAATTTTCCAATTCATGCAAAATTTTTGCTTTCTGTCTGGCGTTAAACAAAAAACAGTACACAAAAAGAGCATGATAATGATTTCATTTTCTCTTAGGTACTTCCCTATTAACGGGAATAAAAAGGAAATAAAAAATATTAATTGGAGGCAGGTTTCATAAAAATTTCTACCGTATTTTAAATCCACAAGGTTTGCTTTTTGAATGATAGCCATTTGGTTCTCCGAATTCAAAATATTAATTGTGTTGAAATTTTTTTTAAATAATTGGCATTGCGCAAATTTCTACGGTTTAATAAATTCTAAAATCTGCCCCCCCCCCCCCCCGTCAATGGGGATTTAAAAGCTGTATTTTTCTAATAAAAAGATTAAAAAGATTACTTCAACATTTGTCAAATGCCAAAACAATAATTCTTCGCGAAAGCGCTCCAAGCATATGTCGTGTGGTTTGTGCAATTTACCTAAAATTCAGATAATCGTACAGCTATAAACGTCTAATTTTTCTTGAATGAAGACCGATAAATCAAATACCTGTAAGAAAATATTCAATCACATATTCGGCGACGTATGAATTCCTCTCCAAATAATACTCGTCGGACTGGTGGGAATAACCGTCAACAAAGAGCAATCGTTTCCTATGATTTGCTTTTATGAGAATAGAAAGCAATGATGTTGGGTCTCTCAGCTTTAAAATGATTTCGCACCGGAACCGATACGGCTTCCCGCCAATGTTGAGCTTGAATATTCGCTCGTCCAAAGCAACTTCATCTTAAAACAAAAATTGTGAATTACGTCTTTGCATTTAATTTTTAAAAACTTTTCAAATGGCACTACTGTTTACAGCTTAGGGTGTCGCAAAAAATATTTTTAAATATTTTTCGATATTTTTAAACCAATTTTATCCGCAATAAATTTGGCTCCTGACGCAAACTTACTTACTCATAATTTATTTAAAAATAACTAACAACTGTCGTCTTATCTTTTCAGTTTTCATTTATCTTTTTTTGTTTCAATTTGTTTTTCAATTGCAAAATAATTAAAAAATGTTATTAAATTTTTTATAAATTGCTTCAAAGACATACTATATGCCTCAGGAATATTGTATTTAGCTGTAACGCCTTCCTGTAGGTTATCCAATAACTTGTTGGAATCCTCGACTTCAGTGTTACGCGATGTGGAAGCACAGTTATCAACATCATCAATACAAGCAAATGTAACCGTCGTGTTACGCTCCAAGAATTCAATAGAGCAGTCATCAAATTTTGGGGTTATTGAGCCACTGCTATTTGCTTCATCCAAGACATCGTCGTCCATAAAATATATACACGAATCCATTGTTCTTTAGTATGACGCTTTAACCGACAAATATATAGACATTTTAAAGCGACAATCCTAAATTAGTCAAGTCAATTACACACTAGAGTGAGCAAAATATGTCAGCTAGAAACAGCTAGCAAATTTACGCGCTATCGAAATTTAATGTTTTCAATCAAAAGGCTTTAAAAAACATTAGAAAGATGTTGGATTAGAAATAAACATATATTTATATTTGTTGATATATTTTGGTCTTACAACGACTATATGTATTTTAGTTTTGAAATATGAAAATGTTTATTTGTTTATTAACTCTCGCTACAGTTGTTTTGATAATATTTTTCGTTTTCTCGTTTTGTTAAATAAAAAGAAGTTTTTATCAAGAAATGGAGAACATAACAAAAGGCAAATAAAAGAGATCCAATAAATTCAATTTAAAAAATTTTAAAACCGCATTTTAATGCCTTCTATGTTTTTGCTGACCGTTTGACGGGAGCAGAAAACAGTATGAGAAAAAAAAAAATAAAAACGAATAAAAGTATGTCCAGAAATAGCTCTGCAAAAAGCGAAGGATGCCGTATGCTAAAATAGAGCCAGTGATCTTCTGTTTACTAGACAGACGCTTTACCATGAGCCAACCAATCACACTGTAAAACAACGATCCAGCAATTTTATCGATTATCTATAATTCACTAACAAAAGTTTGGTTTTCTACAATTTGTAATTTCAAATGGCAAAACAGCATAATGAGAAATTTATAATGCAACGGTTTCATATTAAAAAAAAACGGTAAATTATAATTCATGAAAAAGATTGTAAAAAAAAATAAAAAAGAAGGATGCCCTATACTTTAATCGAATCAGCGATCTTTTGTTTCCTAGACAGAATCTTTATCACTAAGTCAATGGGGCACACGAACCAACAACGACTTGTCAATTGTTTAAAACTTTTTTTGAAGTAAACCTTGTTTTAGTATAATGGAATAGACCAGTTCAGCCTGAAGAAACTATTTTCAGTATAAAAGTCAAAGCAAAGGCCATAACTGTTACTAAAAAAAAGTCTGTTAAAAATTACTTGCCCAACAAATTTAAAAAAAAAAGCTTATTTAAAAAAATTAAAAAACTCGAAATAATTTATGCCAAGCTTTGATTAAAGAGTTGTAAGCTGAAAAAATTATTATAACGGCCGACCTTGCAATCCAATAAAAAAAATTTTAGCCTTATCAATACAAATTAAAAAACATTTGCAATTTAAAATTATTGAATGATTTTAGAACGCATTTCTATTACCTACATGTTAATTGGCTTTACAAGGAACCTACTTATCTGCAAAAAACTAATTTCATTAAGCCGTGCTTTGTTTACACACACATAAAAAAAAATTTCAATAATTTATTTTCGATAAAAATATTTATTCAAATTGGTTGAAATCTTTGAAGCCTGTTTAGTACAATAATAAAAGTTAAAATTGTCATAACGACGACGTTGAAAAACACATTTTTTTTAATAAATAACACGTTGTTATAAAAAGAATTATAATATCATAAAAACATAAATGTTGTATGTTCCATAATAATAATTACGCATATGTAAGCTGAATTCATGCAATAATTTTAAACTACACACACATTAAAGCTGATGTTTTTGTAAACTGGTTTCCAGGTATGGATAACAATACATGACATGACTTCCAAATGACTCAACAGTTGTGTATATGCAAGAAACGGATGAACTCAACGAAATGAACTAATAATTTGCCATTAATTTATGACCAAAACTAAATAGGAAATTCCGAGCTAAATACAGAGCAAAGAGATCAAAAGCCCTTAAAATTTCGGAACACCCTTAACAGTTATTACGGTATAAGGGTCGCTAAAGTTACTGTAACATTGAACTTTTTTTGCGTTGAAAGTTTTGTTTCTATTTTCAACCATTCTATTATTTGCAGTACCAAATTGTGCTTTTCAATGGTGAATTAAAGGTCAATAACCCTTTTAATTGTCAATGCTGTTATCCATCTGTCTGACGTCAGGCAAAAAAAATAGTAGGCAAAAACAAAAGGGTTACTTACGGTGCCTTTTTTTTCCTTTGCTCACCACTAATGCTTATATTTAAAAAACTCAAAGTTGAAATATAACTTAAAAAGCATACGAGCCAAAGTCAAAGCACTGAACAAGTCATATAGTCCAAAAGGCAATAGGTGTATTGAGCAAACTATTATTATTATTTCACAAAACATTTAATTTTACAACAACTAAAATATACTATTCCATTATCGTCCAAAAAAAAATTAAAAATTAAAAACAAATATTTTTAAAACAAAATACCAAATTATAATACTGTAACGTTAAAATTTTAACACTTCGAAAATTGTTTTGCAAACTTAACTCTGTACATAAACTAATCATTGTGACGTAATATCTTCACACTGAATGTTTAGCAAACACAGTTGAGTGAACTACCAGCACAGTTAAACATACTTCGTTACTTGTCAGAAATTTATGTTATAATGCGAAAAATAACCAAAGCAAAAAAGTTTAAATTAGGTTGGCAAGCATCAACCCTGCACCCAGTGGTCAAATTTGTGCTTTGTTTAAGAAACCACATAATAGCAATATTTGCATCTGAATAACAAAAAAACCTTCAATGAACAGTTGCTCAACTCTTAAAGTCCTGCACTAAAGCAATAAAACATAAAATATATTTAATCATAAGCCACGCCGTAATCATTTCATAATCGAAAGCCACATAAAAAAAATCCTTTCAATTAACAAAATGCAATATAATTTAAAATAACATGGATATTCAACTCACACATGCGTATTCAAATCATTAGGGATCAATAAAAAAAACAACAAAAAACGAAACAGTGATGATGATGAAAAATGAGACCCCCTAGATAATAAAAAAATTAAATAAAAGTGGATGTTTAAAATAGAATTCTTTTCCATTCACTTATACACTTAAATAAATAAATGAAAAGTTGAGCCAAACGAAAAAAAAGTTTAATGAAAAGAATTTGTTCTGAAAATTAAATTGTTACAGAGAAATGTGGCTATTTGCCACAAACCTTTTCGCTGCAAAAAGAAGACGCAAAAAAAGAATTAAAGAAGAAAATACTGCAAATCGCTTTTTTATCGCGATTTTTAATGGAAAGCCTGTCTAACTCAATCTTTTCGAACACGCATTCTTATAAAAAGCAATAAAATAAAAAAGGTGAAAAGAAAATTATAATAAAAAAAAAGAATATCAAACGTGTAAAAAGAAGAAATTTAAAAACGAGGATTGCCTTAAATTGACATATAGAAATTAAATTTCACATAAAAACTGAATACATCATTTAAATAAAGAGCAAAAAATTGCAAGCAAAATATTTTTTTGTCGACAAAAACGTATTCAAAGGATTTATAAAGGGAGGAAAAAATAAAAGTAGGCCTAGTCGAATAGAAATAGAAGTGTGAAATAACAAAAAAAAACGGCAAAGCCAGAAAAACTAAAACATATAAAACGTCTTTTATTTTTGGCGTACCGTATAGGGACATTAAATAACGTAAAGCAATAATAAAAGCCCTTGATTCCAGGTAACAAAATATCCATAGCCTATATTATGAAACAAATATTGCATATGTGTTAAAAAAACGTAATAAATTAAAAATTTATTATTATAATAAATTTATAACTCTGCGTGAAAGAGCAAAAATAAATTAATTAAAGTATGTAGGCTAGAGTAAAATATAAAAAAGAAATCAATCACTTGGTGTTAATAAAAGTTTTAACAGCGCTTATAAAATATTAAGCTTTACTCTAAGTAAAAATGAAGTTTTATTAAATCCAAAACAATAATGCAAAATTATAAGATTAAAAAATAATTCGAATAAGGAAACTCGAAAATGAGAGCCTACGGCGCTCGAAGTGGTAGAGCATAATAGGACCAATATGAATTTGATGCATTTTTATTAACTAAAAAAAAGAAGATTATTTTTGTGAAAAAACAATTATCGAAACGCCAGCCTTTTTAAAAAAAAAACAAGCGCAAAAAAAGCCGCATTAATTATGCACCAACCCAATAATTATAAGCATAAGCATTAAATGCCACTTTTGCTAAGCTACCTTATGCTTGGAGAAAATGTTGATCTGCAAGGGTTGTTATGTTTTTTTTCAATTTTGTGAAAATTTTTCGTAAATTTTAGTTTTAAATATTGGCCATGATTTAGATTTAAGTTTATTATTAGGTTGTTTTAACTACTGGATTCCATAGATGACTCCTACATTACTGTACATTTAAACTTGCCAATGATAACCTTAAGTTTACGACTACCACTGTTATTAAAAGCAAAATATATAATATCAAGTTAATTATCCTAAAACAAATGTAGTTTTAATTGTACAAAAACCATTAATTCAGCAAATCAACGGTCATGTTTTCAGGGTCAATGAGTGGGCATTAATTGAAAACCTTGGTTATTATTTAATTTAAAAAATAGTCTATGCAACAACACGTTTTCGTTCAATAAAGATCAACTAACAATTTCTATGTCGTGGTGCTTTTTACATGCAAATATTAATAGAAAAATTATGTTTTTCGAGACTTTAGTGTAAAATAGTGCTAATTTTTAACAATTAAGCTATAAAATTATACAATTAAATATCTGAATTTTTGACGCAGATTGGTGGGCTTGGATTTCTGGCGCAGTAAGTGATCGAGGGTTGTAGTAAAAAAGGTGGTTTTTTGCATATTTTACTAAATATTTAATGAAATACTTGGTAAAATATGCGAAAAAGCATTATTTTTATGTTAATTTTTGAGTGGGTTGGGTGCGCCAAAAACGGTATATGTATTACTAATTATTACAAAAGTAACTTATTGAAGCAGTTAGCTATATGTTTCACCCATAAGTGCGGAATGCTCTCGCCAATATATGCTCCGTACAATGCCTAAACAATACTCAGAGAATTGTTAGATCATATAACTTTTAATCAATCGAGGACCACGCGGTATTTAACAACAAATTAAAATAACTCAACAAAAATATAACAGAATAGAATAAATAAGAAAAAAACAATGAAAAGCGATCAAGCAACTCGAAACTTTTCTCCCTTTCTCCCCCATTGGAACCTTCAAAAATGTTTCCCACAATTCCTCAATTTTTAGGAATTTCCTTTCAGAACTTCCTAAACGCAAAAAAAAAAAAAAATTAAAATTTTCAGAATGCTTTCAAGATGCGATTTTTATAGGTAATTTGACTTTTGAGGATCACAATGTCGCGTGCCTGGAGCGGACGCAATAGGTTTATGCATGACAATCAATCCGGTTTTGTACGACCACTTGGTGACACTCGGGGCTCTGGTCAAAACTCATTTAACACAAGGCAAAATTGTTACAAAATGCCTCCAAACTTATTTAGTATGCGCCAATGTTATTTATATAAACCGCGTCAACCGTTTAACCCGCATAAACATTTTGCACCGTCCGCTTTCAACGCCAACAAAATTCGAACAAAACTGGCCTCCGTATCGACCGGTAAACCAATTTTATAATTTTTTTTCGTTTTTGTTAAAATTGGATTGTTTAGACTCAAACGAAAAAAAATCCCAGAACACACCAAAGGACTGTAAGTTTTTTTTTCGGTCAAATCGGGTTTTTTAATGTTGACAAAAATATTAACAAACAGGCAAATATCGGCTGAAAATGGACTAAGTGTTACGCACCAGTCTGCAATGTTTAATTGATTTTGTCCTCGTTATATAAATTTTTAAGTGGTTTTTGCTTATGTAGCAAAATATTCTCAGCTTGTAAAATTAAATAATGGAAAAGCTATATCGTTTCGTTTTATGTCTGAGGACCACAGCCGTTTGGCTGCTAAGGTATGACTGCTAAATAATGTTTTTTTTTAACAGCAGAGTTTAGTTTTTCGGGAAAGCTATAAAAACAAACGCTTTAAGTAGTCAGGACTCTTAGCCTATTCTGTGTTTGGTTTTTCCTATAATTATTTTTTTACAATTTAATATTTGAAACAACGTTTATGAGCTGCTAGCCCGAAGTTTCTCTGCTTACTTCTTAGTTTTTAGCCATAAACGAAATAAACATACTTTTGAATCCGTCGTGGAGTGTCGAATTCAGCGAGCCAAATTTAATTCCCGACAGCGCAGACTTTACAAAAGATACCAAACGAAATAAGCCCACTAAACTTTCAAACACTGGACATCCAGCGGCGAACATTCAGAATTACAATGCATGGGCTTCTTCAAACCCTTTTGGAAATTATTGCTCGCCCAAATCGACTTTTTGCATTAATAAAAATTTTGGCAAGAAATCCTGTTCCGATACTTTGCCGAAAAATGACTCTTGGGGCAACAGGCATAACTTTCTTTCACTTCAATTTTGCGATTTTCTAAATATTTGTTTTTTTAGATTGGCTTCTTTGACTAGAAATGAAGTGATTGTACAGGAGTCTTTATCATCTACTTCAACGAAAAACCAATTATCGAGTCCTTTAACAGAAAATAAATCGCAACAGCCTTCTGAAAGCCATAAACCAGAAAACAGTAATTTGTCTGTTTGTGGTACGTTTTTTGTGTATTGTTGTCTTTGGAATTTTTTTGTACCCTGAATTAACTTATCTCACGGACCTAACAGAATTTTGAAACGAAGTTTTTTTTTGCTTTGTGCGAGTACTTTAAGCCTGTTGAAGCTTTTTTTACAATTTTGTTATTTTTTTAAGTTGCGTATTTAGCCTAATTCTTTAGGGAAGAGGTAATTAATATATAAGTATTACATTTTAACAATTTTAATATTTTTTATTTTTGTCCAGTGAAATGCTATGAGTTATAGTTCATTAAGTCTTTTTTGTTTGTTACGCTGCTGTATGGTGCGCGCGAACATTTGTCTAATCAATACGTGGTTTCTTTAGACATTTTACAAGATATGATCAACTTTAATCGGTCAAGACCAACGCCCAAACGCTGGTCGACAAAGCAACAGCGCTTGAGCTATTTAGAGGCGATGCCGCGTCGTCCTTTTGGCAAAGATTTTCAGGGAGAAATTAGACAACCTTTGCATCAATCGTCTGTCGAAGACGTAATGGTTTGCGCACCCAGTGTTTCACCGCAAACCGATACAAAAGATTTTAGCCAATCAAATTCTAATAGTTTGCTTTCTCAAAACGACGATGATTTTTTTGAAATTTTTGACGTACGTTTTCTTAAAGTGTTTAAATGGTTGCTTCAACTCATCCCGCTTTCTGTCAAACCTGTTTCAAAATTGGAAAATGGTTTTAAAACGAAATAAAAAATGTTTAGTTGACAAACTTGTTTTTTAGTCTGCCAAACTGTTTTATCACAATTTCGGGAAAATAACCCATTTATGATTTGGTAATTTAACTTATGCCTTTAAATGTATGATATAAAAAGGAAAAGCTTTATGCTATGGTTACATTGAACTTTTTTTGCATAAAAAATTTGAGCTGAAACTTTTTTAATTTTGCATATATTTTTAACTTGAATGTGCATAATTTAGACGCAAAACGAATTGAAAGTTAATAACCGTAGCATTATTTAACGATGAAAGTTTTGGTGTTTTTGCTCGTATAGTGTGTTAAGAAATGATACATTTACTATCATTTTTTATCGTAAAATGTCCATAATTAATCTGATCGCTCTGAAATTTATTACTGCTTTTACGTTTTACTGTTTCTAGTCACACTGTAAAGTTTTAAGTACGATCGATTCACAAATAAATTTTTTACGAATTTTTCTTGAAAACAGTGCTTATCAATCTGTATAGAAATTATACGTTCACTTTTGTTTTTTTAGCGCTGTATGTTATACTTACGTTTCAATTTTTTTTATTTCTGCTCAGAACATGCCCAAAGGCAAATTTCTGTTCGATAAAAAATGCTAGTATCATTTCTTAACTCACTGTTTTACTTAAGCTTAAGGTGAGGTTAAAAATAGATTAAGGTTTTCAGTGTTTTTAATTGAAAATATCCTTCTTTTTTTGATGTATCCAAATAGGTTAACCAGTTTATAGGAATTATTAATACGCCATCAGTTTCTTCTGCTAGCCCTTTTGCTATCGTCAACAATTCGATTTTATGTCACTAAAATTACATCAAATTTAGCTAGCACATTTTTATTTTTTAAGCATGAAAAAGATGCTTTAGCCGATTGATCGATTAGTATTTAAATGTAATGTGAATGTTTCAGAATTTGAACGGTCCTAGTAAATTTGAATCCAAGGGCAGTGGAGAGGCATTAAGCGTCTCGGACAATCCAAACTCAATTGTCTTACAGCAATTCCCAAAAGAAAATACTATCGATTATTCTTCCGCCGAAAAGATTGTCTTGGAAAGCTCAATGCCGATGTCCGTCTCGAGTCCGAGAGGCCTTGTGATTTCGCCCGAAACTTCAAATAACATTTCTCATTTTTTATCGGAATGTAAGAAAGTTTACTTTACTACATTATCAAGGCTGTGCAAGGAAGGTCTAGTAGACCAAAATTTAGGTTTAGGAATAAATTTGAAGTGTTCAGTGAAAAGACCTATTGCTGATCCAATCCTTTGTTTTAGTAGTTCTTTTGTATGACCACTGCGAAGACCTACTATTGGTTTTGGTTTTTTATAAAAAAAAAGAAAAGAATATTTCCTCTTTGGCAAATTTTTTGCAATGAACATCTAAAATAAAAACAGTAAATGTGCTTCATAAAATTTCTACAATAAAGTTTTGAAAATCCTTTTCGGAATATATTTCACAGAAAAAAAAGAATACAAAAGAAATTTTTTTTCGTTTTACAGAACAAAGGCCGCAGTTTTTGAAAAAAAATCCCACATTGCGTTAATCATAGGATTACACAAGCGATCGGTCTATTGAATGCACTCTTCTCAAATTTTTTTTAAAAACCAATTTTTGATTTAGTCGTCCGACTTTTTGTTCAACTCTGGCTTTTTTCTTTTGTAAGCCAATTTTTAGGCGAAAATTTTCCACCGTCAATGACGATTGCTTCAACTTCTTCGCCGTCTTTGCAATTGTTGTCGGATAAAGAGTACGACAATTTTAAACCGCCGGAATATTCTGGTTTCACTCAGGGTAATTTTACGTTTTTTGTGCAATTATGAGAAAATGTTATTTCTCCTTTTCTCACGTGAGACAACAATAGAACTTTCACTTTCAACTTTCATTGGAAGGTCTGATAAACTATTAATGATTATTGATTTGCACCTACAGCGATTTTGTACAGCATTTTATGTCCATGTAAACGGTCGTTGCAAAACACAAATAGCAAAAATATTTTATTACGAACATTGTGAATATTCAAATAGTCCAACAATACGGCTTTTTTTCGTTCGCTAGCTTTTGTTGTTAGCCTATGCTCGCTAAAATTTTTAGCTATCTAACCCCCTCAATTAACTAAAAGTAATGAAAAATTTCTTCATTCTTAAATAAACAAACTTTAAGTAGAGTTGGTTATAATTATTAGATGTTGATTGGTCTTGAAAAAATGCCGTAAAATATTACTTATGCTGGTCTCAAAATGAACAAAAAAATTTTTTAAGCAGTTTTTTGCTTTTTGTAAAAAGTGAACTCTCATGCTTATGTAATTCAATTATAAACTTTAAAAATTGAGTTATTAATACTTCCATTCACACCAATAAAATAAATGTTAAGAAGGTCTAAACAAATCCTTCTCAGTTCAACCGTTTGAGCAATAAAATTCTTTTTTTTTAAACTAATTTAAAACAATTTTCTCTAATTTATCGTTAATTTAGAAGATCTGCGCTCTCTGGCTTTAGTCGTGCAGAAATTTATGGAAGGCTTAACTGAAATTACTGCAATGATTCAGCGCGCGAGCCTCCGCTGATAAACTTTTTCTTTTGTAATATTGAAGTACAATACTTGGTCAAATTTTTGCATACTTTTTATCTTATATTATTCTCCCATTTTTTTTCTTTCTTTGAAGTTTGATAATTTTTTACATTGATGCACTTTGTTTTGTCACTTTACGCATGCGAACGAATTAGACTTTTCTGCTAGAATGTTCTGCTGAAATTTTTCTTATTAAAATTCTGCATACCTATAGTTTTTTTTGGCAATTCTTTATACTCTTATTGTTACTTTTTTTTATTAATAATGTGTTTGAGAATTTTAAAAGTTTTTAACTTAAATTTTTAGACACCATTAAATATACAGGGTGGCCCAATTTGGAGGCTGGTATTTGTTTTGACCATAACTTCTTTATTTTTCAACCGATTTTCCTAATTTTTTTTGTTTAATTCCTAAGATCGAAAGAATTTGTTTCATATAAAAATTTGTGCAGAAATGTTTAAAAGTACTTCTATAGTAATCGTTTGAAAATTTATACGTTTTTCAGTAATGAATTATTCTGTGGTACAAAAGTGTTGGTGTGTTGTTTGGTTTGAAATGTCTGGTTTGCCTACAATCGTTCAACGTCAGCATCGTGACATGTTTGAACATCATGCTCGTACTCCTGATGACAAGTCTATTCGGCGATGGTTTAAAAGTTTTTTTGTAATTAGAAGTGTGAACAAAAAGCCGAAGACAAAAACGGAATAGGTTCGTACAGAACTCAAAATCGAGGAAGCGGTGGCCGAATTCCACATGGATCTACACATCAGTCCAAGGTCATTCAAACCCGCTGCATGAGTCAATCTTCTACAAGTCTCGTCGCTCCTTTTGCATGGCCTCCGTATTTACTTGACTTGACGCCATGACTTATTTTTATGGGGCTGGATCAAAAGCAAGGTTTACCGCTTTTCGCAGTCCGATTTTGACGATCTTTAGTCGTAAATTGAGCAGGCTTTTGACGTATTGCCACAAGAAATGGTCAATTGCGCCCTAGATTTCTACGTGCGCCGTATTCGAGCGCTGCATCCAAATCGACGGTAAAAGTGCCGAAGTTAATTTTGGAAATTAAAGCTGGTTTTTGTTGGTTGTTTAATAAAATTTGTAACTTTTAAGGCAACTACAATTGTATTAAAAATGTGTAGTGTTGTAAAAGTTGCTAAAAACCACCCCGGAAAACATCTCCGAGAGACATAAAAATGATTGAACATTTAATTCTTCGGTAACAATTAAAGTATAGCAGTTTTTAGAATGTTTTGTACGAGTAATAACGGATATTATTCAACTTATCCAATCATCAACTAATACTATTGAAGAAATTTCTTTTATTATTAGAAGGTATGGCACGGCTTTGAAACAACGTAAAACATTTTTTTCCATATTTTGCAGCATTAGCAAAATAGCCATTATTAGTAAAAGCTTAGTCATGACAAGCTGGAAAATAAATAGTAGACTTAATAACTGAATTATAAATTGGAGCTTTTTCCAATTTTCTAATGAGTCAATCAATGAAACGATGAAGTAGTCGTACAAAAATCAAATAATTGTAGTTTTCAAACAGTTTGAGGCCTTTGGGATGGGTTTAAGTAGCTAAGGTTAAAGAGGTGCCGTAATAACATCGATTCTTTTATTACAGTTGAAGTTTTTGTAAATAGAATTTTAACGAATTCATGAAAGTGTAATGTAGGACTTTGTTCAGGACTTGTATCCTTAATTGTTAATGTATGGTAACACAATAGTATTGTTAATAATGTTTATATACGGTAATAGAATATAATATATATGCGCCACTTCTCCGCTCACTTTCCTCTTCCTGGCCGTTTTTATTTCAAGACTGACTGCCGAACACGGCTGTCAGCTCCTAGTGTTTTCTTCTCTTACTCTCATTGGCTGTGTGGTGTTCTCATACGCTATCTTTATGAGACGTTTCACTACAAAAGTTTAAAGCTTGCAAATATATTTAGGATAGTCCCTGTAAAGAAAATTTAAAGTTACCGAAGAATTAAATGTTCAATCATTTTTATGTCTCTGGAGATGTTTTCCGGGTGGTTTTTAGCAACTTTTACAACACTACACATTTTTAATACAATTGTAGTTGCCTTAAAAGTTTAAATACCCCAATAAACATTTATTATGGCGCCCAACAGTCTTTATTTTTTTGAGACATTTAAGGGCCACCAATTTTGCCCTCAAATGTCTCGTTTTTTAATGAAAATCGAGACATTTGGTCGCAAAATTGGCGGCACTCAAATGTCCCGCGCTTAAATGTCTGGTGACCGTATTTGTAATTGTAATAGAGTACGCTGCTAGGAAAAAATAACGATAAATTCATTCTTTGGCGGCCGAAAATTTCTTCGTGTTATTTTTGGTACAATAAATCATTGAACATGTGATAAGCTTTTTCGGCGCTTTCAAATCTATTAGCTCTGCGAGGCTCATCAGCTTAAAGAGATTTTAAACCGTTATTTTTTCAAAGCTCAAGCAAAGTACAATTAGGAAATTAGTAAAATAGTTTTTTTGGGACATTGGTATTAATGTTTAATATACAATTCGTTCCTATTCATAAGATTTTTTTAATTCACGCGCTTATTTGACGTATGATTTTACGAAATTTAACAAAGTGTTTGTTGAAAAATAGGGATAAACATGGTAACATTGCTTATAATCAAAACTAAAGCCAATAATTCACCAAATTTGTCAAAAATAAACGACAGAAAGAAGATTTCATAAATATTTTCCCAACTACTAGACCTAATTCAAATGTCCTTAAATCATTTTTTGTTTAATCGCAAAAATAGCTTAAATCGCGAAAAAAACATTTTTATGTTTAACTTTAAATAATTTATACAAATAAAAACGCCCACAACAATGTTCTCACCCCTACCGGGCAATCGTTTGAGATTTGTCGCCTGCCGAATAAATTTAATGATCAGGCTTCCAACAACATTGAACGATTTGTGTCCTAAAAAATGTTACCGTAATATGGAAAATTATGTTTTGTTTTGTCGAAAACAATATACTGATTACAATTCCCAGCTAAAAATATTCATATACGATGAGCTTTAACTTTAGAAATCGCGAGCCAAGTTA
Source organism: Drosophila nigritarsus (assembly GCA_035044305.1). Taxonomy (NCBI): domain Eukaryota; kingdom Metazoa; phylum Arthropoda; class Insecta; order Diptera; family Drosophilidae; genus Drosophila; species Drosophila nigritarsus. Next base: position 61,548 of record JAWNMF010000515.1, on the reverse strand, counting down.
TCACTGCTACCGCCGTTTGGCATCCCGTAATTAATTTACTTTACTGTATTTTTTATATAAATATCGGTTTAGGAAATTATTTCCCATAAACACTTCGAAAAAAAACATTTTTTCCGGACAAAAAGTCATTCTAAAAGTTTTTAAAATTCCTGACAGATTGACAAAATTATTTAGCTGGGCTGTCATACATCCAAAAATCAAATAAAACAATTGGTTAACTCTTTATAAAACACACAAAAAAAATTGTAAAGAAAACAATTTTTGGAGCGCTTCCATTTTTGTATAAAACCATAAGAGCCTATTAAGTCCTTGTGATCAATGATCAGATTTGAAATAGAATGGACAAAATGAAAAATGTGGTTTGATAATAGGTTGACACGACAGAAATTTCTGGTTTAATTTTCAGCGAATGGGTTATTCTGATTAATATTTTAACTGTCGACGTTCACTTTGCTCCAGCTGTCAATAAAAGCTACAAATCCAAGCCTTGCTTGTAATAATAATTTTTTTTATTGAACTTCAATAATAACCTTTTGTTCAAAAGGTATCACATCTTTTGCAATAATGTGATCCGGCTCGTCGGCGTTCATGCAAACATGTAGTGCACCTTTTTTTGTCAAAGGGCTCGCTTCCATACTTTCAAACACTACCTTAGTTTCTACATCAGCAGGACTAGCCGGATCCTCGTTTGACGTACAGGCAACATCCGCTAAAACTGAGCGTATTATTTAAGGTGTAAGGCTACAAAGGCTTAAGGTTTTGCTCTAAAATTTGGCTTAAAAAATGATTCGTCGATGAGCATAAGAATGATTTAAAGTAAGACTTGCAAAAGACGCATTTCGTTTCTAAAGTAAAAGACCAATTCAGCACCCTTTAATTTAAGCCTCATTTTACAGAAAATATTCATTATAAAGCAGATTTATTTCTTGTAAATAAATCAAATGAGTGACAGTTGAATATTTAAAAAAGTAGTATTAATAAACAAGTCACATCACTTTGACTCGAAACTAAAGTCTCCACAATACATATTAGGATTTCTTAATGCGTTAAAGTGCCTCAAAAAAGATTTTGGTGAAAAAAATTGGTCGCAAAACAAAGTAATTTCAACGCAAAATTTTTGCATTCAAAGTTTGGGAACAACAATTTCAATGTAAACGTAACATCATTAAAAAAAAACTCGTACCTTCCATCCAATTTTCGCATTGCTTTGCACACTTTGACATCTCTTTGGCAATTCTCATCGCAGTTTTGCGTTTTCGAATCGGAAAAGGCTTCTTGAAGACGATAAGTGGTCGTTCAAAGCCTTTTGAGTTGGCTTTTGGAAAATTCAGACGTTCTCCTTCCACAAACCCAACTTCCGCCGAAAGCAAGTAGGCAGAAAAATCGTCAGGCCGAAATTCAAGTTTTCGGAAATTTTCCTGCATTTCCGGCGCCAACTTACTGCGCTTCAAATACGTCGCATAACATTGTGGTTCTACGATAAAATGTCCGCCATAGCGCAATTGGCTGAAAGCGCGTCGAAAAAAACGCTTGATGCCTTCATCACCCCAATTTAGATGGATCCATTTTGTGATGCTCAGCGCCAAAATGACGTCAAACTCCGGCTGGACCATCTCCAACAACAAGTCGTTTTGCAGCACGTAGTTTTCGACTTGAAACCAGACGTTGTTGGGGAAGTTCCGGCTCTTTAGCTCAGAATCTAAAAAATAAAAAAATTACAAAGCAATTCCCTGAGAAAGCTTTTTTTACATCCAAAAAAAGAAAAAGGAGTTTTGTTCAAGCATAGTCAGCAATAGACGCCTAATTAAAAATGAATACTTTTGCAGTTTGTACGACAAACCAGACAAAAAATTTTAAACTGTCAACAAACATAAAGTCAAAATATTAAATATATTCAAAAAATATGCCGTTTATTACATAAATTACGGTATTTTTTTTAGTTTCCACTTACATTATTTATTAAAATATTTACATTTTACTTTTCTACTGTTACTACATTTTGAAAATTAAAATTTTGGCACCATGTTTGTCAACATTTAAAAAACATTTGACTGGTGTGGCGTAAACTGCAAAAGTACCAAAAAAAATTTAAGCCATAATCATCACAATTCAAGTGTATTCACCAGCGCTGAAATTTGAATCCAATTCGGATTCAACTCCAAATTTTATTTCAAAAATTTGTTAATGAATAAGAGAAAAACATTCGTTTAAATCCCGAATTCATTATTCAAAAACAAATAACTCCGACTCCGAGTTTCAATAATTTAATAATGCTATATTTGTGAATTTTCGGATTCAACTTTGGAGTTGAAGTCTGATTTTGAAAGTTTGAATCCAGGTTTAATTCCCTCAATTTTCGTTTTTTTCGCAAATGAATTCAAATGCGAATTCGGAGTTAGACAAAGTGGATTCAAAAGTGGAGTTACGGATTCAAATTGAAGTCGGAGTCAAAAATGGATTCAAAAGTGGAGTTACGGATTCAAATGCGAATTCGGAGTCAAAAATGGATTCAAAATACAGCACTGGTGCTGGTCATTTACATCAATATACGGCAAATACCAACTCAAAAAATCGATATGCGACTCATTAAAGTCGTAGTAAAAAGTTTACCAAATCGTACGTTGACCGTCAGTTGACATTTTAGGTGCCAGTCGTCGCGTTACTGCTTTTTTTCGTTTATTTTTTTAAATTTTAGTTGTATGAATCTCTGCTTATAAAATGAGTAAAAATAGTTTTGCAATATATTATTTTAAACATAGCGTTTCCCAACTTTAAATTTTATGACGTTCCTATGCCTGTTTTATCGGTCAGTTATACAAATTTAGGCAATAACTAAGCTTATATTACAAAAACAGTCAGCGCAGTCAAAAATTTCAATTCCCAATTATGCAAAAAAAAAACCTTCATCGCCATTCTCAACAAGCGACGCGGGAATCTTTCCGATCAATTTTGACGACTCATCGCAGTAGTGCCGAATATTTTTTCGTGCAATTCCGATCAGGTTTGTGTCGATGTCAATGCCCAACACACGTGTCGGCTTGCATTCCTTGGCTATTGAAAGCGTCAAAAATCCGACATTGCAGCCAATGTCGAGTACCGAACGATTCTCAAACCATTTCTTTGGCAATACGTCCAGGCGGGGGTCGTGTTTAAATCCCTGGAATAAACAAAATTTCGCTCCAAATACAATTTTTTAATTTAATTTCAGTATACAACCGGTTAAAATATATAACTAGAAAAGCACACTACTAAGTGAATATTGTGTCGTTTAAAAAAAATGATATAAATACAAAAATTCAATTAAAAACGCTAATCCTCTCTTTCAGTGCTAGAAATGATTTTTAGAGTATTTTTATAACGTTGTTTTTAATTTTTTTTCCATTAATGCAATGTTAAATTATTTTATTTCTTGATTATTTGCGTTGTAAAAAATATGCAATTAACAACAAACTTTTGATAATATAATAAATACTGCTACATCTGTAATCAATAATGCTTATATCTTGGAGCGTAAGTGGACAACTAATTACTGTTTGATAAACTTAGAAAGTATGTAATTTATATTCTTCTATATAAAAAAGACTACTGCTACCACTGTAAACATGCAATTTTTCATTATCCTTTCTTACGGATTTAAGAACAAAATTGCTGTAGTAAGTTTAAAAGTTTTTTTTTACTGTTTGAAATTGTTGTTAATTTTATAAATATTTTTTTATTATACTTGCTAATAGCTTCTGTATTATTGTTAATGCCTGCATTAATGTTGTTGTAATTATAACTGCAGTTAATTTTAAAACTTAATAACTGTTGTTGTTTAAATTGTTGTTTATCTACTTGTTGTGTATTTTTGACTGTAGTTGTCTAAATTGATGTTAATATTCAAATTTAATAGCTGATGTTGTTTAAATTGTTGTTAAATTTCAAATTTGTTGTTAGTTTCTTTGCTGTCGTTGTTTAAATTGATCTTAACTAAATCAATATTGTTCTTGTTTTCCTTGCATTTAAAATTAAAAATACCAATAAAAAGCTACCTAATTCTACTACAGTATTATTCCCATTTACACGTTTCTTCATTCAAAAAAAAACATTCAAAAAATATAGCTGCCGATGAAAAAGTTGAATAAGGAGTAAGGGCTGAACATTAGTTCTTTACGCAAAATAAATATTACCAAATCAAAAAAGAAGCTTTTTTCGGAAAAAAAATCAATTTGAATGTATATAAAACAATAATGTAAATAAAAACCTTGTTCCGGACGCCGTAATAACGATTGTAATTACCGTAACGAAATCGATCTTTCTTTGCTTTCGGCTTTTCTTCCGTTTCGACATTATCCTTCTTTTCTTCTACTTTTTCCATTTTAGGCGCCTAAAAATTTTTAATCATGAATAATACATCGGTGTGTTCAATGTTTTCCCGGCAATACAATACACTATACTGTTGAGAAAAGTATAAAAGCGCCTCATTTTCGGCGCCTAATCTTCAGGCGCTTATAAATATTTAAAACGATTGCTTATTTTGCGCTTTTGAAAAAATTATCCAATTTCCCATAGCGGAAATTTTTCTATTAGGTCAAAAAACGTAAAATTCCGTTTCAAAGATCAAAATTTGCCACAATTTTCAGCTTGCCACAACTGTAAAAACGGGTTTTGTACAGCTTTGACCAGCTTGTTTCCTCGCAAATATTTGTTTTGGGGCAATCGCGCACAAATTAAAATAATCATTTTTTCAAATTTTGCAGTTTTCGCATAATGCCCAACTTTGTAACAAAAGATGAGATTTTATGGCTAAACGGACAGTTTTGGCAAAAAAAAAACCAATTACATAATTTTGATATTTTATTGAAATCTCCAATTCTTGAAAATGTTGAAGTGTATCTTCACTGAACCATACAACAAAGTCTTAATATGTTCTCACATTTAATAAAAATATTCTTTTATTTGTCTTTTTTCAATTTGTTAGAAAAAACTCCAAAATATGGAATTTTTTTCCGTTATTTTCGATTTTGTTCGTGTTGTGTTAAGTGAAACAGACGTGATATATTTGTAGACAATGTTGTAGTCATGGGAAAGCATAGCTTAGACTAAGTCTAGTTTAGTCGAAATTTCCTAATCGTATTTTTTCTGTGGTTTATAGGTTTTCTTAGGTGCTAAAACCGATAGAATAAGCAAAAAAACTTGGCGGCCGATGATTTAAAGTGAATTAAGTGGTGGTTTTCTACTTTTTGCTTGTTCTATCGGTTTTACCACCTAAGAAAACCTATGAATTACAAAAAAAAATTCGATTCGGAGATTTCGGCTAAACTAGACTTATACCGGCTATATTATATCTTTAACCTAAGCACAATTCATTTTTTGAGACAGCTAAGAATATGTCGTGCAGTAATTTTTTTTTGTAATTGTTGGATTTGGAGGACCTGGGCGTTTGTATATGTCCTGTTGCTCAACGTCGCCCGACGCGTTTCCAATTGTGTTTTACTTTTTTCGTTTTTTTTTAGATTACGATGAGTAACGATTGTGAGGAAGATGATATTATGCAGTATTTGCCAGTTCTAAAAGAGAAAGCCGATCCCGCGACTTGACCATGGACGACTTTGACGGAAAGCCGAGTAAGTTATCGTTTCTATAATTGAAAATCTCCAGTGCTTTCACTATAAATAATTTGCGTTTTTTATGCATTTTTATGTTGTTTTTTTTTGCTTTTACGCTTTTATTTTGATAAAAAAATTGATGAAAGTATAATTATTTATTTAATGTTTCGCCAGGCAAAAAATAGGTTTTTTAATTGCCGTCTAATAGTTTGCCTAATCATAAATTTTCCGACGAGTGACCCGTTTGATGGTCTGGCCAAAAATTGGATGGCCAATAAAACTTACGATCAAATGTTTTTCGACGATTGGTCGGCTTATAAAAATTCTGTCGACCAATAGTTATTGTGGTCAATTGGCAATAAATCTTCTCATCATAAAAAAGAAAGTTCCTTTGGCCGGCATGACTAGCTTTGTATATTTAGATTTCCAATGTTTCCTTTTTTTGCTTAATGCTTCAATTGCCTGGCTGAATAATTAATTTAACTGTTTTACACAACTATTTTAATCGGAAAATTTTTAAGGCTGGTACGAAAATTTTATGAGCGAAGTCAAGGACGACGTCGACCCCCTAAAAATCCACGAACTTGTTGTCGATTATTTAACGTGTTGCGGTTATCAAGAAGCTGCGCAGCTCCTTTGTGCAGATGCGCACCTCAAATTTCCACTTTTGAACAATGATTGTCTCGAAAAGCGGAATATTATCAGGAATTCGATTGTCACCGGCGATCTGGAGTCGGCGCTGCGCCAAATCGAAGAATTGGCGGAAAACCTCTTGACAGAAAACTCGAAGTTGCACTTCAAACTGCTTAGGCAACAACTCGTCGAGTTGATTCGCAAAAAGTTTTTTTTTTTTCCACAGCGCCTATTCTCGCTGAGATTATGTTTTTTGCGCCTGCATTTTTTTGAATTGATTGTGTTTTGCTCATGTTTTTGTGTGGGTTTATTTATCTCTTCCGTCAGTTGAGAACTTGGGATTCTCCCACTAATTTTTTTTATACTTAAAGCTGAAAGCTTAAGTGCTTAATGTTACTAGTAGTTAATGATTTTTATGGCCATTGTAAAAATCGATCATTTTTTCCTTTTTTTGCAGGGATATCGATAAGGTTCTATCATTTGCTCAAGACAATCTTGTTGACAAATGCGAACAGCCGCCGGAGCTGTTTACTAAACTGGAGCAAACCTACGCTCTCCTGGCGTTTGACAACCCCGAAACATCACCTTTTGGCTACTTAATGAGCATGAACCAGCGGAATATGTTGGCCAACGAAGTGAACGCTTCGATTCTCAGCTACTTAAACAAAAATCCGACGTCGAAATTGGAGAATTTGTTCCGAATAATGGTGTGGAATCATAATCAGTTGGTGACAAAGGGTGAGCCCATCTCTGCCTCCAAGTCGTTTCCCGCCGAGAAGGCCGCTCAGATGTCGAAAGAGCTTTTTGGCGCCGACGATGACCCACAGACGTCGTGTGAGATGCTTTGATTTGTTTTGGTAATTTTAATTGACGCTGCATTTGATTTTTATTTTAAGAAAATTTTTTTTTTAATTATAACATTTTTTTCCTGGTTTACAATTTCTATTTTCAGCAATAGGATTTTAACTATCTTTGCAACTGTTTTCAAAGGAAATATTTTGATTCTTTGCATAATGTCGTTGCATGACCAAGGAATTAGGCACAGCATTTTCTCATTTTTTTTTTCAAGTTTTTGTTATGTGCAAATTATGTGGGCATTTGGGTAAATTTAGTCATACAAATAGTTCAGCCTCAAAATGTTTCCCGTAAAATTAAGTTTTTTGATAATATTTTGCTATTTAAAACTCTGAAACTCCGCTTTTTAATGAAAAGAATGACCTGGAAATATTTTTCCGTAGCTTACATGGATGTTTTTCTTATATTCCGTAGACAGTTGGAGTGCCTCTCTTAGCATTAAATTTTTTCTGTATGTATTTTGTGGTATAAAAAATATTAGCCGCCGGTCAATGAAACGGCTGACGATAAAGCGCCAGGTAAAAACCCGCAATCAATAATAAAACCAGGCTTGATGACTTTTGGATGAATTATTTAGCGACTTTTTCTGTGTGTTTCTGTCTTTTTGTCCGGCTTCTTTTTAGCTTGAGTGCCTTTTTTTTTATCAGTCTCATCTTTTTGGTTTGGCCTTTTTTCACATTGCTAATTATAAAATTACAAGCTATTGGACTTTGGTTTTTCATAATTTATTGGAAAGATGGAATATTTTTGTTGCTAGAGTGCGTTTTTGGTTAGAAGATGTTGTTTGTTTTGTAAAAAAAAAAATCAGTGTGGCTGTGTAAACTGTTTTTTTTATCTCTTTTGCGTTAACCTCTGCAAATTAAATTGTACATTTTGATTATGTAAACACAACTTATTTTTTTTTAATTACAAAAATTGTAATTATGCATTCCTGAGATCTCATAACAAAAATTGAAACAAATCGATGGCAAACTTGTTAATATATACTATGCAAAAATAAAACTTTCTTCATCAAATTGAAGGCGGTTAATAAAAGAATTTATTAACAGGATGTGCCAAAAGTTCTTGCACCTCTTTTTTTCTTTTAACTTTTTATTTTTATAACATTATAAAAAAAACAAAACATAATTAGAAAGCTCATTGAATATTTTCATTGAATATTCTCTATAAAATCGTTTTAACAAGTGTTAAAAATGAGCACTATTTGCCGCAACACAGGCTTTTTTTTGGAAGTTGCCCACTATAAGATAAAGAGTATCCGGCTTAATATCATCCCACAAATTGCATGAGCTACATGATACTATGTTTTAATTTTCCGTTAGTTGCATATAATTCCAAATAAAACCGATTCAAAAAAAAGTGCAAAAACTTTTGGCACACCCTATACAATGTACCCAACAAAGGTTTGACCAAAGTTGCATTATTTGACCTGTTCTGAATCGAAAAGATACAAATAGCAGCGGAGACTTTTGGGACAATACTTTTACATATAAATAAAATTAACAAACAACATAAAACAATGACTCTTGGATGGGAACAAACTCTGGCTAAACGGCGGGCAAATTGTTAGGGACGTTTAGTTTTCGGCGCGGGACTATTACCCGCGCGGACTATTAACAGGATTAACCCTAATTGGCGCGGGATTATTAGCCGCAAGTAGTTTAATTTTTTTCAGACTACTGTACCAAGTGCTGGGTTTACTCGTTTCGGCGCAGGACTATTACTCGGACGGAAAATGAGCTTTACAAACCGATAAGACTTTTTTTTCTTTTGGCTATAACGCTTTATCTAGACTTTCTTATCATTATTAAACTGTTCTGTGCAAAACCAAATAGAATTTTCGTGACAAGACAATTTCCAGACAATAAATAAAGGTTGTTCCAATGTATATAAATTAACAACTCGTTTCTATTCGTCTCTTGACTCGCGGTTTAACTTGTAATTGAAGAATTCACACCAGAAGTCATCGTGACTTGTGAAACGGACCTTTTTTTGTTATACGTTGCGCACTCCGAAGAATTTTCTTCGCTTTGTGTTTCCTGGCGTTTGCCAAATGGAGAGACTTTCGACGAAATGCCAAACAATGAAAACATGCTTCGCCTTATCTATAATTACACAATTTTAATAAATTTTGAGTTGTGTGTACAATTGAACTTTTCAGCTTTTTAGTTGCTAATAAATAAAATCGTAAAAAAACCTAATTTCAATAATGTGTAAACCTAATTTCAATAAGGATCATTCAGATTACGCACGTCAAACATGCAATAGGTTTTTATATATTACTTGTAGATTTTCAGTTAATGTATGCCCTAAATTAGAACTCTCCTCTTTTTGGGTTATTGCACGATTAGATTACTCTTCAGAAAACATTGACTGAAAGAAACTTGCTAAATGCCACAAAAATTTAAAGGCGCCAATTTGGTGGCATTTTTTTCGTTTGAGTCAATGATGGTTTGGTCGTGATTGAGAGAAATTTATTTGAAAAAGTTCTGACAATTTTTCAGAATAATATAAATAGGGTGTTGGAGTCAATTCTAAACAGTGGTGAAATCAAACAGAATTTGGCGCGGTTAAGCCGCACAAATATAATTGATAAAAATGAAATTTTGAAAACACATGTTATGTCCAAATTATGGCATTTTGTTTAAATCACAAAAAACTAATTTTTCAAAGTGTTTCTGTTAATTTTTAAAAATATTTTCTTGCTTTGGTAAACGACGTGTTTGTCGTTGCCGGAGCTTTTCTTAAAACTTCAAATTCTCAAAATCAACGGCATACATTTTTAAGCCTTAGAATTAGTGGGCTTTTAGCATTTTGTAAAATTTGACTTAAATAATCAAAAAACTGAAATTATTAACAAAGCGTATTATTCCAATATGTTACCTGTAAGTCGGTGACAAAACAGAGGATGGGATCCAAGACGATTCTAACGAGTAAACTGGCGCGAATCAATCCTAACAGGTACATCATTTTTGAGTAATTGAGCAAGAAGTAGCACTTATCAGTGCCTTTGAACAACAAATAAACCGCCCATATCACGTAAGGCGCGTTGAAGAGCGCAAACGTCACGACGTTGAGCGACAATTTCCATAATGGAAAGCGGCTAGTGATTTTTTGCGCTACTGAATTGCCTTTGCCAGAAGCGCTCGCCTCGTTGCTTTGGTGAACTGTGGATTTGCGGTGGAACAGTTTGCCTAATTCCGTCGCTTTGTGAACTAGAACCACTGCAAAATACAAAATAACCGTTATAAATGTATGCATAGAACAAATAATGTGAAAAGTTGGGGCAAAAACTTACAAGTCAACAGAAAACAAATAATTGTAAACAGATAGACCGTGGCCACCGCAACGTTCCTCCTTCTATACATGGCTCGCATGCACGTCTCAATCCGACAACCAGTCAAGTCATTGAGAAATGGAATTTTAACAAAGGCAGTGACTAGAAGCGCGTACGACGTGAGTAGCAGGAACACTAACCAACTAAAATTTATTCTTTTAATTTTTTACACATATTCCTGAACAGTGCTGGATTTGAAGTGTTTATAACTGAAGCAAAGTGAGCTTTGACTAATTAATTATGAACGGAAAGAATCCATTTGCTTAGGGTTATACTAAACTTTTATAACGCTTTCACCTATTAAAAAATTAAAGTTTTTGTTATTTGACTAAATTCGTTTATATGAGTGCTTTCATTTGAGTCCAAATTAAATTTATTTACGCAACATCCTTGGTATACGTGTGTTCGATTGCTGATTGTGTTGAGCTTAGCCGCATTGTATAATTTTTATCATTGCATACCGGATAGAAGCCGGGTCAATTTATTAAAGAAAAAAACACTAATTTATAACATTAAATGTCAAATAAGAATCTAATGCATGAAATTTTAGTTGTTCAACTTGTTGGTATTATTAAAAAGGAAAGCTGTGCAATTAAAATAAAAAAGTTCTACCGTTTTAAAGTTTGCCATTGCCGCTATTTTTTTGCCTGTATGGCAATTGACACCACTAATTTTAATAACAGACATAAGATTATTGGCTCACCTAAACGAAATGAGATATAAACATTTAATCATTGTCACATTGTTTCGGTATTGCAGCGGTCTTGCAATGGCGTAAAGCTTTAAGACGCTCAATGAAACGTAGGAAACCATGCCCGCCCAAAATGTGCCGACAAAAAATACGTCTAACAATTGCATCAAATCGCGGCTGAAAAAAGTTAGAGCTTATTTTATTACAGAATTACAAAAAAGTTTAGCGACTTTACGACTCAAAATGTTAGCGCAAGCCAAGCAAGTTCAATTTTTGGGGAATCTAGCTGACATTTATCATTAATTTAAAGTTCATATAATTCTTGCTTATTTACTTTACAATTATTTTAATAGCGCCGCACAAAAAAAGCTGATATTTATCATCTATTAAAAGTTCTAGCGTTTTACGAAGTTAACACCTTTCGGGCATTCCAAAGAATAGGGGAGCAATAGTTTCATAGCTCGTAAAACTCTAAGCACAGCCTATAATATTCACTAATTACGGTGTTAACATTTGACATTACCAAAATTGATTAAAAAAAAAACATTATTAATATTCCAAATGCTAATGAACAGTGTCAGGGACAACAAAAACACGGTCAAATTGACGCATAGACAAAAAAAGTGCCTTTTCCTAAAGTCTTTTCTTAAAAAAATAATCATTTTCTCGCTGCTCTTTTGTCAGTAGAGGGCGTATAAAAATTGTTTTTTAACTGGTCAATTTTGGTTATCTGTGTTAATTAAATTGTTTTAAAGCCATTTAAGTATTATCATTTAATTCCAACAAAATAAATGTATGTTAACCTACTTTACTGTCTCCACCGATAGGACATAGCTGACGATAATAAATCCAACAAAACACGCAAACACATCGCCAATCGCTCGATTCAATAACAGGACATAGCATTTTCGGCTGACCCGATGCAACTTGATAGCCCTGATTACCGAAAAAATGTAGATCATTGTGAAAAACATGCCCAAAATGGCCAACGGCATTGCCAGCCAGCCATGAAAAACCTTAAATATGCTGCTAAGGCGTTTCGCGAAGAATTCCTAAAATAAATTAATAAACGGTTTAATAGTTTTTTTTTTCGTTTGTTTTTCGATTTTTTTCAAATTTCTTGTTATTTGGCGTTCTGTAGCTATGCTATATATTTGCGTCAAGAATAAATTAATTAGGAAGACACGTAATACAGAGTAAAATTGAATTTTGTTGTCTTAATCCTACAAAATTTTCCTATAAAGTTCCATTATGCAATCCCTCAAAAAAATAAATTAACAAATTTAGTAAATTGCGCAGTAAATTGGCCGTGTAAGGGAAACACACCGGGGGCAAACAAATTATTTGAGAATGGTAAAATTGTTTGCAACTTTTCGTGTTGAGTGAAAATGTTTGATTTTTAAGCAGTTTAGGCTACATTTCTTGACTACCAAAGATTTAAAAATTTGAATTTTTATTTCAACTTTATTCCAAAACCAACATAAGAGTAACTGTCAAAAACTTTTAGGACAGCTTGCCCCACATAGGTATATGTTATAGGAAAAAGCCCTCAAACAGAACGCCAAAATAAAAGCATTTCAGCAGCCAAAAAAAAAAGTTAAAAAATGATAACCAAAATAAATGTTGGATATCGGAAAATTTTTGAAAATTTTTAATTGGAATGTTTTCACATGTGAGCTATAAATCAGAAAGACCATAAAAATATCAACTTAGTCGCTTCAGCTTAGGTCAAAAAATAGTACAGATACAGTTTGTATACATTGCCGACATCCATCCATTAGTGGGCTTATTAACGCTCTCAATTGTCAGCGCTAGTTCCTTTCTGATTGAAGTTTAACATAAACATAAAAAAAAAAAAAGGTTGCCGAGCTATCACCCACGACTGATCCTAGCTGAATGCTTAAAATTAGACGTTTCAAGCCCAATTTTTTTAATACTTTTTGATAAATTTAGCAATCCGAAACATTTCCAATTTATATTTTATTCAATAACTGACGATTGCCCAAAAAAAAACTTGGAGTAACATACAATAATTTAATGCTCAAAAAAATTTCAATTTAAATATTCTCTTGCGAATTGTTAATAAAAATATTGAAAACCTTTTGTTTCGGCGTGAACGTAACATTTTCGAAGCAAGTTGTCGTAAAATTGATGGCCGTCGAATTGTAATACCTTAAATCTACAATAGATGAGATCGAAGAAGTCATTCTAAAAGTAAACTTTAAAAAGTTTGCTTTTAAAACAGTATTTCATACAGTAAAGCAAAGCAACATCGTTATAAGTAATTAAGTAAAAGAATGAAAATTTGGCAAATTAAATGATAAACGAATTAAAAGCAAAGGCCAAAATATAAAAGAGGAGCGATAACAAATGCGATAATTCCACACAAAAATTTTATTGCATGTTAAAGGTCAAAAATTGCAGGCATAACCTAATTATACAATTCAAAAGTAAATACTTTTTGGCACTTATATAGCCGTTTTTCTGTTGTTTTCGGAGTTTTTCCTAATTTATGGTAATCGTAAATCCTCTAATAAATGCCCCCCCACCTCCCCCCCCCCCCCTTCTTCTTGGCTGATCAAAAAATAATAGTATTAGCCCGCTCCTAATAGAAACACTCACAAACACATAGAAAACTATTTATCGTGTCTTAAAAATTGTGATTTAAAGGTATCTCAAATCGATATTGGAAAATCAAAATTTTGCAAATTGACATTGCCTCGAGGTAATTTACGGCAACAAAGTTGTTAAATTTAATAAAATAATGTCATTGTAAAATAAAAGTTCTCACTCTAATAAAAGCTCTTTTTTTGGGTTGATTGAAAAAGAGAAGCCTCGCGGTTTTTCTCAGAGGAAATACGGTATTCAAAAAAAAAGGCCTTCAAAAATCCACAATTAAAAAGAAACTGATTAGAACATGAGATCATCAAAAAATACGACTTAATTTACAGAACAAAAAAAAGGCATCAAAAATACAAAGTAAAAAGAAATTTGACATATGACTTTTAAAGTTTGGACTTCCTAAAGGTTTCGGATCTAAAAGTATGAACATTTGGTAATGGCAGGGTTTTTACTCTTTTGAATTTTAATACAATTTCATGGCTAAAAAATATTAAAAATAATGCAACTTGATTGCTATCATTTTTGAGTCTAAACAGTTTTACAAACGAACAAATAGCTTTGGACGTTTCATATTTTGAGTATTTAAGCATTAAAAATTTTTGGGACAGCGAATTGGTTCATAATATTTTAACTACAAAATATTTGACAACAATTTAGTTAATTCTTTTGTCAAGCAATCGTTAGGAAAAAAATAGGAAAACGAGTGCGAAAAAAACGAATGTCGAATATTTTTTTAACTTTCCCCCAAATGCTTTCATTTGAGTCCAAAATGAGACGTTTTTTTTTGTTTAGGCCTCAAAAGTAATTTTCAGATTTCTTTGACAATAATTTCGTAATCAAAAAGATAGTTTTATTGTCTCTATAAATAAAGTTTTATCTGTTTCCAAGTTTTTGCGAATTTAAACTGTAATCACCTGGACTCATTTTGGACTCAAATGAAAGCTCTGCTTGCCACCAGTGTTGTCAATTGCTATGGATTTAAATCCAGTCGTACCGGCAAAAAATTTAAAACCCCTTAAACCCCCCCCCCCCCCCCCCCCCCCAAAAACATTATGATATCAATTTCCTGTAAAAATATATCACTTGTTATTGCAGACCGGTATGAAATGGGAGAAATTAAGATTGCCTAATTGTAGTTTGGTTTGAGGAGTCATTGACAACACTGCTCGCCACTGATTGGCGCCATGGGTCTTCCACAAATAAAAAAAAAATCTAAAAAACAAAGTATCATAGAAAAAAAAAGGGATTTTTGCCGCAGTCCCAATCAATATATTAGTATTATTATGGCAAATTAATGGAAAACACACCTCAAAAAATTCAACAAACCAGAAATAAAAAAAAAATCACAAATAAAGAAAACAATAAGTTGACATATTTGGCCCAATAAAATCGAAGCGCAAGACTCAATAATATAAATCAAAATCAGCCGTAAAAAATGAGCATTACCACTAATAGGTGTACTTTAAGCCGTAAAAAGTTAAAATGCAAATAAATTCTCACAATATAAATTATCGCTAAGCTTCTTTTTTTTTGAATATAATCTGCAACAGAGGCATGCGTACTCTAAATTGCTAGAAAGGGAAGAGTTTGATGTTTGTGTTCAGTTTAAAAAAATTAAAATTTTTCCGAAACCATAATATAAATTAGGAAGTGCGCACAAAATATCAATTTTTATTCGGTAACAATAATATTGGGGAGTAACGCGTTTGTCAAAATAAATATTGAAGAACGAGCAAAAAAAACGAATATAATTGAAACGAAAAAAAAATGGAAGATGTTTGATTGTCATTTTTTTTGAAATATGAACAATAAGGAGTGATTTTTCAGTAATTGTGGCTGGAATGCGCGATTCAATTTTTTTTGGCAGGATTGTCACGTACCATAATTAGTATAATTGAAAGTCGTAACATTATTGAACTTTAAACTATTGAAAAAAAATATTAAAAGAAAGACAAAATTTCAGAAATCAAACTAAAAACAAACAAACTTAAAATAGAAGTTTTGCAGCGCCTATGGACTGTAAATGGCCCCACTCATTTGTACCTAAAAAAAAAAGAGTTCTCCTAGCTTTAAAAAACCCAGTTATTTAGCAGCATCAGCCTTTCGGACCGAGGGAGAACACCTCCCCTTGAATGAATGATAAAGTATTTTGTCTTAGGAAAAACTAAATTGGGCTAAATCCCCGGGTACCCTGCCACCCACAAACCCGTCTTCTATTTTTATTCCAAGAACAATGTAAAAATTTACGTGAAATAACTTGAAAAAAAATTAAAGCAAATTGGTTTTAAAAGCTCAAAATTAAAGTTGATAAGTTTTTGTTAAAGAAAAATTTTTGTAGCAAGAATGATATTCTTACAATAAATTTGAGTAAAACGCGGAGCTAAAGCAAAATAAAATGATAAAATTGAAATTAGAGCAATGCGTCGGTCAATCAGCCATACAAATTACAATAAAAAAATGCAACTAAAAAAATAAAAAGTAGCTGCGGAACCTAAAAGTGCAGAGTTCAAATAAATATTGAAACAGAAAATTGTTTCTTACTGTAGATGCAACGCTTGCTTTTGTTTATGTGTTGCGGTTTGTAGTTCCATTTTAAAACTTAACAAATTTATTTTTGTGGAGTTTTAAAAAGTTGATTTTGGCAACAACTTGTAAACTGTAGCGCGGTAACACCAATTCTTTATTATGTAATTATATAAAGTATTATTAGCGCTTGACAAGCCTTGTTAAGCTTAGACTCCATAAATAATATAACCTCCTTTAGACAACATTATCTGTTAAAATTTCATGGTGACCCTAGGTGATGTCAAAATTGTAACCAAGTATTCATCGAGTTCAAAACTCCGTAATTATTTACTATTGGCGTTAAGCGATAGCTAGGTTTTAGATTTGATTGGTTTTGGGACAAAATGAGTTTTGAATAAAGAAAATAATATTCATTTAATTACTTTAATTTTACATTTTGACATATTCCTAAATATTAAATATTTAAATTTGCTCAAACCTTTTATTTTTTCCAGTTTTTATATTCTATATTATTCTTATTGCATAACCACATTATCTATATTATTGCATTACCTCATTATTTGACTATTTGATTATTTGACATTTTTTTTATATTGTAATCCTTATTTTTGTCGCGTCATATGACGTAAATAAATAAATAAATTTATGGGGAGAAAAAGCTTAATAAAATTAAAGAAATTTTGGTGTTGTAATATCAAACATCCATTTTGTGAAACTAGTATTAAAAAATAATATTTAGTACTTGTTAGAGCTAATTAATCCTAAAATCTAAAAAAATATCTCGACAAAATTTTCATTAAAGTCGAAGCCGATTTAAAAGACTTTGTAAAGTTTAGAACTCCAAAACTTTGTGTTACAAAAATTATTTTTTTCCAATGTTTAAGGCTCAAAAATTTTTTTTAACAACGAAATAGAAAAAAGAGAGGGACAGAGGGATATAAGAAGTTTGCCAAACTAAAACTTTTACAGAAAAATTGTTTTAGTATATTTTCACAGCTGTTGGCGCACTACAAAAAAAAACGAAAATTTATGAAAGCAAAAATAAAACAATATGCACTCCAAATATGAAGAAATGCATCCGTCACTTTAATGCGCCGGATTTTTTTATTAGCAAAAATGTGTTTCTCAAAGCACTTTCAAAGCAAATCAATAAATATTTGCTTATTTTTGTTTTGCGACTGAAAGTTGAAGACTAAAAACTGCAAGAACTTTCTTTAAAATTGAACAAAAAATTGAACTGACGTCACACAAATGATGTTTCAGATTCAATCAATTCAATTCCTTTTTCAAAGTTTTCCAATTATTTTTAAATTAATGATCAAACGCAATCAATCACAGGGTAGAAAAGATTGTTGCATGACATCATTCAGTATAATGTGCAGTACATAATAACTTTTAACTGGAATCAATAAACAGTCACATAATTAAATAAAAAAATATAATATTATAAAATCAATTCACAATAATCGGAATTTCTTCCCACTCTTTGTTATAATTGGCTTTCATGTTTCTCTTAGTTTACCCTTAGCGTCCTCGTCCAAATATATATATATATATATTACCCAAATAAATAGGCTGCAATTTTCTGGTCAGACAAACCAAACAAATCGATACAATGCACTCAAACGCGATCATTTTAAATTTTCGTAATTGTCCAAGCAAAAAAAAGCGTAAAAAATGTTTCCCCTCTCGCATGGTTTTCTTTCTTTGGTAAAATAAGAAAATTTTTTATAAACTTTTGCTGAACACAACAGTTAGCTTCAAGAAAATACGCGCAAAATTTAAGATAAACAAAATATATAAAACAAAAAATGAACGCACAAACAATTCCTTTTTCTTTTTCCAATTTTTTTTTGTTTTTTTTACACGTGAAGTATTTTGATATTTCTGAATTTATAGCTCACCAAAAACGCAGTAATTACCATCAAAATTGGAAACGCGTAAACGCTTTCTTTTAAATATGATGATTGTTTTTTTAGATATGTATATCTAAAATCTTAAAATATGGAGAAGGTTTATCAATTACATAAACCAGCTTTCTCGATTTAAAATATATTGTCATCAAAGAGGAAAATTGGGTAAAGCGATGCAAACAAATAAAAGTGGGCCGGAACGCGCTTAATGTGGACAGAGAGTTATTTGTCCACATTCTTGTCCACATTTGATAACAAAGATATTTGAAAAGTCTTAATTAAGCAGGAAGGACTATTTTAATGAGACCATCATTTCTTATAGAAAAGTTGAAAACTTTTATAAAAGTAACATTCTGTTAATGTTTTATCACTGACGGACACGTTAATTTGGGTTGATTCAATTTTTTTAATTTAAAAGCCTGGTTATTAAGTTTCGAATATTTAATGTACACAAAAATTGCGTTGTTCATTTGAATATATATTTCAAAAAGTGTATGACGGCAATCTAATAATGCAAGGCTAATATGTGTATTGCTAAATTGAAAAACCGTATTAGCCATTAATAAAGCTTCTTTATTGTAATTATTGTTTAAGTCTTAGGCTTAACTTAAAATTTAATTGTATGTTTAAAAATAAACCCGAAGAAATTATACTCAATTTGAAACATTTAAAAAGATCAATATGGAAGTTAACTTTAACTGCTAAGATTTTATATAATATCAAGTTAAGTAACTGGTAAAGCTAATTTTAATATAAAGGAATTTCATTTTTACAACGCCAAAAATTTAAAACAAACAAAAAAGAAAAATTTTATTGGCAAAAAGCTTTTCAACCACATTATTCAAATTTATAAGCAAATTATACAATTCTTCGTCTTCTAAACATCGTTCAGCAGTCAATATTGTCAGGGACAAAAACAATAAACAATAAAATTTAAAATTTAAAATAAAAAAAAATCAATTACGGTTCGCCAAACAATTAAATAAAGAAAAAAAGAATTACGGCAAATGAAACTTTTAAATTTAGACGTCGAATTGTTGTAATTTTTTTTTTGTTTGTTTTAAAACTTTCTGAAATTCATTCATCCACAAACTATATTCGCTGTTTTCGTTCATAACTTAAACTTTGGATCAAACAAATTAATTTACTTATTATTTATAATAATAATTAGAGTTGTAGTCTCGTTCATTTCTGTTAATAATATGTTGCAATATGTGTCTGTAATTTGAAAAAATTCAATAAAAACGAAAAATTTAATGCGCAATTTGTCCAAAATAGTTTGATTACAAACAAATTACGCCTTACCCTTAGTGTATTTTTTTTTGTAAAAAAATTGTAACAGTTTATTGTAAATTGACTTGAAAATCGCTCAACCTTGTAAATTAAGCCAGACTACATTAAATCAAATGACAAAGCTGAACTACAACAACAAATATAACAGCATTTATTAATAAATATTTTTTACCGTAAACCATAACTTGAGCTTAACGCCAAAACTTTAATATTTAACTTTTTTTATTATCGCAATACAAAAATTTTTATGTAGTGTCATTTGAATGCATTTTCACCCAAAAACTTTGCAATTAGAATCGATTAAAAACTTACCTCAAAGAAAGTGACTCTGAGTCAACTTAATTGATTTTTTGTTGTCAAATTTGTGGCATTTTCGCTCTTACTTTTAAAAATTTAAGTCGGGCAAAATACCAGCAGATATCAACAAAACAAAGTTCTTGTTATAGTTATTTGGATATTTTGAAATTTATTTTTTATAGCGCTCAAAAAAGGGAAACATGGTTTAAAAAAATTTCTTAGTTTTGGCGAAATGTCAAGTTTTTTTTTGCATATTTAGTCAAAAATTGAGCTATTTTTAACAAAAAATTAAAAAGTTAATGCGAATGATTATATTTTTTTCAAGATTATAATGTCGTCGAGTCAATCACATTTGGCAAAGATGCAATTGTAAGAGGAGGAGCTGCAAAACCATGGAAAAAGGGAGAGCGGCGAATGTATTTTTTCTTGAGTTTTTAGTTCTGAAATTGCCAAAATTGAAAAAAAACTAAAAAAAATTCCTTTTTAATGAGTTTACTTTTTTTACCTAAGTCAATGTCAATGGTGTCTGGTATGATTGTTGCCATATACAAAAAGAAGGGTTTGTAAAAATTTGAGTTTCCTAACAGCAAATTAAAAAAAAAGTTTATGCGCCGTGTGTAACGAAATAAAATTAAAGAATTTTTTTGAATATTTTAATTTATAATTTTTTTTTTCAAAAACTAAAATTTTTTTATATTGTTGGTCTTTTTTATTGAAATATAGTTGTGTTGCTGTTTTGTGTTGGAATTGGTAAAGTTTTGTTTGGAGCTGATAAAGTTTGGACATTATTTTTACAAATAGGTAATTATTTGTAAATTTTATAATTTTTTTATAGATGGAGGAGTTCAGCTACAGAAAACTAAGCACGTCGGAATTCAATGTGCTGCTGCTCTTTGCCATACAACTGTATAATGCAGTTTAGATTCATTTTCTATGTCTGTTCAAACGCCAAATAATTTTTGCAAGAATTATCACAAATACTATATTTCTAAAATTATGCAATAAAATTTGTCAAGTTTGAGTGTATTAGTGGAACTTTATTAATTTGTATTTGCAGGTAATGCCATCCATCAAATCCGAATGTTTAAGTAATGGTTCGCAACGTAATTTCTGATGCTCATTATTCGACTGAAATATGTTGTATATTTTATCACTTAATTCAACTAGGCAAAATTCAAAAATTTACTAAAGCTTCGTTTCTGTTAAAAAATGACATTGCTAAACCTGAAACAACAATCAGTAATTTAGAAAACCTTATTTTCTCACAGCCAACAACCAAAATCACTCCGAAATTTCAAATATTTTTGCGTCATGTTGTTCCAAGCGTAGAGGAACACATACTTAAATGATAGACTTTTACATTTGTGAAGGATTTTGGCGTATAAAAGTGAAAAAATCTGAATGCTTTTTTAAAAAAAATTATCCAAAAAGTTTCTTAGTATTGGTCAGTTGATGTTAAAGCTGAAAGTTTAAATTGGTATGAAAAAATTTAATGGAAAAAAAATTAAAGAAATGAAAAATTAAATACTGTAATTGGCAATGAAAAAATAACATACTGTAGTTAAAAAAAGGAGATGACATAATTCAAATAAATCCCCCCCCCCCCTTTGTTTTTTAGGAAACTTAAATCCAAAGCAAAACAATCGTCAATTACAATTTTTTGAATTTAAGTTATGAATCAAAAAATGCGTAATTATGTTTCAATCATGTTTTTAACCCAATTTTATTTGTTTTCCATATAGCATTTTTTATCAAGCAACATTATTGTTTTTGTGTTGATATTAGAATTGAATAATTATTTAATTTTGCATTTTTTCCCGATTCGACTTTGTCATAAAAGCTGTCAAACGTAAAGGTTATCCATTCGAATGCAGTTTGTTGACACGTGACATGCTCCTTACAAAATCGAAAAAAATGAAGAAGAATACTTTTTATGCATTTTAAACGCAATTTTGAGACGCAAAAAAAGCTCAACGGTTCAACACAATTTTTAGACCCAAAAAAAGCCCGCCGGCCAATTTAAATTATAACCAAATCAACTATCAAATATATTAGCAAAATTTAATCATGACCATTTTTATACAAAAAAATATTTTCAACTTTGACACCAACGTTGCCCTTTTCAAATAGCATTGTAAAAGGGAAAAGTTCTTTTTTCTATTAGAGAGACGACAATCCTATGGAAAAAAATTAAAAAAATCTCCCAATCGTGCTAACTTTCTCTGCGTATCTTCATTCATCCAAAAAATCTATCTAAAATTTATTCCCCTTTTTTTTTTCCTCCACCCTTTCTTTCGTTTTCACGTATTTTATTTCAAAATGGAAAATATTATTGATTTTTTAAATATTTTCTTATTCAATTTTTGATTTGTTCACAAAAATTTTAAAAATATTTTTTTTGTTTTCTTTTCTATCGTATATTGTTCCACATATTTTTTAGGGAACTTCAATAGATTGAGTCGGTATTGTTGGAGACAATGAGCGAAATTTCAGCAAGAGACCGCCAAAAGATTGAATTATTACGCGCCAAAGTAAAAAATGAGGTAAGACAAATGTTTAAAAATATATTGACATTTTAGGGAAATTAATTGTTATTAGACATAAGTGTAACCGTTATACACTTCAAATACCTACTGTCTGTGCCGGCAAGAAGCACATTTTTTTCAAACATAAAATAACGTTTACCCATATAAATATTCTGGTTTAGATTACGCCTTATTATGATACGGATTACAATCTTTTGCGTTGGCTCAAAGGCCACAATTATAACTTTGACGAAATTGTGCCAAAATTAAAAAATCATTTAGTCCTCAGGAAATCGCATTTCGACTTGGACAATGTCGCAGTAAAACTGCGCGACCACCCCATTCACCAGTATTGGCAGGTTTGATAAAAAAAATTATGTTTGGTTTTAACTGATGACTTTTGTTAGGGTGGTTTGACGGGATGTGCTGGGCCAAATAACCCGGATGCGTTAGTAAACATTGAGCAAACAGGTACCAACGATTTTTGGGGCATAATGCAGACGTATCCGCTAAACGAAATAATGAAAGCTAGAATTTACGACCTGGAAAATATGCTCAAGGCAGTTGTTAAACACGAAGAAAAAACAGGTGAATAAAATTTTAATTTAATTTGCTTGATTTCAATTAGTTGGCTTTTAAATATCTTTTACCAATTTTAAATGTAATGCAATCGTTCTAATTGAGCTAACTTTCCCATTTGAAGAACCCCTCTAAGAAAGCCCTTTCACTGATTAAAACACGCAAGAAAAAAACACTATTTAATTTATATATTTATTCTCGACTTAGCAAAAAAGGAATGGTACAAACTAGCAAAAATGAACTTCGCAGAATACAGAACGCCACTGCCTTAAGTTTTTACGAAAGCAATATTGAGAAAATTTTTCAGAAGTAGACTTTTTTCAAATCAAAAAATTGTGTCAATTTTGACATTGTTTTTGGCATAATGTCTTATTTATGGTAATTGTTTTTGAATTTTCAATAAATTTAAACACCGTAAAAAGATTGGTTTGCATTGGCTTTAAAACTGAATCGCTTTTGGCATCGGAGGTTTACGTACGATTTCAACCATAAAATTTTGATGATAGGCTGGTCCCGCAATGATAAATTTTTTTGAAATTTTTTTAAGAATTTTAAAACTTTTTTCAAATTTAAAATCATTTTGGATTAGACATTTATTATCAAGTTTGTCGTGCTTATTGTACACGATTTGGCATGCATGACTTGTTTTTCTGCATGTGATGTTTTTTTTTCTGCACTTTATTATATTATTTTCTACAATAAAGTTGAATAAAATAAGTAAAAAAATTTAACCTTAAGTCTCTTAGTTTTTGCACTTTTTTAAGTTGCCCTCAAAAATTTTGCTGAGTGTCCCATCGTACTACAGGAGATGTAAAGAGCGTAAAAGTAGTCGCACTCCAAACTTGACGTGCATTTTGAAAAACAAGGAGTTCAAAGTTTGACCCCGGCGCCTTTAATTTTTGCACTTTTTTACAATACCCAAAAAATTTGTCAATTGCCGGTATTGATCTAAAATTTTAGTTTTTTTAAAGAATTGCGTGTAGAATAATGTTTTTCGAAAATAAGTATAAGATGATACTGCGCAACTTTTATTTACAAACCATAAAAAAGTTTTAATGTAAAAAAATTAAAAATTGAATAATTTTTTAAGTTTTGTTTTCGTTGTAGAACCGCTTTACCATCGTTTCAAAATTGGCGTGTTTACAGTAAATAAATTTTAGGTCATTTTTATTTACTCAGATTAATTATTTTTAAGCTGATTTTTTGTGCTTTACAATAGTACTGAGTTTCAATGCATATCCGTCTTTGTTCATTTGAATCTGTGTGTTTTTAGTATTCCTTCTTAAAATCTCCTGCAAAAATCACATGTTATGTTTTTTCATTACGCTAATGGGAGATAACACAAAAATTATTAGGCGAAGCAAGAGTAAAGTTGAACGTGAGAGGTTTAACAGAACTCCTATGAGTATATTTCCTGTAGACTTTATTCAAAAATTACCTGTGAGCAAATCTTATTTAAGGAAGTTTTTTAAAAAGCATTTTATTGTCGAAATATATTACATATTTCATTTAAAGGTTCTCAGTTGGAATTTTTTACAAGTGACACTATCCACGTGTAGTTTTATTCAGTTTTGTTTTTAGGAAAACAAGCTTCAATATTATATATTATGGATTTGACGGGCTTAAAATATGACAGTAATTTGATCACCTTACTGACCGGGCCGCTAGCCTCAATTTCAGCCTTTATGAGCGAGCATTACGTGGAATTGGTTCATAGTTTTGTGCTTGTCGGCGTGCCTTCGTTTATTAGCGCAATTTGGTTTGCTTTTTTTTTGGACAAATTTTAATAATGAAAAATGGGAATATCGTTGCAGGACTATTGCCAAGCCACTATTACCTGAGCGCACGAAACATAAGGTAAAAATACTAGGACACGATTGGCGAAAAGAGATCCTTGAGTTGGCTGTACCGGAATCGCTGCCTGTCTTTTGGAATATTGACGGACAAGATAAGGCAAGTTTTAATGCAATGGGCTAAATAATTGAGAATTATTTATTGTAGTTGGATTGCATTCTTTTATATAAATAATTTCTGACTCTGGAATTTGGTTCTAACAAAGCTTATCTAATTTGGCATTTGTAAGACAAGGCAACGTCGGACAAACAATGCAATATTGATTGTGCTGCATTTTTTTAAAATGTTTTTATAGTTTGAGTGTTTTTGTCCGCCGTCTCTTTGTCTTTATTTATTTGTCCGCGTATCTTATTGTTTGGCGCCATATTGTTTTTTTACTCTTATTTTGCTTGTACCCTGCAGAATCTTCCCAATACCAGAATCGAAGACATTACATGTTTTGTTATTTTAGGTGTTTTCTGCGGAACTCACAGAGTCCGTTCCAGTTGACCCACAAGTTTATTACAAAAGAGGAAGTGAACTGCACAACGCTAAACTGTTTGCAGTTGCTGCCGGCAAAACTAAGTGTATTGAAGTTGAGGTCAAAGAGGTTAAACAGATACGATGCGCCGTGACTTTTTTTAATAGTAAAAATTTTAAGGGACAAAAATTGAGCTGGTTATTTGATGTGGACGGCCATTTGTCATACGGAATTTTTTACGCAAGTGATTCGAAAGAAGAATCTCCCTCAAAAATGCTCAGCGTGTATCCAACGTTTAATGTACGTTTGTGTTTTAGACTGTTTATTGACTTTGTCGTTAACACATTTAAAATTATAAAACCCTATTTACTTTAGATGCTTGGGCTAACCTTTTTTAAGCATTATTTTTCTAAAAAATACTAAAAAATAATGTTTGCGATTGAAGTATTAGGGCTTAACGAAGTTTTTTGTAAACTTATATTTTATTGCATTATGCTTAGGTTTAACCTTAGAAATTAGCTTAGACGGTATGTTTTGGTATTTGTTTACATTTAGATGTGTTAATAAAAATTCTGCCTAAACCAATGACCGCAAATATAATGGCTTAAAATTAAAATTTTTAGTAAGCTTTTGACTTACTTGTTAGTCTTAAGCCACGACTTATACCACAGTCAATTTATACAACTTCTGAATGAATGCTTATCACCATAATATTTAAAAATTAATTTTTAGAAGGTTCCTGGACCAACGTTTGTGCCCATTGCCGATTCGATTATTTGTAAACAGACAGGAGTATACAAAATTTGGTACTCAAATGTGCATGCCTGGTTTCACACACTCCATATTCGATACGAAATAACAGTGACTTAGCTGCAAGCCAGTTTTTTTACTATCATTCAACAAGTTGCTCAATCTTCCGTTTCGAACAAAATTAATAGATTTTTACAAATAAAATATAAATTTGCATTTTAGATTCGATTCATATTACCGACTCATTTTCAATATTGTAATAAAGACATAGATCGTTGATGCAAAAATAGCTAACTTTTGTTTTCCTATTAATTAATTAATTTCTGATAATATTGAAAAGAAAATAGTCAAATAAACAAAAATTTCGGTATAAATAGTTACTTTTTCCAGCTCGCATATTTTTTTTTATTTAATGAAATAAATTATAATTCATAATTTTGTCTTCAAAAAATTTTGCCCAAAAAATGTGATATTTATCATATTGTAAAAGTCGTCAAACATTTTTGAATTTTGTTTTGTTTAATTTAATTTTAATTGAAAATTATGTTTTATTAATAAAACAAATTTTCGGCTGTGCCAAATTTAATTCTTGTTTTGCACGCAATTTCGTAATTTATATTTTCTTGATAATTTATTGCTCGCATTTGCCATTTTTTTAGTGTAATTTTTGGTTTCTTTTTGTACCCGACGATTTTGGCGTGTTCATAAAAGCAGAGAGAACAAAAACTGAACATTTACTATATTAATGAACGTGTAGTTAAATAGTGTGTTTGTCATATTGTATCAAAACGTAAATGATATTTGAGTACAAACTTGGAATTTTAGGTATTTATTATGTGCAAAAGTGGTAGAGAAAAGAGGAAAAATTAGAACTGACAAGTTTTAAATTATGTACGTTTATGAAATAAGTAATCCATTAGTGGCTTTATTTATTAAACTTTTTTTTTCAGAAAAAAGTTTACGATATAAACTTTTGCGCTTTTGCTGTAAGCTGAGCCAACATATGCACGCAGCTCAACCAGACTTGAGATTTAGCTCAACTATTTTTTGAATTTGTGTAATTAATTAAAATAAGCTTATGCTGAGGGTTAAACTTATTCTGAGACCCAGCCTTTTACTGTGGCACAGGCTCAAGCTTAAATTTATTCAATGACTTAAGCTTCAAATTAATTTTTTGGCATATGCTTGTGCATAGACTTAGATTTAAGTTTAGGCTAAAGCTAAAGCTTAGGTTAATGTTTAGGCCTAAAATCTTAGACTCAGAGTTAAACTAATGCTAAGGCTTGAGCTTATAGCTGGAACACAATGAGCAAAAAACGCAGAAATTTTGCGTTTTTTGCTCATTGTGTTTTGGCTATTAGACTTAGTTTAAGCTGAAGTTAAGACTTGTCCTATATATGCCTGTGCTAAGCAAATGTTAGGTTTTAAGCATAAGTAAATTTATAAGTTTTGCCTTGCATTTTTACAGACATTATTATCAATATTTTTAAGCCCAATTCAGCATAAAAAATGGAAAAAGTATTAAACTTATCCTCCTATTACATTTTTTTCCACAATTCTTTAATTGTTTAAAATTAATTGCGATGATTTCCAGTTTTTCGCTTGACTTTCCTACAAAATACCAATAGAGTCAGCAATTTCGATCAGCCATTACAATAGCATTTATTAATTTTTACGGAGAATCAATTGTATAGAATGGGTAATTTGAAAATTGGGTTCATTATATTTTATCCTTTAGAAATATTAAATTTCGTTTTATTTCTTACTTTCCTTTCTTTAATGTCACATTTTTTTTAATTGTTGGGAATTAATTAAGGCTGAGCTCCTTCCTGAAAAAGTCACTGAATAAGTTATTTTACGTTTACACGCTCTAGAATATAAATTATGCGTGAAGCATTTTTCATTACGCGGCTCTTTATTTCATCGTTTAATAGATCGAACCCAATTACTTGAGTAAGTCTTCAGAGTTATAGACTGGAGGTCGAATTCAATGTGCCGTTGTCTAGATCATACCAAAAGCACAACGGGCCGGATAAGCAAACTTGAGTTTGCCCTTTGGCATAAGGTTTAATAAAAAAAAATTTTTTTATATAAAAATATTTTTTTTTTAAATATTTATAAATAAATTAAATAAAAATATTTTGTGTGTTTTGTCTTGTTTTCAAATCGCAAATTCCCAATTTGATCTCAACATAGATATGACAATTTGTTTTTTTTTTACTAAATCTTTCACCAAAAAATTTACAAAATTTAACGTTTCAATCAAAAAAAATTTGTTCACTTTTACTTAAAATGAAATCACTTTTACAAATGTCAAACTTTGTGACGTTTTCCTTTTCATTATTAAACATTAA
Source organism: Drosophila nigritarsus (assembly GCA_035044305.1). Lineage (NCBI taxonomy): Eukaryota > Metazoa > Arthropoda > Insecta > Diptera > Drosophilidae > Drosophila > Drosophila nigritarsus. The sequence goes on along the minus strand of JAWNMF010000515.1, from coordinate 33,271 downwards.
TTGCAAGTCAACTTTTTTGTTTTGCCTTGAACCACCGAGCACATTTACTCTAACAATTCTCCTTTACTACCTGTATATGATTTTGAAATATTGCAAAGTTACTTGTAATACGTTTCTTTTCTTTGCATCTGAAACAAGTAAAAAACAGAAATATTATTTAACTTTAATGTTTTCAAACGTTCCAAAAGCAACACATGTATTGTTTTCTTATCTCGTATTATTAAAACTCTAACTGCAGTTAATTGGCCGACTACGTAAAAAAACATCAATTGTATTCCCAAATCAAAATATAGCATTTGTTGGGCACGTGGAGTTTTGGATGCCCACCGTTTTTATGTTATTTTGTCTGAAAAACAAAGCATTTAGCATTTTGTCTAGGCACTATGTTTAGTTTATCAGGCATGGGCGCATAGTTATTGTTATTTTCCCCACAAGATTATTGACTTTTTAAACAAGACGCTTGATATTTATTTTATAGGGCTTTGGCACATTTATACGATACATTTTGTTAATTCACTTTTTTTGTTATTATAAACCAATTAGTATTTTATTTATAAAAATGTTTTTGTCAATTCGTCAATTATTGTTAAAATTTGATTTACTTAAAAAAATTTGTGCGTTTTCCATGTTTTATTAAAATGTTTTCTATTTCTCCCATATTACCTTCTACTCACTTACCCATCGATCAATCCATTTTTAAATTATTTGAATAAATAATTCTGACTCGAGACAAATGTCAGCTTAATAATCAAATTACTCACAAACTCATATCATCCTATTAGTCTACAAAATCCTAATCATGCTTTTACAATGGTTGTAAAGATTGATTCCTCGCCAAAAGAGCCTCCTTTTGTGCTTTGACGCCGAGTAATAAATAGTGTTGCATTCTTAAAATGTGCTCAAACACGCACTTTAAAAATGTTAAACAAAATGTTTTTTTTTAATTTTTTTCACGACAAAGATACTAATATGTTATTCTCAGACAATAAACAATCTACATTATCTGAAAGGTAAAGCGTTAGACCCGTCTGTCGTTATTGTTGTTTTGTGTTTTGTGTCGACATAAGAGCATTTTAAAAGTCCTGCTGTGCTTTAACCAAAAAAAATACTTGACGTCAATTTTTTGGGTGCCTATTATTTTCAGTAAAATCGTTCTTATTTTCTCTCTTCCCATTTTTTGCATATTTAAACAAAATTTCATATCGTTACTGCAACTTTTTTTTTCCAAAAAATTTCCAAAAAAAAACTCCTTCATGCATTTTTAAGTTCTTTATTTCTCAAAAATACGTAAAAACACTTCTTGTTTCTACGCTTTGTGCGTTAATTTAGATGTGTATGTAAAAATTAGCTAAAAGGGAAATGCTTTCGGGTAATTCTATCTTAGATTCAAGCGATTTAGGCGACGTAGGTTTTAGCGCGCACACATTGTGTTTAATTTCAGATTTAAATGCTTAAATAGACAAATAAATAGTAAGGGGTAATTATTGACAACATTTTGCCATTAAATTTTTAAAAGCCCCACTTTAAAATGAAAAAAAAAATACATAGGGCGCACAGCTGCCAGACCTTTCTATAACCATGCACAACGCTTTATTTGCCTATATGCGCATTTAGGTAACTTTTTTTAATTTTTTTTTAGAAATTTTGCGTGTCACCAAAAGCGTAAGCTATAAATACAGACAATTGGAACAAAGACACACACACATGTTGTTTACTCTGTTTTAGAGAGAAAGCTATTTTTCTCATACACAAATGCCTTTTTATGCATCATCTCTGATTTCCACATTTTCTCTTCTCCAAAAATAATAATTCACAACAACAACAAAAAAAGACGGCGCGGCTGACAATGCTTATTTGCCGCAGCTGTATCTCTGTCAGACACAAAAAATGTGTGTCGAAAGCTTTTTCTTATTATTTGTATTTTTCATTTCATTAAAAATGCATCTCTAACTACTGTACCTCTTTACATTTTTCCTCTATTCTCTTTTGCTGTTGTTTGTTGTTTTGCAATTTGGTCTTTTCTTCTTTACTTATTGTATTGCACACACATACATAACTCCCCTGACACAGCGCCGGCAAATGTTGAAGAGAAGGAAAAAGTATATTACACTTTTATCGTTCACCTTTCCCCCAAAATTTCTGACATTTTTGAAAATTTGTGTATTTCCATTCATTTTCGTCCTTACAACACATTCCCTGCTATATCTCCGCCCTTCTTTCCATCTGTTATTTTGCGCAATGTTTTCAAAATTCTAATTTATCAAATAATAAAATGTCAAAGCAATACACACCCTCTTCCCCTTCTGCAGTAAGTCCCGTTGTCTGTGGGAAACCGAGCTGAAAGAAAAGAAAAATTATTATTTTCTGAAATAAAATCTTTTTTTTTCTTGACTTTATTTATCAGCTGAGCGCCGTCGGTCGTTACGAGTCACAAAAAGTGGGGTGTAGAAGGCGATAAAAAAATATAGAGATGGAAACAATCACTACCATTTGAACAACAACAATAATAACAATTTGTTTTTTTCGAAAACTGACTTATTATTATGGTTGAGATGGTACATCCAAGGTATTTGTCATTTTGAGAAAGGGGGAAAAGGGTGGAGTATGGGAAAAAGTGGCTTGAGGGCAATTTTGAAAACGAAACTTTATTTTTTTTTCAAACTTTAGTTTTTAAAAGCCCCAAAGCAAATGAGAAAACTGTAATCTGGGAGTTTTGTAATTATTTTACGTAGCGCCAAACAGCCGTTAGCTCTTTTGTGTCGTGCCAATGAGTTTTTACTTTAGAATATTCTTAATTGCTGTTTTGTTTGTATTAGTTTGACTTTATCTATGAAATTACTGTATGTATTTGTGTTATAACTGTATGGCTCGGATTCCATTTTTTAGTACTCATGGTATAGTCTCGAGTCCGACTGGTGCAAAGAGCAGTTTTTGTAACCCTCCAATTAACTTCATGATTGTGACTGAAGAAAACATTTTCCGAATATATTTTGTGTAGTTTTAGAAAAATAAATTACAATAACATTTTTGGTTTCATAATTAAGATATTTTGTCAGGCAACCTTTTGTCCTCTTTGTTTTTGAAGGACACTTTTAATGCAGAATTTGTTTTGTCCGGCGTTTTTAGTCCATGAATCTTTGTATGTCGTCTTTTTTAATTGTCGGGCTGTGTTTGACCATGTCTCTTTGCCCTAGATACAAATTTAAATTTTAGCATGGCGTCGTTTAACTATCATTATAGGATAAAGGCTAAATAATTGTATCGCATTGTACAATCATTTTCATTAAGAGTATTCAATTATAATGTAAAGTATTTGCCAAATAATTTTTTTCGGCCAAATGTTTATGCATTTTTGTTCGAAATGCCAAACATAAGCAAACTTTGTTTGCCAAAACACCATATAATTTATGAGCTCTGTCATTCCAGTGTCTTTGATTAATTGCGGGAGTATAAATATTGCAAGTTCGACCGCCAAAAATTAATTGCATTTGGGATAATCGCACTGGAATTGGCTTCTCAACAAACGTTTATTATTTATTTACTTGTTGGCCTTTGTTCCAAATTATACATATCGAAAAACATTTTGCCAATAAGCTTTTCGAAAATTCGCTGACAACCAAAATTTATATATATATTTTTATTTCACATACTCTTTTCTGTTTTATTCTTTCTTTTTCAAGAAAAAAAAGTTGCTTTCGATTCTGTTTTGATGGCCGGCTGAGCTTGTGGTTGACGTTGTCGGATAATAAGTCATATAACATCAATTCACACTGTTCTCATAATAAAAAAAAACTTATATTCCGTGCTGTTGCCCATGAATTGTTGCTCTTGAAGATGATTTGAGCAATATGTCTCTTTCCTTCATTGTAAAATGTGTTTAAACTGCTATAATTTTGTTGGATAAGTTTAGCTTGAAGCATACCGGGCCATTTCAGTGAGAGTTAAATCTGCGCCTAGAAGGTTATGTACACGTCAAAATCGATAAAACAATAAAAAAAATGGACGGCGAGGTACTTTGGCCAAATTATTAGCCCTATAAAAAAAGTGTCCTTGTTGAATAACTTGACCTGACAAAAAGTCAAAAAGTCCGACTCTATAAAGCCTAAACCAAAAATTGGTCCGTCGTGCAAGAAGCTCCCCCTTCAAAATGTTCTGAGGGAAAAATCAGTCAGACAAACCGCAAGCATTTATTAACCTTAAGGTTTTGCTCTATTCGTACGCTCCTCAAAAAAAAATTGAGTGATCTTGGTCTTTAGCCTAAACAAACTTTCGAATTTTTCCCCCTTTGCAAAAAAAAAAAATAAAGAAATTTTTGTTTCACTAAACTTTGCAAAAATGAGAAACTTTTGTTATGAGATTATTGTTTGCGTTTGTTTATCAAAAAGCGGAGAGAAAAATAAAGGTTTTTTCCCAAGACTTGTGCCTAATATTCTCATATCCGCTTTTTCTGGCTTGCTTCTCCCAGCTTTCTTTCTGCTCTTTGTGCTGCCTCTCCTCCAATAATTGATATATAATATTTGATTTAATTTGTTTGAACGAAACAAAATTTAATTTGTTTGCTTTTGAAAATTATTTCAACTAACAATATGAAAAAAATCATTCTCAGAAAAAGTTTTATTTTGTATGCTAAAATAATAATGGTTTATTTATTTGTTTTGTTTTGGACAATAAAACGTACATTTTTTGGGGAAGCTTGTAAACATTTTGTTTTCTTATTTACAAAAATAGTTTTTATACGAAAGTCTGAAGAAATGTTGTTTTTTTGCAATAAACATATTTTTAAAATATACCACCAAAAAAAGAGGCAATAAAAGATTAATAGAAAGTTATTTTTGTTTTGTCAGTTTTTTAGGCGGGGGGAATGAACTACTTATTTTATACCGAATAGTTATTGCTTTCAAAAACTTTTTATGTTTTATTTTTGTCAAAAAGTATAGTCGACCACTTACGTTAATCAAACTTCACTTTTCGTTTAGGCACAATGCCAAAAGCTGTAAATGCCAAACATTTTTTAGACAGAAAAGACAACCCTCTATCTTATTTTAGTCTACGGCGAAGCGTCCTGTTTCTTTCGCACATTTTTAGTTTGGCTGACGAAATGTCTCGTCTCACATAATAAGCACATCGAAATACCCTTTCTCTTCCTTTGAAACATATTGTCTCTTACATGGACTGATTAAAGACGAGGAAATGTCTCACTTTATTTAGTTTTCCCTTACGAAAAATTGTATCTGTTATGGACTGATTGAGGGAAACTATGGTCTTTTTTTAGTTTGCTCGTCAAAACGTCCTGTCTCTCACAGTTCTGACAAAGCAATGTTCTTTGATGAAACAAAACATTAAACGTTCCTTTTTCTGAGTCCACATATTTTGGTCTTCAAATTCTACTTCCCCTTCTTTTATTTATACGCTATAAAAAAAGGAAGTAAAAAAAGCGAAATCAAAAAACTTTTTTTTTGCAAAAACTTTTACAATAATATTTTTTACAAATTTTTCAAAAAAAAAATGTTTCAGAATTTTTGTCCTCAAGTGTTCACAAAAAATTGTTATTTTTCGTTTTTTATTTTGTTTAGTCAACTTCTCGTTTGAGTGCTTTCCATTTATAACGCAGAAAAATCTCATATTCTATCTGACAAACTTTTTTTTTGGCAATGTTTCAGAAAACTTTGTTAAACAAAAAGGAGGAAGAAATGTTATGGTGCAAAAACATATAAAATTAGCTTGAAATTCTGCAAATGTACACAGCCACAAGCTAATTAAGCTGTTTAGACCATTTTTAGATTGAATTCTTTTTTTTAGCTTTAATGCCCGTCAAATGACCGGGCCGGACTCGCGTTGGATATACTGTGTCTTTTCAAAAGACAGCTTATAGCGGCGTCTAGAACTTTAATTTGAATCCAAGTGATTTCAGCTTAACCCTACAGGAACTTGGAAACAAGCAAAGCTGAATCTATTTCGACCCAAAAACTACCTCACTGATTCCAAAAATATGGTCAAATGAGTCTCAAAGCTACTGTTAAAGCCCACACTAACAAATTGTCTGGACTCAAATAAAAACTCTGGCAGTGTCCGATAAGGTTTTTTTTGGTCATTTTAGTAAATTTATGGTTCTAAGATTAGTGTGTATAATATTTTTTCAATTCTGCCGAAAGTTTAGCATTTTTCTATATTAAGCTTTGCATTGAAAATTTTGCAATCTTTAGCCAAAATATTTAAGTAAAGTTGAGTCCCTCAACGATTTTATTGTGAAAATAATTTTTTTTGTTCTGAAAACATTTTTCCTAACACTCGCAATCAGTGTACTCCAACCCGGTAAAATTGCACACTTTGCTCGGAATGTTCAAATTATGAACTGAAAAATTCAAACCCAAATTATTTGACTTGTTTTCAATTTTCTTTTCAATTTTTTTTCTTAAATTTTATGACTCAAACTTGAAAAAAGTAAGCAAAAACACAGACAGAATATAACAAACATACACACTATAGCTATACCAAAGTTTTCTGAAACAATGCCAAAAAAGTTTGTTACATAGAAAATTTTTTACCGTGCATAATTTGCACGTTCCGAGCAAAGTGTGCAATTTTTGTGAATTTTCGTGCACATTTTGTGCCAATTGGGTTTTTCTGCCCGAAATTACACAAAACCGGCAAAATCGTGCATTTTTTATTATTTTTTGAAAAAAAATTGCACACTTTTGCCGGTTTGAAGTACACTGCTCACAATTGTACCCTGTTTATTTCGTTTTTCCTTTTTTGGATTTTTTTTTAAACTTACACGTCCTGCAACGATTGTTTGCTGTTGAAAATTTGAATGTTTTTAAAAAATTTCAAATATTTTCGATTTTTTTTTTCGGCAAACTTTAAATTTTTTGCTTAAAAAGGCTTAGGCTTAGGCTCAGGACAACACTCATTGTTCTTATGAGCTCATATGAGGGAAAGAAATTTTTGATTAGAATTTAATAGTCAACCGTTTTCATTTAAAAAAAAACAAAATTCTGTGGCAAAGCCACCTGTTATGCATTTTTGTATACTATTAGGTGTGCAAATAAGTTTCTGCCGTTTTTTAAGGCATGAAGTTTTAACAAAAAACTATATTTTTAAACAAAATATTTTATTAGAAATAATTTCCATTATTTAATACAACATTTTCCCAAAGATTAGGCAATTTATGGATTCCGTTGTAAAAAAAATTTGCCGGTTTCGAGGCCATCCATTCATCAAGCCATTTTTCTGAAAGTGCTGCTCTGCCAAACCGTGCGCCATTAACCGGAAAAGGTGATAATCTGATGGGGCAATGTATGGAGAGTATAGCAGGTACGGTAAGACTTCCCATTTGGAATCCTTTAGGGTGTCCTTAATCGATCGCGCGACATGAGGCCTTGCGTTGTCATGAAGCAGTATCACGTCAATTCATAGGGCACCCATTTTCCTTCCTTCTGAATCTTCCCCATGACGTGCAGACGATGTGAAACAGCTTGCATAGTGATGTTTAAGGAAACCGCTAACTGTTTTTGCGTCTGAGCCGCATCTTCATCCAGCAGAGCCTGAAGTTTTTCGTCTTCAAACTTTTTTGGGGGTCCTTCTCGATCCTTATCTTTGACGTCAAAATCACCCGAGTTAAAGCGCTGAAACCATTCACGGCAGGTTCTTTCAGATGGAGTATCATTGCCATAAGCTTCCACGATCATTTGATGAGCCTCGGAAGCTTTTTCTTTAGATGAAATAAGAAAAGTAACGCTTCCCGCAAATGACGTTTTTAAGGCACAAAAGTTGACATCTTTAAAGCTAAAAATAAGGTCTTCTATAAGGTTATACAGGAAGAATAAAACATGAATAGATAGCATTTTTAACGTAGAAAACGATGAGAAAAATCACAATGCATACAAATTTATTTATTTATGCATAATATATTAAATACAAAAACGGCGAAAACTTATTTGCACACCTAATATATAAGCTTACACTTTTTAATTTCTTTGTTTAAAAGAATTTGATATATGGATTTGAAGAGTTTATTTAAAGCTTTATGTTTTTGAAGACGCCGTTAATAATTACATTACATAGTTCGGACCAAAATGTCCCGTATCATTTTCATTTGTCCTCAACAAAGTTCTCTCATTAACGAATGCATTTGGCTGTAGACCGAAAGGGTTACTCTTTTATTTCACACCGGTACCTTGCCCGCACGTTGAAATGTCCTTTATCTTGTTTGCCTCTTGGAATGTCTCGTCTCATTAGGTTAATTTTCAAATTGTCTCGTCTTATATATTTGCCTGACCAAACGCCACGTCGCTTGCTATCTGCCCGCCATGTTGTCTTTTCTCATTTAGTATGTCCTATGAAGTGTCCCGTGTCTTTCTACAAAAAAAAATTGCCGACTACTCAACCCAATATTTTTTGCAGTTTTTAGCGAAATGTTGAAATAACAGTTTTTGTTTTTTTTTCCCGACGCATTTCCAATATCATTTTGCTACATTTTCGGAATTGAACGGGACAGCAAAAAAATTTTCCTTTTCCATATTGACATGTTCAGACGCGATTTAATTTGAAGCGCAAAAAGTCTTTTTTTTGTGTATATAATTTCAAGATTTATTTTTTTGTCGCAAGGAAAAATATTATGTTTTGACATTATTTTTTTGTGTTTCCCATGTTTTGCGAAAAAAAGGGAAAAATGTATGACTTTACTTTTTTTTTCTTTATTTGTAAAGCAATAGTTTTTTTGTATTTTAAGTTGGAGGGTCCAATAAGTCCAGCTATAATCGGCATCTGTTTTGATAACGATTTTTGAGCATTCGAATGTTAATTTTTGCATGTTTATCGCGCCAAAAACATACCATGACCTTCAAAATTGCCATTGACAGCTTATTTTTTTTTGAATTGTTGGCATTTAGATTCCTGTAGGAATCGAATATTTTTACTATTTTGTTTGTAGTAGTTGCTTGGAGCAATAATAGAGTAGCTTATTTTTTCTAATTATCGTTTTAGGGTTGTTATATCCGTTGTAAATGAAAGAAAAACTACAAAATTTGTGGATAATGCACTTTAGCCAACTTTAGCCAAGAACTTTCGAAATGTGCATATATTTGTTATTTATCTAAAAAAATTTGATACAAAATTTTGATTAAATCGTGCAATTCTATATATCACACACGGTGCCCTGGGTGCATCTATAACTATTGATCATTTTTTGGTTTTCAGGCGATATGACGACGGCAGAAAACAATTTTCGGTTAACGGGAGATGTCGACGCGAACGTCAATGCCATCAGCGCCAATAACTTTGACGGCGATATTCCGGTGAGCGAAGAGAACGGTTGCTACGGCGAGCTTATTTTGTTAGGGTATTTTTTAATTTTTAATTATTTTTGAAATCTAAATTTTTAATTTTTAAATTAATTGGTTTTTTGTTCGAAAGTTGTAAATCAAAATGTTTCACTCGCTAAAAAGAGCGCATCATTGTTTTGTTTTTAATCCTTACGCAAATTTTGGGTGCTTGTGGTCTTAAAAAAGTAGTTATTATTTTAGATTTAGGTCTTCTTGTCCGGCAGTTTTTTTTCCGCCTTGTGTCCTTTTGTCTGTATTTCACTTTTAAAGCAGTCTACAAATTATCAAAGCCTTAAGCACGAACTCTTACTTGCTAGCGTTCTGGGAAAGAACCATTTTGACAGTTGATATTTTTTTTTCTTTCTTACGGACCATAATGCAAAACCTGTGCTGCATATAATAAATCTTTGATTTTTTTGAATACAAAATTATGGTGCTATTCTATATGCCATTTGAAGTGCCCTTATTTGTTATGTTTTCCAAATCTGTTATTAAATAGATTTTTGAATTTTTTTTACCACTTTCACAAACTACTCGAATAATTGCAATTAACAAAAAATAATTTTAGTTTATAAAGTTTTTTGCAAATTTTTAAACTTAAACTAATTATTGATTGAATGAGCTTAAATTTTGTCTTTTTTTTGGTACGCTTTCTTTTTTTGAGATTATTAAAAGGCTTCTAAATATTTGTTAAATAGCCGATTTTGGGAAAAAAAAAAATTGCACTCACAATTTGGAAGAGTTGCAAAAAATTGCAAATATTGAATCGTGAAGGGAATGCCAAAAATTTTTCTCAATCAAAATACATCTGTTCATCAATTTCAAATAATGAAACACAAAGTTTGTGCTTTCAATATTGATTATTCATCACAATGGGATAAAATTTGGTGTTTTGAATTGATTAAAAATTTTAAAGGAATTTAGTTTTTTTCTCATTGGTTAATTACCTATTTTTGCTGTTTGAAATTTTTTTTTTTATCGTTGAATAATTGCAATTTTTAAAATGCTACGGCAGAAGTTCTCTTTTTCGATTTTTTAAGTTTTTGTTGCACATTTGCGGTTTTGTAGGAATTTTCCAAATTTTTTGAACATTTAAAGGTGTTTAATTTCCAGCGATTTAGGGTGGAACCGAAATCTGTGTACTTTGTTTTTTTGTAATTAAAACCTTTTTGAGGGGACTAACCAAGCTGTAGAATTTTATTGAGTGATACACCTCAATAAACAGCACCAAATCTTTATTACAGTTAATATAACCGAATAAAATTACAAATTTAATAAACCGGAGAACAAAACTATTGTACGACAACAATAGCATCAACAACCCGCTCCTAAAGAACCCAAACATTTGAGATGCAACATAATAAAATACCCAATCGCAAAAATTAGAATTTAAAGAAGTGCAAATTTACTCAACCAAAACACTTTTCTTTCTGACAAACGTTGTAATTTGTTTGTTTTACCTATTTTAATATCTTTTTGGGTTTATTTTATTTAATTTATTTATCATTTTGCAATTAAAATTTTATCGCTGAATATTTGCAATTTTTAAAATGCAAAATATAACTTTTTCAGCTATAACGGGTGCTTTGAAAGTGGGCGGGCGAACAGTCGGGGTCGGCGCCATCGCTCCAAGATGGTCTTTAAGCGGAGGGACGCGCCGAACGGCGTCAAGAAAGGCAGTATTGTTGAAATTCAGGCTCCGCCCAAGCATTCGCACGTTGTACAGGACTCTACGCGGCACGTCGTCTCGTACTCATACCACAAATCGCACACCGTACTCGTTGAATACATTCCCGACTCAACCAAAGACATGTTTCAAGTAATTGTTTAAATTCTTTATACGCGGCAGTTTACTTTAGCGGAGATATCAAATGGACGCTCTTTCCAGACCATTATAAATAGCCATTAAATTTATTAAAAAAATAAAAAATTATATCTTCGTTTAAGCCATTTTTATTTATTTTGCTCTTTCCTTTTTTAATTTATTAGTCCTGCAATGATTGTTTAACTGTTAAATATTTGCAAATTTTTCAAGTTTTAAAATTTATGATTTGAATGTATTATCACTCAAACCGTAAAGAGGCATTTTAACAATTGTCACTAATATTATACTTAAAAATTAAAAGCTGGAAGAAAAAAAGATATATATATATATATATATTTGTATATACATCCTTTATTTTTGCTTTTCATAATTGCAAAAATGTAGCACAATCACCGCAATATGGTTACATTAATATATTTTGACTAAAAATTGCTCAAAAACAAAACAAAATTCCAGAATAAATCCAATTTCACTCAAAAGATAATTGTTTAATTTTGTAAGGCATAAATTGCCCTTTTTCTGCTTTTACTCAATTAAGATGGTCGACAGTGATTTCATTTGAGTCCAAGCGGTTTTTATGTTCAGGCTTCTACAGTAACTTTGGGAGTCATTTGACAAAAATTTTGGAATTAACAAGGTAATTTTAGTTTGCTTGTAGATAACGCTTGATACGTTTATAAGATTATGCAGACTTCTGTAAAATTTGTTCTTTTTGAACTTAAATGAAAGCATTCTGATGGTCAATATTGGAGACTCTTTTCTCAGACTACACAGTACTAGTCTGATTACATAAAATACAGCTGTACTTTTTAATATTATTTATTAGATTGGTCGCTCGTCGGAGGAGCAAATCGATTTTACGATTGTCGACACTTGGCTGGCAGCCGGCGCAAATGGCAGCGCTTTGGCTAACAATAGCAATAGTGCGCGCAGCACTGGCGGCAATGGCTCGAAACGGTCGGAGATGGCCGGCGGCTGCCAGCGTCCCATTTCCTCGACGATTTCTCGGTACGCCTGTCGCTTAATTGCGGATCGGGACCAGCCGAACAAGGCCTACGTTTACGCCGCCGGCTTCGACTCTTCAAAAAATATTTTTTTAGGCGTACGTCTTTTTTTGGATGACTAAATATTTTCATTTTTTGGCGTTTTGTTTTAGGAAAAAGCGACAAAATGGCAGAAAAAGAATGGGGAATGCGACGGCCTTACAACAAACGGTGTTCTCGTCCTCCACCCCAATCGATGTTTTGAGGTGTGTTTGTACTTTTTTCTGTTGAGTAGATTGTGCAAAAGTTTTAGCATTGACTGGAGGCGTTGATTGGTTTTGTCTTTATAATCTTTTTTAAAAATAATTTACAATTATTTTTTTGGTTTTTAAATTTTAAACGTCTTTTGTGCGCCTGAACGTTCCTTGTATTTACAGTGCTAGCAACCCTAACACAAAATGGTTTCTAGTTCTGTTTTGATACTCTATGTAAACTTTTTGTGGACCGTTAAAGTTTTTGTTTTAATTTTAGGGCAATTGTGTGACTGCCTTTTGAACTGTTTTCTAGTTGCAATTTTTTTTTATTTAAAAAATTGTTTGTTATAGGATGACAGTTGCGAAAAATCGGAAATGTACGTTTGGCGCGAAGTGTCCGTGGATGGCGACATTTATTCGTTGCGTGAGACGCGCTCTTCAACAAAGCGCGGTGAATTGATTGCCGAGGAGACGAACCAATTACAGGTATTTTACAATGTTGAGTACCCTATCTATGAGAGACGGGCTATGTTTTTACTTTGATTGAGTAATTATCTTATGCGGAGTGTGCCCTACATTTTTTATGGCTATTTTGTTATAAAAAATTATTAAAAGCAAACTTTTTTTTACTTTGAAAAGTAAGTAAAAGCAAGCGTTGACTAACAATTAATTGCAGATATTGAGAGGCTTGGATATCCCTCTTTTAAAGTAGAGATAAGTGTTATTCAAAATTAGCGGCCCATATTTGGCCTGAATAATTGAGTTAATTACCATATTAGCATGTTTTTATTAGTGATATTAATTATTTGTTTTTTGCATAAAAAAATTCTGTTAAAGGACGGAACGCTAATAGACTTGTGTGGCGCTACACTGTTGTGGAGATCGGCGGCTGGCCTCAGTCAAAGCCCGTCGCGAACCGAGCTGGAACGTCAACTGGACGAGTTGAACGCCGGCAAGCCGCAGTGTCCCGTCAACTTGAACACACTGATTATTCCACGACGCAAATTCACAAAGTCGAATTCCTCCAGGCAACCATACGTTAGTTGATGTTATTGCCTTTTTTACAGACGCATAGCATTGGCTGAACACATTTTTTGATCGGTGCACTTTTTTAAGCTTAAAAAGATCAAAATTAATTTAGTGTTATTTATTAAAACAAAATTCAGCAAAACTTTTTCTATTTTGTCCAGCGAAAAATCTGTAGACGAAATAAGATTATGGTACACAAATTTACAGCTAAGGCCTTGGGTTTCGAGGAGATTTCGTTGCTGATTTGGATAAAATTGGACTACGCTAACAGCAAGAGTCTTTGTGGTAGTCTGTGCGGAAAAACTTTCCAAGATTAGCACTTTTAAGTCTTGACCTAAGAAAAATATTTTTATCAAGCAAAAATTTTAAAATTTAGCCAAAAAATAAATGAAAATAAAAAATAAATTAAATTTACATCAAACAAATTTTAGGTATACTTGAATTGTGGACACGTCCAAGGCAAACACAACTGGGGTGTGACGCATCAGCAGACGGGCGGCGACGCGTCGTTCCGCTGTCCCATTTGTATTGTGGAGTCGGACAAAATTTTCCAGCTGACGATGGGTGGGTTTTTGTTTTTGGATAGATCAAACGACGTTGATGACCCGGAGAGTTTGATTTAGGTATGGAATCCGCTTTTCATTTAGACTCTGGAATGCTCGACTACGCCTTTAACCCGTGTGGGCACGTTGCCTCGTTGGCTACTGTTCGGTGAGTTTGCCTTTTATTTGACCGCTAGTCATAAAAAATAGTTACGGCGCAGTAGCTAGACAGCATCTAAATTCACACTTCTGTCGAATTCTAAACACTTGTGCCTTGTGTAAATCTATTGTAGGCGTTGACTGGTAAATGCCCGATTTAATTGGCTTTGCTAGTTGGGTTGTTATCCGGCAATTTAGTCGTTCAGCAATGAATGATAATTTTTATCGAAGATATTTCGTTAAAGCACTTATTTTTTTCGATCCGAGCTACACCGATTTTGACTATTTGGCAAAAACATATCGTAACAATTCTCTCAGAGCATTTTCAAAAAATGCAAAGCATTAATCTAAGAACAGCGCAATGAGGGTTTCTAATTGCTTTTTTAAGGCATTTGTTATAGAACCTACGCATTATTCTTTATGGTCAATTTACGCTTAGTTCACAGTTATTGCTAAAGTCATAATCTTTTATAATAAATAACTATTCTATTCGAAGTTCGCAAAATATTATTCTTTAATGATGTGTTTTACATCGAAGTTACATTGTGAAGAAATAAGTAATAATTGATGACCTTGTTTTTAGCTACTGGTCCCGAATACCTCTTCCGCACGGGACGAACAGCTTCTATCCGGTGTGCCCGTTCTGCACAACGCTGCTCTCTATGGAAAAGCCCTATGTGCGCCTAATCTTCCAGGACCATTGTTTTGACTCGTGACCCGTCAATTAATTCCATTTTTTTATGGGTAACGCGGCCGGTTGCTGCGTAAATTCCATGTTTATATATGAATCTTGTGATACTTTTACGTTTTCCTTTTCTTTCGCTCTTTTTTTGTATAACCTTTTTATTTCCTAACTTTTAAAAGTATTCTGTTGTTGTTCTTTTTTTTTTTCTTCTTGAAAACAAAAGCCGTCACAAACTCTTTTACAGGAGCTGGCAGTTGTTTCGGGTCAAAAATAATTCCAATGTAGCTTATTAATTGAAGGGGAAAAGTTTGTGGTAGCTTGAATGTATGATGGCTACAAAATCCTAACAATGTGCATGATCCTCATCCTCAGAATTTCCCATCATGCTCCATTCCCAAATCATAGCAGAACACTGGCAGTGCCTGCTGCCAATCAAACGCCTGCAAAATTATGTTTTTTTTGCTATTGTTTAAGTTAATATTCTTTCTAATTCTCTTTTCAAATTATTTTCCTAATGAAAGATTATTTTGTTTTGTTTCGAAATCTGTCAACGTGTGGGAAGCGGAGGAGCAGAACGTTGTCTTCCGCTGCAATCAAAGTACTTTTTTATCGAAATTTTTTGAGAAAAGCGTCTTTATTCAGGTCTATATGCCGTTTTGTAATTGAGCCAATATATTTTGTGTTATTGAGGCTAAATTACTGCCGTAGACCTTCCCTTGTTTCCTCCAGTTCAGCCAGCCTACTTCCCCATTTAGATGTCTAACCAATTTTTCAATGATCTCCAGCGTCGAATTTCACTTTTTCCATCTTTTTTTCATTTGACGTTTCTTTCTATTGTCTTCTGTATTATTGTGTATTCGGATCATAATTGTGTACACAGAATTTTGTTTGTGTGTTAATTAAAAATAAATGTTTAACGATTTTCCAGCTTTTTTTCCACAAAAAATAACATAAAAGAAAGGGCCTTGAACTTTTACATATAAATTTACTTTTTGGGAATAATAACAAATAACAAAACTTAACAATGTTAATAGAAGTATAAAAAGCGGACTAAGCTTGGGCAACAAATGAGCACAGCGTCGAACACACGTTGTTGGCAGTGACTTTTTGCTTCTGAAATTTAAACAAAATAATGCAGCCGAACAATTTTAAAGTTTTGCGGAACAAAATCGCTCAAAGTTTTTTTTATATCGTCTTATATAAAAGTGAAATCAAAGCTCTTTAATGGCTCACTGCCCTCCAATTTACAAACAATATTGTTCCGTGTCTGTTGTTAGATGATGGGGAAACCACTTAAAAATGAAAAGACTACATCATTTAACAGCTCTGATACAAAACAATCCGTACTCCAAGTAAGGCTTACAATTGCAATAAACTAGAAATAAAACACAAAGGCGTCATTGATTAATAATCTGGTTGTCTAAGGAAAGAAAGAGGAAATAAAAGCAAACACTTTTAACAAAAAAACCAACAAACATTGGGGCTAGGTTCTCTATTATTTACTGCTATCCTTTCTCATGGGATAATGTAAATTTTCTTCTTTCTCACCTATTTTTTTTCTAAAAAAAAGTGAACTCCTTACGTTGCTGTGAATAATACGGTTCAACAGAAAAGACTTTTAAGATTAAGATAAAAAATTGCTTTAAAAACAAAAACTAACAGAAGAAAACTTTTTAAATCGTTGCGTTAAGGGATTCTCGTCATTCTCAATATTTTCTTCAGTCAGCCAAGAGTGCGGAGGCCTAAACAAAATTGAATCAACTTTGCTGACTATAATTTATCGGCAAAGATTGTTTACCGTGTCGCCCATTGACCATTCAGGCGGTGCTCGCCGCCAGAAGGCACTTGATTGAGTATGTTTGTGCAAAAAGCGCGCAATATCGCATTGTTTGTGCTCTAAAACAAAAACACCTTATAGAATTGTTGCAGTAGCAAATAAAAGAAAGACTATATGTAGTGTTAATAATACAGTGAAAATTTAAGGTCACATTAAGTGCTTTCATTAGAGTTCAAAACCAATCCAAGTGATTTTAGCTTAACCCTACAGGAACTTGGAAACAAGCAAAGCTGAATCTATTTCGACCCAAAAACTACCTCACTGATTCTAAAAATATGGTCAAATGAGTCTCAAAGCTACTGTTAAAGCCCACACTAAGAAATCGTCTTAATTTATTTTTTTATGGACCCAAGTGAAAGCTTTGATCACATTATAAGCCGTAATTGTTACAGTAAAGTAAGTATTCCGCACATTAAATACTGTACAAGTTAAAAATATTATCAAATTAAAAATGAATAATATTACTCTTAAAAAGTTTAAAGAAAGATTACATACTAAAATAAATACTGTAATATAATTGAAAAAAATATACCGTATTTTTTAGAGTAAAATATAAAGAAATATTTTTTACTATGTATATTAGTTACAATTTAAAATTTGAAAAAAAAAGATTGTATACGGAAGTCACTACTGTGACAGAACTTTAAAAACGTCATATACCGTAATTTAAACATTACAATATTTTAAAAAAGTATTATATACCGTAGTTCATACGTTAGTTTTAAAAAATGTTTTTGCAACGATTTGTTCAAAAAAAACAATTAAAAGATGTTTTAAACACTAATTCCTACAGTATCACAGCTTCAAGAAATATCGGTGTTGTGCAGCTAAGAAATACAAAAAAATATAAAATCCAGCAATGGATTAACCCTGATTATTAAACGCAATTCCTGGACAATGTCCGTGCACAAACTGTTGCTGCAGTCCGGATCCGCGGAGTCGGCCAAAAAAATTCCATTTGTTACACAATCCTCTTCGTTTTCAACGTCGACTAGTGCGCCAGCCAATCCCGCATGAGCCTACCATTAAAATAAAATTATTGCAGCCCAATTAGAAGACAAATTACAATAAACAGCGTTCGGATTGACGAAATAAGACAAAGCGCAGCAGTGTTTGTCGGCAAGGTCAACAACAAAAGCATACAGCGTTTGACAAAGGCGGCCACTCGCTTTAGAGGTATTATTCGACGTCGTTTCACCAACAAAACGTCAAAACAGTCGGTTAGGTATTCGACTTGCGTCGAAATTACTAAATTAAGAGTCGGTAAAAAAATTGGAAAATAAGTCAAGTTGCCCAACAAATAGCTCAATGGCGGAAATGAAATTTTTAATGGTGCGTCATGGCGGAAATGTAAAAACTTATCAGATTGTCTCAGATGGAGTTATATGTACTCCGTGACTTTACCCTAAAGCGAGAAAAAAGATAGTCAAAAAAGCACGACCAGAATTACCAATAGGCGCAGTTTGAAACTCGGCCAGAAATTTTCATGAATACTTCGAGAAAATTGAGAAGATAGTATTATGTGGGGGTTCTGGAAGCTGAACCAGAAAGTACGACAAGCGATTGGTCACATAAAGCATTAAAAAAAATTTAGCTACGAATGTAAAACAAAGTCAATCACTACAATGTTTAATCGGGTTTTCAAACATTTGTACTTTTGTTATTAAAAGTTTGAATCTATTTAACGCTAAAAAACCCTTAAAGTATGTATTTTATTTTAGTGTACTACTGTTAGGCATACGGTAGACCTCAAAGAAACAGATATTCCGCAATTTTTCCTATTTCAAAAATTAGCTTTCCTTCAATTTGCAGAAAATCAAATAAATTTTCGTTGTACCCGTGGCATTAATAATTGACAAAAATAAAACAAAATTAAATTAAATTAAAACACACCGTCGTCATTTTGGAAAGCTAAAGAAGGCAGGAGTGCAAAGAGGGCGTTATAAAAAATCAAGGGATCAATGTTGAGTGCCTGGCCTTCGTGTGACAAAATAACACACACGGTCTTGATACACCGCACAGAGTCGGTGAATCGCAAATGCTAAAACAAAAACGTTGGACAACTATTGGCGGGGCAAAAACATAAACAACAATTACCTTTTGGCAGACTAAATTGCTCAACGAGCCAACCAAGTCTTCAAAGAACTCGACGTTGATTAAGTGGGCAAACTTGGCCAGGCCTTCGAGGACCGGCTCGATGAGATTTGTCGTTGGCATTCTCTTCAATATCCGAAAATACGTGGTAAACACAAACTTCATCGTTTCGGTCGCCTTAAAATAATAAAATAAAAAAAGTTAAAAAAAAATGGGAAGAAATATACAAATTTCAGCTTTGTCGAAATTTTCTCGGCCGCCTCTGCCTCTAATAGCGGATTTTCAATTTTTTGCCGACGCTTCATATCCTAAAAAAAAAGACCAATCAACATAATTTTAAGTATGAATTGAAGAAAAGCTCTAGGGCAAAAAGATGCGAACAACGAGACGGCGTACAAAATGAAATTAAAAATTGTTTTTCACACTTGTTTTTGGTACCTTTTTTGTGATGTACGGTCTATTTGTATAATGTCGTTTTGCCGGCACACCTCTGAATAGAACTTATTTATGTGGTAGCAAATTCCACTGCTCCGCAGTTATAATACCAGCAATTGAATGTTCAGCAGTTTGGGAACTCAAAAATCACTATTACCATCAGTGCTTAAACTTACGTATAAAGAGTGATAGCACTACCAAATTTAACATTTTGTATCGAATCTATGTTTAAAAATGTACGTTTTTGCAGTATTTAAAGAAAAGCTGATTTTTTACTTTTTTACGCCTCTTTGTCCATAGACAAAGATTTACCAATATTTGAGCAGCCTAAAAAAGACGCCAAAAACAGTAACAAATTGTTGCGTAATTAGAAAACATTTTTGTCCGCCTCATCTTTTTGAACGTATATCTTAAAAGTAATCTTCAAAACAACCAATAAACCAGATTCAGCCTTATTATTCACAGACAAAAACACGCCAAACCAATATTACTGCAAAGTCAATATAAATTTTTCGAATACCTTTTTTGCTTTGCGTGAAAATCGCTGGGACTGAAGCATTTTTTGTTTCTTCAATTTATTTTCTTTCACTTCGGCTTTGCTCGTCTCCTCCACTTCCTGAAAAAATGGCCATTAGATCGCTTCAAAACGTACAAACAGAAATGCCTTGATTTTCAACGAAAGAAAACAATAGAGAAGCTGCGATTGGACATGTCCTTTTTTGGCGTTCACAAAATTAGAAATCGTCTTTGTCATTTGCATTGACAACTCCAATAAACGGTCTTCCTTGTAAACCTCCGCGAACGTCTCACACACATCAGTAACTACCTAAGAAAAAAGAAAAGTTAACAGTACACAAGACAAATGGAAAGGAGGCGTAAAAAAAATATAAACTCACCTTTGGGTTTGGTGATCGCGTCAATTGGACGAGACAAGCAATGATTTCAGCCGCAAAATTGAAATGTGAAATTTTCTTTAAAAGTTTACACAAACACCGCGCGCTGAGCACGCCCAGTTTGGCGCTAAAATTCTTGGCGTCCTTGGGCAACTTTGTTAAATCTAAAAAAAAAGACAAAAAATTGATTTGAAGACTTCAGCTATGAATTTCGGCGTAATAAACAAATTTCATCAGTTAATTTCAGAAAATTAACGGGCCGGTGTCACTAGGATTTATTTTTTCAAAAGCGTACGTTTTAGCAAAAAGACTTGTTGGGCGGCAGAATGTTACTCAAAGCAGACTCTTCACCAGAAAAACGATTTAGGCTGCCAGACATTAGCAAGTCAATCCTCAGAAGGATATTAATCCCAGCTTTACCAAACGCAAATGAAAAGTAATTTTTTTTTATGTTTTTTTATGAAATTAGGAATTTACCAAGACCGGAGACATATTCAGTGATAACCAGCCAAAAGTGGTAAAAAATGAATTAGAGTTTAACAATGATCTAACTGAAAGACAGCCGTTTGTCTGGGCCAATTTTTGGACGTGTTTTATTTAATTAGATATATTTGCAAATATTTTCAAAAAAACACATCAGTCCAAAATAACGCTAGACGTTAAGGGTTATACGAAAGCGTATATAAGGTAAATAAAAGTAAAAACCAACTCATAGCGTTCTTTTCCAGCGCCTGCAAAAACCTTTGGTAGTTGTTGAGCAGTGACATCTCAAAATTGAAAACCTTCTTCGTCTCTGCCTTCATTTTTTGGTTTTGTTCGGCTTTCGTCAAAGGCCGGATGTGATAACCCGGCACAACACTGATTAAGACTTCTGTCAACGAGGCAATCGCCAATTTCTGTGTTGTCTCGCGGACGAGCGGTTCGGCGTTGACTCCCAGGCAAAGTTCACGCAAATCTTTTATTCGGCCGTACTGAAAATGTTTTTTTCGGGAATTATTAGGCATGTGCTTTAAACAAAATAAAGATCAATTTAACTTTCTGATAAGGTTAAAACGTGCCCAGTCAACAATAAAATCGATAATAAAGAGTAAAAAGAAATCTAATGTCATATAAAGTAAGCATTAAGAAAAATATATAAACATTAATTGTCCCCGTCCATTTATGAGCGCTTACTAGTACCAGTGCAGCCAATAATACAAATCCATAAATTTTAGAACAGTTAATATTTTATTTGCTTATATGTAAATAGTTTAGTTGACACAGAAATGACCCGAATACCTTGGCAGACTCAAAATTAATCTTAAGGTAAGACATTGGAAAAAGCGCAAAATGGTAGGGCGCCAATTGGTCTACTACCTTTTTCAACAAAACTGAAGTCAAAAAAAATAAAATAAGCTAGCTCTGGTTCCTTGTTCTAAAACACCTACTTGAAACGTATTTCGCAAACAACAATTCAAAATAATCAAAACTAACATTTTCGTCAGGAAAGTTGATAATTGAATTTGATAAAGAGCAAATCTTTTGCTTCGCCTCAACCATCAAAGTCTTTTGTTTGAGCAACAACTCCTGCATAGTCAATTCGCGTTCCGGCTCGGCAGTTGTCAATTTGGCTAAGTCGTCTAAACAAAAAAATTACAATGTTAAAATGCATTTTTTTTGTTCTTCCTTTTTCAAATTTTATTAAACTCAAATATCTTGCAATGATTGTTCGCTGTTAAAATTTTCATATTTTTGAAAAATTTACAAATTTTTTTTGGCAAACTTTTAATTTTTTTCTTGAAAAAGCATACAACACTCAGTTCATTAAAGGAAAATAATTTTTCAAACAAACTATAAGTCGATTTCAAAGTGATTACCTGTGGACTCCTCCTCCGGCTCTTCCTTTATCTCGCCTTTGACGTCCTTAAATTGACGCACCAGTTTACCATTGATTTTCACCGGCAGTAGTTCATTTTCAGGCGCAAAGTCGAATCGACGAATTTTTGTCTCCGGCCCGTCGCTATCGTAATCCGAGTCGTCGGACATGTTAACTAAAAAAAGTGATTTTACAGTCTAATTTAAGCCATTTGTATAAAATTTCGAGACAGAGAAACAATTTTCATGGAACATTTGGTTTCCAGAATTAAAACGTGTGCCAAAAAAGCTACGTCCTAATATCAAAATAATAGTGGCTAAAAAATGAAATGGCCAACGCAAATCTCATTATTCCCCTTCCCATGGAAACGCCTGCAACTGATGACTTTTATGCTTTTTTATTTTAAATAATTTTTTTTTAAATTAATTGGCATTCTGCCAAATTTTTGGCGCAAATTCAACTATTTTTATATTTTATTTTTTCTGATCAATTTTTAATTTTAAAATTTCCGAAATATTGCTTAAGTCCGTAACTTGTACACATTTTTACCTTGATTTTTTGGCTAACCAGAATACCTATGAATCTTAGAAACCCCATTTGAACATGTAATGATCAGCGTTTCAGGAAATTCTAGAAATGGACCTTTTCATACATCTATTTTTAATATTATCCTTTAAATTACGTATTATGCCTGCGATTCTTGCCAATTTTGCTCATTTCTGTTTTTGCAATTTTTAGATGGCGAATTCGAGGATTGTTGAGTCGCTAGAACAAATCATTCGACTGACGCCTGATCTACATTCCATTTTAATTTTTGACAAAGACGGCGTTTCTCTTGCAAACGCAGGTAATGCCACTTTCTTTTGTGCTAATGCAAGTCAATTTTAAAACTTTTTTGCTTATTTAATTTTTTTAAACTTTATGTATTTCTGCCATTTACAAACAATTTTTGACCATTTCCGGCCAATTATTTGGTTTGAACTTATTTCATGTAACTATTTCTATAAAAAGATTGCATTATTGTGTTTTTTTATTAGCTTTAATTATCATTTTTTTGCGGTTTTACAAGTCTGTTTACCTATTTATGATCTACTAGTGATAAAAGTCGCTTTCATTTAAATACAAAACGAGATTTATCGTTACACACAAAGATCTTGTTTATTTTAGAGCTTAATCAGTACAGATCCAATAAATTTCAATGTTTTTTGTAAATAGAGTTTTTAAATTGCTATGGAAGCCTGAACGAAAAAGCGGTCTGGATTAATTTCTGGCAACAAATATAAGATAAAGTCAACCTTCATGTGGGGCGAGTTGATTATTTAATATGTCGTACAATCGTTGGCTTCTGTTTAATACCCTAATTTGTTTAGTCGGAAACTATTATTGTATTAAATGCTATTGGTCCTGACCTTTATAATGTTTAGGCGACGAGGTCCGCAATCGGATGACTTTGGCCTCCTGTTTCACTTCTTCAATTGAGCAGGCCAAAAAATTGGGGATGGGCGGTCAAAAATTCTGGACGCTCCTCTACGAGTCTCACCAAGTTGTGATGCTTTACCTAGATCCGTTTGCCGTCTTCTTCATTGCCTCCCCTCTCGCCAACACGGGTATCTTGTGCAATTTGAAAGAGCGCCTCGAGCCCATCCTTAAGGACTGCGAGCAAATATTCTACGACGTAGTTTCCGTTTCCTCTTAAACTTTCTTTTTGTAAAATTTTTGGTTTTTCATACATTTATTTTTGAAATTTTATAACTGTAAATTATTTTTTATAATTTTTAATGAAATTTAATTTTTTATCATTTGCATACCAAATTATTGTTTTTTTTGCTTGGCTATTCAGAAATCCGCCATCTATTTTTTTTTACAGTTTTGTAGTCCAAAACGCATTCCAAGAAGTAATTGCAAAACATTTTCAATTTGCCAAAACGTTTGAACTTTTTTGTGTCGTTTATTGCGACTTAAGCTACGTGCTTTCCCAATCGTAAATGCATCATGCTCGTTGTCGCAAAATATTGTATTACGTTATTTTTTTGGCTTATGGCTGTCTTAATTTTGTTGAATTAAAGGGAATGACTATTTTGGCCTAAACTTTTCTGATTAAAAGATTTTTGCAAGCTATTCATGTAGCGTCAAAGCAAAAAGTATTTCGAAAAGGCTGGATTGGTTCAGTCCTTTTTTTTAAGTTTTTTTATTATGGTAAGCCTTTAAAATATAAGCATCGCTTTTAATTGAGTCTGAAATAGTTTTTACTTTATTAGTTACTTTGTCTGTAATTAAGCATTTATATTCCTAATGAATAGGTCAGGTCGATGGCATGTCTAATTTCCCAAGTTGTTATTTCCTTATAATTATAAATTGATTTTTTAGACGACAATATTCCTTTATGTAAATTTGTTCGCCATTTTTTTAAATTTACAAAACGAAGGCTAC
Organism: Drosophila nigritarsus; assembly: GCA_035044305.1. NCBI lineage: Eukaryota > Metazoa > Arthropoda > Insecta > Diptera > Drosophilidae > Drosophila > Drosophila nigritarsus. The sequence goes on along the minus strand of JAWNMF010000515.1, from coordinate 8,927 downwards.
GAGGTCAGCCCTTGTGAAGACAATTATATGAATTTCCTAATCCAATTATAATGGACTATACAGGAAGCCGGTCTACTCATTGTATACTCTCCTCTTTTCCCCAAAAATCTTTTAAGGAAAGATTAATTTTGACAATAGTTCAAAAAAAATGGCTTACAAAAAGGCGGACCAATGACAGGTCATTTCAGTAATAATCCAAGAGACTTACTCTTTATATCGATGAGACAATTTTATAGTCTTCGAAATTGTTTGAGACCAAACTCACGACTGGCCTTTAATTGTTTTTATTTGTCTTACGACAAGTTTATGTCTTGAAGTATAACATATTACATAAAAGGCCTTTTTTCCCCCCATCGAAATGCCCCTTTTGTGGTTGTGTAAAAAAAATTGACGCAAATTGTTTTCAGCCAGTCGTTTAGCTAAAAAATATATTAAACGTTACGTCTCAAAACGTGCAAGAAGGCGTGTCGGCGTCGAAAACTGCAAACGCCGAATCTTTATTTAGAAAAAAGTTAGTTGTTTTTCACACGCCAAAATAATAATTTTTTTTATCAAATTTGTTGTCTAGCAATAAAAATTATGATGTTTAGGTCGCCCATTGTATTTGTTTTGCATTTTTATTTTTCAAAAGTTTTGGTACAAACTTTTGCTTTTAACAGAAAAAAAAGCAATGCTTTGGTAAGACTCCAGTATTTGTAGCTTGTCTTTTAATTATGTAGTTTCTTCTAGCTGTTTGTCCTTTCTCATTTACCTTTTTTTGTAAATAATTTTTTTTTTCAGTTTTGCGTCGGAGTTGACATATGTAATTGGCCTTTTTTTTTGTAAAGGCTTAGTTGGTGTTAAGTAATTAATATGTGAAAAGAATTTTTTTTTGAAATTGTTATGCTTAATTAATTTTGTTTCAAAAAAGTTTTTGTTTTAATTGTCAGTCGGATATCCCGCCAAAAATGGTGTATTATTTTAAAATGTTGAATATCCGGCCAGCTGTTCATTAGAGGCTATAATTAAGTGTGGGAAATTGTTTTGTATTTGATACATACAGTGCAAAAACTGACTGCGAATGTAATAACGTAAATTGAAATCGAACAATTTCTTTTATGTAAACTATTTTCTGCGCCTAAAATTTCAGTTAACATTGACAAACTGCATGTGAACTTTATGCATTGCTCAATTTTAAAGACAGACTTCCTTTGATTTCAATGGTAATTTGTCTTTATGGTTGATCTGAGTGTCGGGCCGGAACAAAAAAAAAACGCCGGAGAAAAACACGGAAAATAAAACATCCATCTACCTAAAAGAAATTTTACTGACAATAGATGGAAGCAACTGGAATACAATAGCCAAAGTGACTTTCAAGAGGATCCTGTAGTTAACGCTATAATGCAAGCCTCGAACTTTTGGCACATTGACTCCTCGCTTCCAACGGCTCTGTTTATGTAATTTTTGGCTTATCCACATAAAATAGCCTTTGGACGGTCACGTGATGTGGAATTTTCGAATTTTCCAAAATTGCCCAACAGCCCCATTGGGATGTTTTTGTTTTTAAATGGAAATCTTTGGCTTTTGTACAAATGATCCACGGGTTAAATTATGAGACTGTTTTACTTTAGTGTTGCATCTAAATTTTCAACTTCATTTTTGAAAACCAAAAGCAAGCTTTGATATGCAATTTTATCACTCAATTTTGTACTATTCAATGCTTTTAATAATGAGATGTCATTTAAATTGCTAATTGAAATGATTTAATTCTTTTATTTACATTTTTGAGATTTTATAAAAAACAAAATTTTTTGAACAAATCAATTTGCAGACATTAAAGTCCAATGTTTTCCAACTTCACTTTCTTTAGTCAATTGATTTTCTAATCGATTCTGAATTGTTAACAAAAATTCAGCAAAATATATAGGTAATATAAGTATATACATTTATGACCTCTTTCCGACTCCAATGGTTATAATTATGCAATAAGACAAAATAAATAATAAAAAAAAATTTAAATATTTAATTGAAATAACAGTTAAAACTCTGTCAGTTGACGAGCTTTCGATAAGATAAACATACAATCAAACTATTATTTGAATTTAGTTCTTTTTGTTTTTTTTGGTCAAAATTTTGTAGAAGTTAACCAGTGTTGTGACCTGACTACGATTATGACTCGCGGCTTATACTTTGCTGCTGTTCATCGGTTTTATCAGATTTATTTCAAAAAATAAAAATAAATTTTGTTATGTAATTACACTTCCAGCTGGGTATGAACCTAAAAAATGGACTGCCCAACGTAATATTTAAATTCTTGAGTCAGTGGGGAACAGTTCTCGGATTTGTTGTGTTCATTGACAGTCAGAACAAAATGAACATTTTTTAATAAAATATGAAAGCATTAATCAAATGATACAAAATTTGGTTTAAAAATAGGTCAAAATCTTATTATCTGTGAATGCACCCTTTTTATTTTATGTTTTATCGATAAGCGCTTTCTTTGATTCAGCTGTCAATTAACGCTCCGAACAGAAATACTGCTTGCGAAACACGTCCCTATACTGGAATCCATTAAAGTGGGGGCCTACTTTACCGAAAACCAACTCTAAAGAATTTTATGGAGTATTTCATAGATTTCAATAAATATCTGTTAATAAATTAGGGTAAAATACAAAATAAAACATAAAAAAAGGATTTAATATTCAAAACTGGGGTCCGCGTCCATTGACACAACCCTCTTCGGCCACTCGTAGTGGGTGTTGTCGTACAGATACGGCCAGACAGATCTGTGAAGCTTGGAGAAGATCAGCACGTTTCGTTTGGCTAGGCGAGGAGTTAAGTATGCACTTGAATACAGCGCAGCTAAAAATTGAACAAATTTTTTTATGAAATTTCTTAAAGTCGTAAAGCCTGTCAAACAATTACAGGTCACAAAATTTTGTTTTTTTTTTTAGCATTTTTAACGTCATATATCGTTTTTACATTCAAATTACAATTGTTATGGCATCGCAAAGATTTGTGGAGACAAAAAGTATAATGAATTAAAACAAACAAGTAATGTTTTTTTTTATTTTATATACGAAAATGCGGCTTTTGTATTATACCCCTTTTTTTTTTTTACATTTTGACAAAAATAATTGAATAAAAAGAGACATTTTTAAAAGTTAATATATTTATTTTTAGGTATAGTTTTTTTTTGTAATTTGGGCAATTTGCCGGAAAAAATGTGTTGAATGAGAAAGAGTTGGAAAGCCGAGGCGAGAATGGATGATAACCTTTGGATAAATATATAAGAATGTGACGTTTTCGATATGAAATTTCAAAAGATTTTACTTTTTTATTAAAAACAATACAATCGGAGACTTAATTTAAAAATTATTTGAAATTCTCTACTTTATGTTTAAAAAATAAATAAAAATGTTATTAATGTGAGAAAAATTTAAAACTCAATGCTTGAGGAAGTGAAATCAAATTCATTTATGTTTTTCTCTTTCTCAAGGAATGGGAAACAAATTTGAGTCGTGAAATTGTTAAGCCATTGAAAGCGTTGCAATTTATCAATTTTAAACAATAACAGTGCAAGCCCTGAGGCTAAAATTTAAATTATTTGCAAAGGCAAAATTAAGAATTTGGTTTGAGCACAACAATATTTTTGTATTTGGCATTACATTTTTTATAGGTCATTCGAAGACTTTGGTAATTTAGCAATAATGAAAGTTATAAAAATTGCGCTATTTAGCTAAACAGGAAGCAAAATGTTTAAAAGTGTGATCAAAGCGAAAAGGTGTTAGCAGCAGCTATAAGCATTATGCAAACACAAAAAAACATACGCAAACATAGAACAATAATATATGTAAACATAAAAATAACGTAATGAGCTAATTTTAAGTTAATTGGTAGTATTTTTTTAGGCTCGTGCCGAGACCCAAATTAATTGCAAAATATAAAATTTAAAATATTGAAAATCCTTCACGCGCGTCATTCAGAAACAGACATGTCATTTAAATTACAATTCAAATGCCGTAAACGGCTTTGATTAATGATTTCTTTAACAAACTGATGGGTTGCTATATTAAAATTGTGACCAATGTTAAACGGTGTTCATTACAGTATACCATAAATGTATCGCAAACAAAACGGGATTTACAATAGTAAAATGGCTAAATACTGTAGATTCTTCATGTTTTTAATAGATGGTGCTAATTTAAAAAAAAAATCAAAATTTCTAGCAAAAAAAATTACATACCACGAGCCGGCTCATAATTTAATGGCAAAGAAGGCGCTGCGGCGGCACTCAACAGAATCGTTGATAAAACGGTGAGGAACAGTGCCAATACTAATAAATTAGACATGGCAAACCTTTTACAATTATTAGTTAATAAACTGCCAAATAAATGACCTGGTATTGTCTTCTCATTTGCGGACAGTTTTGAAGACAGTTTACAATCTTCCATTAAATTGAATAAAGTCCAAAAATATATACAACTAAAATTTTTAATATAAGCAAAAAAAAACAAAATTAGAAAAAAAACTTAAATATTTGCCTAAATACATTATTGTACAGTATAAATTGAATTACTCAACGGAATTGAAAAAAAAAGTTGAAATGTGCAATCAGAAAAAATTTTTGGCATAAAAAATTTTTTTTGTAGGTATAATAAATATTCTTTGCGCATTGTTGTATAAACATGAATTCGTTTACATATTTAGAAAAAGCAAATAAGCACATTAAGCGTGTAAACAAAACAAGACAATAAAAAAAAGAAAAAAAAAGTATTATGCTGCTGAGCTAAATACTGATACGTAAAGCTTAATCTGTTACTTACATTCGTTAGTTTGAAGAATAGACTTAAGAGAATTTGCTTAAACTTAAGAGAAGCATATTTATAAACTTAAACTCAGCTTTATGTTAACACTAATTTAGGTTTAGATTTAAACTTATGTTTAGGCCCTGGCTAAGGCTTTAGCCTGGGCTTAGTTTCATAAAATGTTGAAGCTCAAACTTGGGTTTAGATTTTTCCTTAGACATTAGGATTAAGCTTTTTGTTCGTTTGTTTTTACATATACATACCTCCTGTGCTACTATATAAGTTTTGCACATGTAAATTAGATTGCAATTTTTTCACCAAAAAATCATTTTTTACCATACTCTTAGCCTTTGAACATTCAAATTTTATATACACATTATGCTTCAATTGCAACTTTACTCAAAACAAAATTGATACATATATGTAAGTTGTTTTCAAAATTGGAAACAACATGACGTTGTTTATTTCGAAAAATAGAAAAATTTAAAATGATAAATTAAGCAAGAATTAAAGCCTCAACTTAAGCGTCATCCGCCTAAAGATGTTTTTATTTAAATATTATATATTTGCCTATTATAATAAGTTAAAGTAGCCGTTAATAAATTTTTTTTCTATAAAGTCATACAAAGTACGGGCTCATTTCTTAGTTCTACAATTTTTTTTTAGAAAATGCAATTGGATTATGAAAGTTTTAATTTTTTGAACAATGTCATCGGTGAAACATTAAGTATGATGAGCAAGGTTTATTTTTATGCTTTATACAATCATCATAAAAAAAATAGGTTAATTTCAAAAGAAGAGTCAGGGCAATATTTTAGTCTGGTTCAGCTTATACTTTACTAATTTGAAATGATTTTTTGAAGACTTTAATAAATAATAAGCAAAGTTTTGCATTGAACTTAGCATATCTTTGAATATCAAGGGAATTGACTCGTCGCTATTTTTCAACCAATTCAAAAGATTAACTATACTTGGATGGCCTTGTACAGTACAACAATGAGCAAAATATCAAAAAAAATAAATTCCTCTCTCAAGAAATTGGCAAAAAAACAGGTAAGTTAATAGAAGAAAAAACAAAACAACCTAAGCCTTAGCATTATTACTACAAGTTAAAATTTTTCATCCGTGAGAGACCAAATTTTATAATATTTAAATTTTAAAAAATTACGAATGAAGTAAACAAGAGGAATATTTCCAATAACTAGCATAAAAAAACAAACATCGAGAACAATACTATAATAGTTTTGCACATGTAAATTAGATTGCAATTTTGTCAACGTATTGTCGTGTCTTGATCAAAAAGGAAGAACTAATCCCCTAAATCCCACTTTTTGTTTATCGCACAATTTTATTACTATTTTGGCGCTTCACCTAATAACCAAAGAAAATGCCACACGTTTATAAGAACAGTAAATACGAAGCTAAGCCGCGTTATTAAAACTTATAATTAAAACCAACAACAAAATTTCAATTTTATCACACACATTACAGAGGAAACAACATCAAAAAAAATGATTGTGTCGTAAAGGCCGACCTATATCAATTATGAATTGCATAACCGAAAATAGGAGGAAACTTTGGATGAGTATGTGGATGCAACACCTCCAGTCCTACTCAATTCGATAATGCACGATTTTGCCAAATAACGCTAAGAACCAAGCTTGAAGGGCAAGTGGCAAGTGTGTATAAACAATTTTTAAGTGTAACTTCAAGACAACGGTGTATAATTTGCGCGGCTCTTTTCATTTACTCCGGCGGAATTCCAATTAAAAAACCAAAAAAAAAAAATAATGCTAAAAATACTCGGGGAAAAACAGCTTGTTTTTTTTTTTTAATTCTTCAAATAAAAAACAATAAAAGAAGATGGGCAAAAAAAAGGCATTACTTGAGTGCTTAATCTCTATGAATTATCTGATATTACTGAAATTACTCGGTTATCGTAAATACATACAGCACACGTGCCGATTTATCTCCCTTATCGTATTTATGTATATTAATCCCTGAAAAAATGTAATAAAAAGCGCATTTTTATATATTGGACGATTATCAAAATGGTCTCTTAATTAAAATCTTTTATTTCTTCAGACTGCCATTCAACGCATTCAAAACAAAACGTCATTCTTTGTTTAGCGCAACAAATATTTTTTTTTTCGACTTAGTCAAATAAACAGCTAATACACCGGAACCATAAAATGTACGTTAGGAAAATGTAATAGTCAAAAATTTTTGACAACACATGTGCTTAAAAGGACGCCATAAATTAATTTTTATAACGGAAAAGCCTTGACCAATGAGAATTACTGTTAAAGGCTTACTTTACTAATAAATTTTTTAATAACACTTACACAAAAAAATAGTATAGCTGGGTTAAGCGACGCTTATAGACAGATAAAATGTTGAAGGATGACCGCTTTTGTTTAGAGGCTAAAACTAAGGCTGGAGCTTGACCGCCGTTCTTGTTCTGCTTCGAAATTTTGATTAAGTTTGCGTCAAGCCACAAATTACATACTTTTTTTTTTGGGGACATTGTGACGCAGAACGTGTAGACGATATTGGCGCAGGACGTTAAAGCCAATTACAATTTGGCGACATGGTTTTTATACGCAAGATCAATTCGGCGAGCGCCGGGCGTTAAAATATCAACCATTTATGTGCAATAACATTTTCCGATCCGATTGGGCAAAAAAAATTTATACGATTTGATTCAGCAAAAAAAGCCTATCGAATGGTACTTAACCTTTTTTTCTCTTCCTGCTTTGCATAACGTCTCTTCTTTTTTTTTTGTTATTCTTACTTTTCTTTCTTCCATCCTGCCTTTTTTCCTTCTTCTTCCTTTTTTATGTTTTGTATTATTTTTGCTACCTTCTTATTTTCTTCCTTCTCTCCTTCTTCTTCTTTTCATATTTCTTTTGATTCTATCTGCCTTTCTTCCCTTTTCTCTTCCATTCCTACATTATTTACTCTTCATTCCTTCTCACCTATCCCCGCCTTTCCTCCTCCCTCCCATCTTTCCCTCTTCTCTTCCTCTTTTTTCCTTCCCTCTTTTTTTCTTTTCTGCTTTCCCTCCTTTCTTCCGTTACATCTTCTTTTCTTCCCTTATCTCTTCTTTCTTGGTCATTTACTGCCTTCCCTTCTCTCTGTTACTCTTTCTTCTTGCCTTTTTGTTTTCCTTTCTTTAACTTTCCTTTCTCTGACAGCTTTTCAGACATTGGCCAAAATGGAATAACTTTATCACAATCCGCAAAAAGGAATAACCTCATCACAATGTGTAAAAAAGAATACACCGCCGTTTTTTAAGGCATAAAGTTTTAACAAAAAACTATATTTTTAAGCAAAATATTTTTTTAAAAATAGTTACCATTAATTAATACAACATTTTCCCAAAGATTAGGCAATTTAAGAATCCCGTTGTTTAAAAATTTTTCCTCATTCATAGCTATTCAATGACATTTCTTTAACTTTTCTTACTTTGACATCTTTTCAGAATAAAATTTATATAAGTCCTTTAATTTTATTTCATATTAATTATTTTCTTAAACACTACGGATATCATATATTATTTTTTTTTCGATGGTCCATTTATTAATTATTTTTGTCAAAAGCCCAAATGCAAACGATTTGTTTGCATTTACGGGATTTTTGTTTTTTTTGTTTTTCATTTTTAAATTGGCGCTATAAATATTTTGGCAAATAAATTTCTGTTTTTCAAAAATTTTTTAAAATTTACTTTTGAGTCAAGTTTAAAAAAATTGCAATTTTTTAAAGTTCTTAGGTTTTCTTAAATGGTAAAACCGTCGCAAAATGCAAAAAAACTTGGCAGACGACGACTTAAAAGTCATTTCGGAAGAAAATGGACCGCCAGAAAGCCGCCATGGTATTGACCCCATGGCATTGCATTTCTATTTTTTATTTTAACCCATTTACAGATAATAGATTTTGAGGGAAGAAGCCTGAGGCCATTGAGGTCTACTATGCAATAAAGTGCTCGGGCACCAGTAGGCCCGAGGACATCCGGCCTTGACTATAAAATTGCTATTTTGACATTAAAATATCGTCAGCCAAGTTTTTTTGCATGCTTGATCAGCTTTAGCACATAAAAAACCTATAAACCACAAAATAAAAGTATTTTCCCTATACTTT